>OZ007500.1:54904747-55292152 GCA_963931805.1 Microdon myrmicae
TTTAGGAAATTAATGGTGCCTTGCGATGCTGCCGTAAGTGCATAAATAGATTTCTCCTTCAGGTAGGTTTTGCAGATGCATTAAATGCTTATGGTAGGGAGGAAAACCTGTAAAGGGAGAACGCCTGCAGCCGGTTGCAGTGTGGTGAGGCATGTTTTATTGCAAGGTAAGTAATGGCGTTCGAATGGAACCGCCATAGCCCTTGCTTCGATAGAATTTAAGTGCTCTAAGGAGCACTTTCTTACCAATTGATGGGGAGGAAGTAGTAGCATTCAATGGACCGCCACAGAACCTCTTGTTCATTGGTGGTATCTTAAAACAGGTGTAATGGTGTCTAAGAAGTCGCGTGCGCGCATTAGGTTAACAATAAAAACAAGAAAAAGGATAATAAATGTGTAGGTTTATTTGTTTAAAACTGAACGGAAAACATTAGGGAATTTAGTATTAAATTTAAAAACAAAAACAAGAGAAAGAATGATAAATGTGTAGTTCATAGTGTTCAAAATTGAACGGAAAACATTAAGGAACTTAGCATTAAATGTAAAGACAAAAACAACAAAGGGGCGTGTGGTTTAATGATTTTTTATGTGCCAAAGGAAACCATTTATAGGATCATCGCAACAAGGGATACACAGCGCCACCAAACCCCTCGTCGAGCCAAACACGGGTGCACAACTGTGAGTACGTCCAATCTAATTATTATTTATTTATTATTGTGCAACAGATACCTGCGTAAAAGAGTCTGAACCCAATTTCAAGAAAAAAAATCGAACATAAACAAAACGGCGGACATGTAAATGTAGGTAACGATTTACGAATTTTTTTTTTTGCTCTTTATTGTTGAATAGAAAAAAATTATGAAAAAGTCTAGATTTAGGTTCAGACTCCAATAAATTTAATTTACTTTAACATAAAAAAGAAAGCCGATCAATTGAGAGATATCGTGGAAACTAATGTGAAAAACATGGTTTCGAGTAAAACGCGTTTTAAGTTTTAGTAACGTTTTTGTTTTTAGTTTGTGATAAAATAAATTACCCGCTAATCAGCTATTCCAGGACCATACACTAGTCTTTCCTCTTGTACACACTCTTGCATTTTATTCATTTGATCGAAGATGCAGCTGCTTTTGCAATACGCCTCTCATCTGCTATTTTGGCCAAACTGTGCGCCTCCAATCCAACAGCGATTCCCAACAAATCCGTAATTTTCAATAAAGTTATGTGACCTCAATTGAACATACTGACCGCCATATACGTTACAATTTCGATTATATTTAATTCACAATGAATATATGTTGGCGCCAATTTCCAAACGGATGAGTTAAAAGAATCGTTAGCGGTCTGCGTATTGCCTCCAGTGCAACATTGCATAAAATCGTTAGAAGATAAATCTGTGGGGAGCAAGTATGTGCCAGACACGGGCACTAGGTTCACTTCCTTCCTACATCATCCACTGAACGAAAGTCCCGCCGCAATTATCCACGAACAAAAGAACGTAACGCCGCCACGTTTGTTGTCCACATTAAACGATCGGCACCACCAGAAATAAATAATTGAACTCACTTTTCATTTATTATTAAAGGTTCTTTTATTGGTTGAAGAGTTGGAAGAGTTTTACACATTAGTCTCTTACAGCACGTTTAGTTGACTTTAAGTGACATTGTTAGTTCACGATTAAAACGTACTCGTTACCCACAAAGCGCTTTATTCATAACACCAAACTAAGCCTACTCGTTATGAGATACACGTCTGAACTTAGGAAAAAAACTCGATCGACTCGAGGTTGACTTTCGCGTCCCCGTGCGCACCGGGGAGCGAGAGTGGCACGACCTGCGTGGTCGGCTGATGTAATTGGACTCCGCGATATTCGGCTCGTGCAGAGCCGACTCACTAATGGGATGAGTTCGGTGGTGTGGTGAAAAGGTAATTAAATTTCCTTTGACCAGTGACCAATGAAAGGCGATCTCTGGGACGCGGTGGTGTACGTGTGTGTTCGTTTAGCCAAGGATAAACGGAACCTACAAAGAGGGAAAAAGAACAAAGGGAAAACGACCTAAGGCATCGTTCGGTAATGAGGGTCAGCTGTCTAAATAGCAGCCACTCATTAGATGCTAAAAGGGATTGCGATAATTTATACAATAGAGATCGTATATTGTCCCTCTGCCGAGTGGGAGAATCGGATTCTTTTGTTTGCATATGTTTATGCTATTGAATCCAATCCGGCGGCTAAGCGCGCCGTTGGTGATTGTTTGAAGATTCAAACAAAGGAGTATTTCCGAGAGAAGTGCTTGCAGCTGAATCAATAGTTGCAAGTCTTCGGAAAGTAATTTAGACGGATACACAATGACGGCGGTGTACACCATCTGTGTCAATTATGCATGGCATCTATGGCGATGCCAGCATCGAACTATAGTGTGAATATCTACACTAATTGGAAATTCGGTTTTTCGTCGCTTATGCAGAGATGCATTGATACGTGTATGAATGCCCTTGTAGGAAAAATTCTTTGCAGGCATTTCCAGGTAATGTATTGAAAGCATTAATTATCCTTGGGAAGGAAATGTTTTTGCTGCGGGGAGATTGCGGTGCCGGTGTGGGAAGGTTGTAATTTGCCTGGCAACCGAAGGTACCGAATAGGTTTTGGGATTCATGATAATTTAAGAAAGAATTCTTATAGGAAATTTGTGTGCGAAGAGATGCATGAAAGGTAAGAATTCTTTTACAGGGACTTTTAGGTTATACCTTAGATAACTTTATTATTATTATTATTATTATTATTTATTGCCCTGTAGGAACCCGGAAGTTCATGACCTCACTGGCTCGGCTTCGCCATCGTTCCCTGTCCTGGGCACTCTCCTTCCACGCTTGACCATTAGATCCGATCTCCTCAAGGTCAAACCTAACATTGTCCTCCCATCTCCGTCGCGACCGTCCTACCGGTCTCTTTCCCGTTGGTCTACCGTCAAGAATTCTATGCACGGCCCTATCGTTCCCCATTCGCGCCACGTATCCGGCGCATCTTAATCTTCGCGACTTGATTACTCTCACTATTGTAGGTTTGCGATATAGCTCTTCCAATCCGTGGTTATGGAGTTTCCTCCATTGTCCTGCCTCCTCGTCATATTTACCTCCAAAGATGCCCCTCAAAACTTTATTCTCGAATACGCGGAATTTGTTTTCTTCCCGTTTTGTGAGAGCCCATGTTTCGCATCTGTATAGAACAACCGGCATGATTATGGTTTTATAGACACGGAGCTTTATGTTACGTGATAGCAGTCTGGATTTCAGCAGTTTACTGACTGCGTGCCAACTAGCGTTGCCGGAATGTAGTCTCTTGTTAATTTCCTTCGACATTTCGTTACTGGCCGTCAGTATCGTTCCCAGATATTTAAATTCTTTAAATTTTTCAAATATCTTACCTCTGACGTTTATATGTGTACTCTGAGGTCCAGCTGCTCACGCCGTAATCATGTATTTTGTTTTGTCTTCATTTATTTCAAGGCCCACCTCTTCTGCCGCTTGCATAATAATTTCACAGTTTTTACTAACAGTTTCTAGATTATCTCCCAGAACGGCAATGTCATCCGAGCGAGCACTTGTGTGATCCCGTTCAGGGATGATCCGGCCATGTTGTCGTCTTGTAACTTTCTGATGACATACTCGAGCACAAGGTTAAAGAGACACGGTGATAGACCATCTCCCTGCTTTAGTCCGTCCCGGATTTCAAATGGTTCTGAGAGGTGGTTTTCTATTCTGACTCGCCCTTTGTTTTCGTTCATGCAAATTTGAGTGAGGGCGGCATATTTTTTTGGGACTCCCAGCTCAACTAGAATATGGCAGAGTCTCTCCCTTGCGACTGAGTCGTAGGCTTTTTTTGAAGTCAACGAACAGTTGGTGAACCGTCTCTCCGTATTCCCACTTCTTTTCCAGCAGTTGTCTTATTGTGAACATTTGGTCGCTTCTTGACCGGTTCCTACGGAATCCACATTGGTAGTCCCAGTATCTCTTCTGCGTACGATGTGATTCTCGCCAGAATGACATTTGTTAATATTTTGTATGTGGTTGGGAGCAATGATATTCCTCTGTAGTAGTGCGATTGCATTAGCGAAACTTATAAGGTTGGGTTGAAGTTATGGGGGTTCTTCAGGTAAGTCACTGTGGGGTTTGGGGGAACCACCACAAATCTTCAAAGACGGGATTTATAGCTTCTTGAAGTTTATCGGAAAGAGCAGGCTTATGTTTAAAGGGTTTAAGGGTGTCGTAAGCCTCAGCAACACGCCATTTGCACCAACTATCTTTGGACTGTTGGACAATATCGGTGCTGCGGTTTTTCATAAGTTGAGATGTTATGATAGAGTACAGCCCACACTGATTCTGGGTGTCGTCTCAGTGCCAACTCATTATACACAGTCATATCGCCAATCACTTGATCGCTCAACTTACCTGCGCCCTTTCCACCAATGCCTTCGATATTTTTCTTCACAAATCGGAGTCGAGTTCGCATTCTTTTTTGGACGTGACCAAAGCACACTTTATTATTTACTTCAACATCATCATACGGACTAAGATTTTGGATCGATTTAAAAGTTTTTGTATCACCGTCACCTATACAATATTCATATTTAACACCAAGCAATTTCTTAGAACCAGAAAACATTTCCTTTATAGCATCCAGCTCCATCTTGCCGGCACTTCCCTAGTGATTGGCACTACATGTCTAGTTGTGACTTTGTTGCCATAATTCGTACTCAATGGTACATTTTTTGGATTTCCAATTTTCACAACCTTGGCAGTACGAAGATTTCACGACAATGTCTAACACTTTCTTCAAGTAATTTCCTGTCAATGTGTTTAGACTGAAAAGTGAGGGAAGTCGTCTCTTTTTCCAGGAACCATCTCCCGAAACAATAAAATATGTCGGTTCTGTACTTGCCAAATTATTCTTTTCAAATCTTTTTTGTCACACAGCTTTTTTTCATGAACGGCTTTTGATGCTACGCTTAGATTATCGAGGAAAGTATAGTATACGTTACAAAAGACGACGTTACAACTAGAATTGAACAAAATATTTTAAGATTTTGTAAACCTCCTCCAAACAGTCTTATGGCTAGCATAACAGGTCAATTAAAATTCCCCGGCATTCCATAGTAAAACACATTTTTTTGGCAAAATTCGTTTTTTTTATTCAACATAATTCCCTTCGAGGGTGATACACTGATTATAGCGACCCTCCAACTTTTCGATACCTTTTTTGTTGTACGATTTGTCCTTTGCTTCAAAATAGGCCTCAGTTTCGGCGATCACCTCTTCATTCGACGAAAATTTCCTCCCAGCGAGCATTCTTTTGAGATCTGAGAACAGGAAATAGTCGCTGGGGGCCAGATCTGGAGAATACGGTGGATGCGGAAGCGATTCGAAGCCCAATTCATGGATTTTTGCCATCGTTTTCACTGACTTGTGGCACGGTGCATTGTCTTGGTGAAGCAGCACTTTCTTTCTTTCAATAACAGAAGTTGCTTCACTCAAAATACTATAATTCACAAACTAATGATCCGACATCTGTCAAATTTATACACGCGTCTTTTGAAGGTTAGGGCTAACTAAAAATCGTATGGATTTAGTTCTAATGCCGCCATCTATGTGTCAGGCCGGGACCTTTCAATTGACCTGTTAAGCCTACGATTTACTTCAGGAAAACGATTTGTAGCCGGACTTGAATTACATTTGCGAGTGCAGCACTAGCACATCATAACTAACTTGAATGCTCCACTTGTTTTTGAAAATTTAACATCACCATCACAAGTTTTGCATTTCACAACATCACTTAGAAAATTAAAAATATTAAAAAAGTTTAAAAAAATTTAATCACGTTAACTTCATCATAATCTGTATCTTACTTGTCTGCTGTTGTGCTGACAAACTCCATATCACACTCCAAGCTAAACTGATTCCCAGCAAATCATCTTTCACGATCTCTTCCCGATGAGTTTCACTATTCTTACAACATTTCCTCTTTAAATTAGGCATATTTACTTATAGAGATAAAAGTAAAATACTTCAACACAACTATTACAAAACACAGCACGTGGTCAACTACAAATTACACTACTTTTTAAAACCATGCATGGTCGTGTATGTAGAGGCGCTTCCCCCAAAAATTACTGAATCAGGGTACATTTCCGAGCTCTGGTGACAAATACATTAATTATTTTTTACCTTAGTATGGTGATACAGGTGAGAAATTCAAATCTGTTGACGTAATGTACACGCTAGCGCCCAAATTCAATTTTCACGTCATAAGGTGGATCATTTATTTATGCTCTAACTTTTTTCTAAAATTATTTTCGCAAAAACGGTTTTGGGGACTTATTCTACATAGTGTGTAGCTATTAAAAAATGGAAAAAAATCTTTTTTTTAAAACTTCTTGGTGAGAACCTTCCCTTAACCATGCGAATGGTCGTTGATGAATATCATGAAGTACCATGACTACTGATCGATTCAATATTCATCGGCCTGGACATCATTTTGTGGATCAATACCTTTTTTCCTTTCCGATTTGTTTGAAAATCGGGACCTCGGCTTTTTTCCCAGTATGCACGTGTTGCAATTGAATTCTTGTTTGGAATTGTTAATATTCATTCCGCGCACCTCCCCGTCGTGGCTAACCGAAATGTCCCTGATGTTTAAGTGATCCATCCTACAATTCCATGTCTCGATCGATGTTTGTTGCATTTGATTGCTTTATCGGACTACTTACGCAGACATGCATTTAGTTTCGTTTTCCTTCAAGAGGGCTGTCCATAGACACGGGCTGTTTCTATCCAGAGCGATTATCTTTGACGTCCTTCTGTCGAATATCACTTTGCACTCCGAATTGGCTGATGGAAACTAGATTGGTGCGCAAGTCGGGCACGTGTAAAGCATTCTCCAACTTCAGGGTCGCGCTGCTGACAAAGTTAAGTTAAGCTGGTGCCTTCTTTGCGTATTTCGCGAATTAGACTTCGTCGTTATGCATATATGATGTTTTGGGTGACTTTGGTCTATCTGTAGTACGTGTCCCGCCGAACACTGTCCACACACTAAGAAGAACACACTGGAGCGGAAAACAGCACACAAGTAAAACACGGAGTCTAATAGTTTTTGATCTTTATGATTATTTTTTATTAGTTCGAATTCCAGTCCTTATTGCTACTTGACATCAATTAACAACGCTGGATCACCCGTGGTGATTCTATGAGGAACTTTTACAGTGTTTTTCTTTTATGCACTACGAGCTAACTTTCGCCGAGCGTTTTTACGATCTTGATGGCACGGTACCGCTCAAGGAACTGTGACACATTAAAACTTGGTCACCGCTACTCATCACTTAAACGAAATACAAGTTACTTTGACACTCGACGTGACTTTACAAAAGAACACGAATTTGCGACGCTGCTGAATCGAATACCTTTCAGGACTAGGTCTCACACCAACGTACAGGAAAACTAATAATCCTCTGCACTCGGTTTTCCAAGACGACCTCTCTAGACTGCAGCTCCAAGTAACTCTTCTTCACGACTCCTTCTGATTGACTAAATTCCAATTCCCCATCGGCAAGGGAAATCTTCCCAGCGCATCTCTGCACAGAACTTCTCATCATATCTGCTAACAGAATTTTCCATAGTATCTGTTAACAGCATAAATTTCCCATTGCATCTGAAAAGGAGAATTTCCCATAGTATCTGAAAAGGAGAAATCATTCCTCATGATTGATCATGATCATTAGCTGCTGGTTATCGGAATCTTGTTCCTTTGTCTTAAGATCGGGTGAAGCCGCTAGTTCTCCGATCTTTCCCCTAGGATTTATTTATACCGCACATCTGGCATGAGAAGCAAAGGTTCTCATGCTATTCAGATGGGTACAAAGGACTATGGGATGTAATGCTTTGTTTGTACTTCCACTCATAAACATCTATCGTGGGTAGTGTTAAGAGTTTATGGCTGCATGACTGCCAATCGGCAGCGCAACGATATATCTTGTTTGCATAAGTGTGCCTTTAGCGTTAGGGTCATGCCAGGGATTTAGATGTTAATTTCCATTGGCTTCCAGAATTTTCATACATTGTTCGCTTTATTTACCGACAATGGTATTTCATGGGAAACATCGCGTTGATGCTTAAGATGGATGAGTGATTTACATGGGACGCTTTCCTGCATGGCGCATTTGCTTAGATGTGATGCTTTTCTGCCTTTTGGAATTGGGTTGAATACAATGTATGGATGCGTTGAACTCGATATTGGGAGCTTTTGAACGTTTAGTTCCTTGCTTTCTGATATCGAGTTCAACGTCGTTGCATGTCCTATAACCTTTTGTTTCAGGTATGGTTACGAACTATTGGGACACGTGTCTGCGGGCACGTGTGCTGAAAAAGGCGAGTAAAGTTCCTTGGCGGAAAGGATACCTCAACCTGTAGTGAGTTGTATGGTTCGTAGAACCGCTACAATGTGCCTCAACTATCCAAACACCACCCTTTGTTAGGTGTGGAATCGAGTTGGAAGCACACGTGTGCTCGAAGGCGCATGTATCGTCGGCCCCTTTCCCCTTGTCGGAGTTTTTCCGTTGTGTCTTGATGCGTGAAAGGCAGTCGGCGGCCTTGTCTTCAATCTTGCCGCAGCCCTGGTTTTCTTCCATTTGCGACGTTGAGTGTTCTCTCGCTGGCGTCCATCCGTAGCGTTTGGTGATCACGGCCTCTTGTACGGTACGTTGGACATCATTGTTCCTGACCTCATTTTCTTCGATAATTTTGATACGTAGGATTTCCGAAGATGGTAGCTCATCGCGTGATTCTATTGTGGGGGCACGTGGTCGCTGCGCCTGCACGGACGCTCGGTTCTACCACGTCCCCACATATTGTTCACGAGTAGCACCACAAAGAAAACACGACACAAACAAACAGCCGGGAATGAAAACATAAACACTGGATTTCTATTGTTTATTTTATTCGCAATTAATTCTTTAATTTTATTCACTTTTGGTAAAACGGTTTACTTTAGATTACACGCTGGTTTCGGGAGCACAATTAAATGAATAGCTTGTGTTGAAAGAATGTTTCAATGGTTGCAAGTAAAAACTATAATACAATACAATATTGTGTATTTAATTAATAAAACTTAATATTGACACGCGGAGACAACAACTCAAGCGATTATAATTGATTATCGCGGCCCTGTGCGCACCAGGGTAGCGATAGGAGCCACGACCTGCTCAGGTCGAAGGATGGAAAAGACTCTGCGATAATCATCTCATGCAGCGATGATTCGCTTCTGGGGGTGAGATTATGGTGTCGTGGTAGATATGTGGGGCTCTTCAGGGCCCGAAGAACCTCGCATCATTTTTAACTCCATATCTACCCTTAAGTCGGATCACTGGTGTTGCTGCAATGAAAAGAGAAAACCGAAACAACAAACGGCGCTTCCTCTAGCGCTGCCTCAGTCTCTCTCGAGTGGACTGTATTTCAGGCACTGGCCGGCCAACGACGCTTTCTCCTTAAATTTGAGGGATTGTACCTCCAGAGCCGGACTCTTCTCTGGATTGGCGGGCGTTTGAGTCTTGCCCAGTACAAATCCTTGATCTACCAAAAGTGGAAACGACCGACGAAAGAAGACAAGCCAGAAAACGATGCGATGACAATATAAAAATCGCGCCAGTACGGTCAGAAACGAGAATCTTTCCAACTCTTTATTTGCCTTGTATATTATTCTGTGTGATCTCTTTATTCTGGTCTTGAGCAAGACCGATTGGGTAGGAGTTCCTTCGACGACTCCTACTGCTATATAGGCCCGCAGTCGTCCCCTCCTTTGCTCGTTTCCTGGGATCTGCTTTTCTTAGTGGCTTCCCGGAATCGGTGCGCCGCTGATCGTCGTTTCCCTGGAAGTGGTATTGTGGGGGTAAGAAGGTTATATGCCAACGTATGGCATGTATTCACTAACTCCCCAACGATGTTGCTGCACGAAAATGATCCTCAGGAAGTCCACGAAAAGAGATTAAATAAAACGCACTGGCTTTAACTGAAGGTTGTTCTTTTATTTATTTTTTGAGCACGCACACTGTTAATTCTATCACATTAATTTATAAAGGCACGTGCAAATTGTGGTGAATGGCACAATATCGATTGAACTTAATTACACAGCTGAAAATTGGCTCTTAATTGGATTTGCCAACATGAATCACAGCCCCACTGGATTAATCAGAATATCTATGATTTACTAGTTCACTTCTGTCAAGCAGGGAGTGCAGTACGCGACGGGAACGCCAGACTGTTCAGCCGGTCGGTCGTACGCAAATCGCGAATATAGGTGAACCGGTAAAACAGGCCTCGGGAACTAAAGAGCTTTACGTCTGCACCAACTCTATCGAACGACTCCTTGGGCTTTTTGTTCCGTGAACTAAACGAACTATCTCATCCGCAGATACAACCAGGTTCAGATACAAATAGCGACTGGTGTGAATTAGGGTTGAAATTCATATTTCTTTCTACACACAGGACAACCAAAAGAGACCACGCCTCTGCTCTCTCAACCTCACGCCCGTCAAAGTATGAGTAACTTTTGTTAATAGGGTAATTGACGGACATGAAGAATGAGAGAACAGAAAACATGATATGCTGTGATCTCGGGGTAGCTTTGGTTGTGTGTGTTGGTATCAGATGCAGCTACTGACACGACCTACTGACCCAGTGGTACGGCTATGGTGTAGTTAGAGCGCATTGAACCGTGGAAAGAAATACGAATGAGAGGGAAACCTAGCGGATGTTACTCTCCTGCAAAGAGATATCATTGATCCCAAGCGAATGGGTGATCTGAGGGAAAGTCGATAGGACGCCGCTGATGTTTGGGAAATAATTCGCGTGAGAACCAGACTCGAAGACGCTGAAATTACCCGAGCTATGTTACTATGATGCAACAGCGTCGTTCTTTTAGACTTGTTGTTGCTAACCGACATTATGAGATTTCCGATGGGAAACTCATGGTTAGCAAGAATGGAGTTGCCGTATGACATTTATGTAGCTAAACTCAATTATGCATTATCTGTTTTACAGGGGAATACATACAAAGGAAATTGGTAAGTATGACGCGCTGAAAGCGGTCGAAATTAGGTGGAAATGTTGGTTGGAATTGTGGGTTGTTTCTCATGTAGAAAGAGAAACCCCCCACAGTATGTTAGCGCTTGCCTTGCCTTTCCTGGGAATTCGTGATCCATCGCCAACAACTGGCAAGATCACACAACCTTGCCATAGTATTCACCACTGTCCTAAAATGGCTGAAAACAATTCGGTTATCCCCTTGGATAACCGTCATAAATATCCCATCATAACCGAGGAGCTTTTCCTCTATACCCGACCGACGAAATGATACATTTTTGTGCAGAATCAAAGTGTACACAAACACTGTCGCCATGCCCATTTAGCGTTCAGAAATACATGCCGGGCTATTTGCTAGCTTGCACAGCTGCAAGCCAGATTTCTAATAGCCCTGCAATAGGACATAATGAGCGGGATATCAATTAGCCTTTTTTTTTTCTAGTTGCTACGGCGAGCGATCTTCTGTGAATTTTACATCACAGAAGACCCAATTGCCGCCGCCAGCATTGTTCACTAATGCTACCCGAAACACTTCTGTCTATCCGACGTAGACAAAAGAAAACATTTTCGTCTAGGCGGCAATTTCCTATATAAACAATGTAGCCAAAAAGATTCATGCTCTCAGCCAGCCTTGGGTTTTTGCCGATATTTATCACCATCATGGGGAAACCATTCTCATGATTTATGACTGCATTTTCTGCCAGTTTCAATACCCGTCCCTCTAATTGACCAGATGTGTATTAGAATTTCCCTGGTAGGCCAGAGGTATCCGCTACTATAAGGTAAGTTGAGGACGATTTCTACAAGGAGTCTGACAATCACCTTTACGGTAAGCACTTCTTCTTGGAGTCAGATTTCATCGCCCGAAGCGTGCGCAAGGAGTCAAGTTCGCTCCTAGGCGAATACGCATGTGAAGTTCTGTCGCGTCTTTACAGAATCGAAGAGTTCGTGTGCGCGTGACAAAAATAATTATTGCCGATTTAGAATGCGACGTTGTGTTATAAAGTCGTGTACATACGTTATATACCAAGTGCACCGTCTAAGTTTAAAAATTAAGCAATAGAACGAATAAAGGCACGATATTGTTTAATCGTAAGGATTTTTTTTACCGAAATAAAAGAAACATTGAAATAAATTCAGTGCGTTTGATTTTACACCGTGGAACAATTTCAGCAGCAGACATCGGTGGTGTTTTTGTGCAACCTGCATCCTTGCCGATGCCATCATAAAAAATACCCACAGATATCCTCTCCAATAAGGATATCGTTTTTACCTACCACCAGAGAAACGTAAAGTCTCTCTTGGTGGTATGTGGGCGATCGTTCAGATCTGTGTGGTTTACACGTGCTCGAGGGCAATGGGTAAACGAAGCAGACAGGCGGTAAAGACAAAAGGGAGAAATGATCAAATGCGCCGTTGGTAATGCGGGTCATTGTTTACGCGATTCATCGTCGCTATTATCGACGTTGGGAGAAAAAAGGTGCTAAAAGCAAATTGGATGCTTATGGCATCTCTGGCTGCAGTAGAAACTGTGTTCATGTTTGCATTAGGAAATGCTGGAGAATTTGGTTTCAGCGTCTATTGCGCTAATTATATGCAGCTGCTTGGGTTGTTTATTGATGAGAAAAAAGGTCGCCAGCCAATGTTGTATGAAGAGGTATTTGTTGTACACATGACGGGGCTGGGAAAATAGACGGCGCAATATTTATGGTCCCTGTCATGACGGTTACATTGAATGCAATCCGCATCATTTTGTTTACAGGAATTTGTCTGGTACCGAATTGGTTTAGAATACCAGATAAGCAAAGAAAGAAATCTTACGGAAAATTGTATGCGAAGAGATGCGTGAAAAGGTAAGTTTTCTTTACAGGGATTTTATAATTATAGATTTGATCTATATAATGCGTGAAGCATTTTCAGGTGCCTAATGCGATTGCATTGGCGAAAATGTATGCGTCTTGTGGTGTGGTAATGGGGTTTTTTAGGTAAGTGTACAGTGGGGTTTGGCGGAACCGCCACACTATCGCACACCTAAATTTATCGAAACGCTGCAAGAGGATATATAGAATGACACAAAGCAAATCTTTATTATTATGCCCACGTCCATCTCACTTAGTTTGTCTACGATATCGAATAACTTTTGTTACGTATTTATTTAACAATTAATTACTATGATTTATGTCTTTGTGAGGGTGTATGTCGTGGGCAGTCGTGGCTTCCTTTTTTATGCGCCAGCAATTATCTTCTCCAGCGTGTTGTGATTCGTAATCACAACTCCTTTACCTACCACCTATCCCGAATAACTACTTACCTAAAACCCTTTGGCGGTTTTAAACGTTCTTCAAGTGTTCCGCCGAACACTGCTTGCCGGATAGAAAACATAAACACCAGAGCGAACGCGGTTAAAAAGGAAACATCAAGTAAATTGCTCTCGAACTTTACTTTATTGTTAGCGTTTGTTATTGTTCTCACTAATTAAATAGTTCCAATATATAGTTTTACAAAATAATACTCGCTTTCACAAAATAATGTAAACCGATCAAAAATGAAAAAGACCGTGCGCACTCCACACCAACCCAAACTCGACTTTTCTTTTTTTTTCTTCTCGGGCTATCTTAACGCGTATCACCTCCTCGTGGTGTTCTCGTATTCCTCCTCGCGTGACCATCAGAATCTCTCTTCGTTGCTCGAAATATACCACCCGATATGGCTATCGAAATCAGACTAAGTATCTGCCCTCAACCATATCCTGCTCACACAGATACCCAGATTCAAAACTGGTATCTGTATCTATCCGGAAAATTTTCCCTATTTGCTCTGCTAACAGAACTTCCGAATTTCTGTTAGCAGCATGTTATCACATCCCCCGGGATATTTTGTAGTTTCCTGAAAAGGGAAAGTCATCTTGCATACATCATTATTATCGCTGATAGAATTTTATTTCCACGGCCTTCTGTTTGCACAGAACATCTGGCGCCCAGACCAGAGATATTCGGCGATTGTTTTGACGTGCAGTCCGTGGGACTTATTTGAACTTGGTACCCGGAATCGAAATCCATTAGATCTTTATAATGGTGCGAAATTCTAGCGTGGCCGTGGGACCGGAGTATTGCCTTTGTTGGCTTAACTCCTCATAAATTATCGGATATCTCGTTGAGATATATTCGATTGCGATAGGTCGTGGCTGCCTTTTGTTGTTCAACGGATTTGGGTGGGTCTTGCGTTAGATTACCCGCACGTGCATCCGTTGATCGGCTCATTCTTTGATGATAGCAACTCTTTTGTATTGAATTTCGGAATTGCCGGTTCGATGAGATGTTCCTGGGCGCAGGCAGCATGTATGGCATTTTGGGAATTGTTTTTTTTTTTTTTTTTAGGAATAGAACGCATGGATGTTTATAATTGTTGAGCTTAACCTAAAAAGCTTTGTGGACGTTCAGTTCCTTGCTTTTTGGTGTCGGTCTCAACGTTGGCTGTGAGTTGCAGGCCCTATCGTGGGACTTTGGGGCACGCGTCTGTGGGCGCGTGCAACGCTCTCAGGTAAGTAAGTTCTTTGAAGATAGGAACCTTACCTGCGTAGAATTGTGCGTTCGTAGAACGCTACAACCCCCTAACCAATCCCATTCCTATACCCGAAACACTAACCTGTCTTTAAGGTCGACCATCCTGCATACATCCCCCTCCGAGAGGATCGCATGTGCAACAGACTAAGTCTAAACTTATTCTGTCGCATCTAGACCTGCCAACTAACCCTTTTATTAGCACGAAGATCGGGTTTGTACTCCAACACTAAAATGCAAACTTGTGTGCAAACCTCGATCTGACACTATATATAAAGGGCGGCCCATCTTGGTTTCGGGGCAGTCGATCACAGGCAGCCAACAGGGCTAGTCTATAACCAGCGGTCAACCTGCCAACATTGATAACCAATAGTTGAATACCAAAATTGCAAAGATATCTTTTGTTCGGACCCAAAGGTAAGTAGGTAACCTAAATAAATATTGTTGGGTACCGGAATCACGCCCGGTATACACAACAAGCGTACTCGAGCCAATTATAAATCCTGTCCGTTGTCAGCAAGCAAGGAACATTATCAACCAGTTTTCTTCAAATCTGTATTTATTCCAGTATTTATTTTTAACTAAACTAATGTTATATAATTAACTTGAGTTAATTATCACCTCCCCATTAAACCCACCTGAACCTTTTACTAACTCATATCCTCTGCATAATACATTTTAAGCCCAAAAATAACATTCCCACCATGAAATAGACACATTTTAGAAAATTATTACCGCCTTTAAATACAAAATCCCATTCCAAAAACTTGATATTTTGTGGCCAAAATTTCCATTGCAGTTCGACGCAAAACAGTTATATGATTAAATCGCACCTGCCCAACAACCCTAATCTGTACGATTTGCCCAAAATACCATTTACAAGTAAATACAACAACTCCTCCCCCAATTTGTTTTTGGTTTACCGTTAACATAGACCCTAACATGGGGTGGAAAAAATGAAGATGATTGATTTCTACATACATACAGGTGTTCAATTAACGATGAATTTGGAACAAATTGGAATCGACGAAGGATTATAAGTTGGTAAGGGGTAAAAAAAAAGATTTAAAGAGGAATGCGAAAGAGAAAGTCGATGAGTGCGGATGTAATGTGGTCAGGTGTAGATGTGTTAATAATAAATATTGGAATAAATAAAGATTTGAATAAAACTGATTGATAATGTTGTCCGGTGTAAATACGTTCCTGGAATAAAGTTTAGTTAAAAATAAATATTGGAATAAATAAAGATTTGAATAAAACTGATTGATAATGTTCATGGCTTGCTGACAATGCAGAGGATTTATAATTGGCTCGAGTACGCTGGAGAAGATAATTGCCGGCGCATACAAAAGGAAGCCACGACCGCCCACGACCGCCCACGACCGCCCACGACCGCCCACGACATACACCCTCACCAAAAATCAGGGGCAAGTAAATAGTAATTAATTGTTAAATAAATACGTAAAATTTTCATAAGTGTTCGCGCACGTCGTCACTTTCACACATCCGATGCAGCATTAGTTGCTTTAAAAGTGTCGCCTTCCTGGCGAGTTTTTTGATTCGTAAATAGAAGATTCATTGGGTGTGTTGCAGCCCCTATATGCTTTATCTTCACCGGACTAAACGCGATTATTATATCTTATTGTGCCTTTCTATCGGAGACAATCCACCTTTCTATCACGCCTTCCATTCCATCGGTGTGTTCGGGCTTAATCCTCTCGCCGCTTACCTAACATCAAGCTTCTTTTTTGATGCTTGAATCTTTTTCGACGAGAATGGCTTGTGTTTGGATTTTCCACGTGTCGCAGTTGTTCTTCTGTTACGTCTCTATCGTGGTACGAGCCATTTTTAACGGGAATCGGCTTCGATCTGGTCGCTCACTAATATCTTAATATTTTAGATCAGTGTTTTGTTATTACTTTGTGGGTTTGAGCCCATAACCTGTATATAACCTGTAGAGATGTAGTGAAAAAGAAGCGACCCAATTGTACAAACAAACGAAGAAAAATCGAACGGCAGAGTAAAAACAGTTCCATGCCGTCGGTCAATGGATTAGTATTATATAAGGACGTCGGTCCTTGCTCCTTGAAGACGAGAACAAAGAGTGACTTCCATCAAGACGTTATATATGTGGAACTGAACGAACCCCAAGTGGCGCAAGACTAATGACCTTGCCCGGAAAAAACAAATCATTATGGAAAATTTAACAAGCCTCAGGACTTGCTAAATAAGGCCAAGACCGATTCCCGGTTGTAGTGCCGATGATGATGATGATGATGAACGAACCCCCAACTGGAGACAGCCAGAAGTCCACTGACAAGACTGGTATTTCAAACAAGAAATAAATAAATAAGTATATAACAAATAAAAATAATAAATACATAAACACATAAACATATAGCGAAAAAAAAAAACATAAATAAAAACTTCGTTTTTTACCTCTTTTTATTATTACCTTAAATTCTATAACATTTTTTAATCAATAATTAACTGTTGTGGCTCCTCGATAGTATAGTGGTTAGTATACCCGCCTGTCACGCGGGAGACCGGGGTTCGATTCCCCGTCGGGGAGCCTCTGCCGCAAGACTAATGACCTTGCCCGGAAGACAACAAATCATAATGGAAAATTTAACAAGCCTCAGGACTTGCTAAATAAGGTCAAGACCGGTTCCTGGTTGTAGTGCCGATGATGATGATAATTAACTGTTGTGCGCCGAAAAGAATATTAACAATAAACAATAAATGTATTATAATCTAGAATGTTCCTCGAGAGACAGTAAGTTAAATTAAAAAATATTATTCTGTTGACAAATGTTAACAATTTAGTTAGAAATATATGAATTTTCTTATGCTTTAATATATTGAAAAATAGATGTATTAAAAAACACAAAAAATATTACATGTTTGACACCGTTGAGTTCTCCAGTTCGATTAAACACATTCTCATTGAACATTTTTAATTTAATTGTTCAGTATAATAGTTATGCTGACGCTTTATGTGACAGTGAGTAGCAATCCTCATAGAATTTTGTAGATTATTTAAGCTGTCATTATTCAAACACCAATTCAAGCTATTCAGGTAGCTATGGAAATTACTTTGCGTGTGCCTGAACTTCTACTTTCGTCCTTAAAATCAGCATTAATTGACTTGAAGGTTTAAGGTGGTATTTGCAGGAGTTTACCAAGGTATCCTTAAGCAATCTCTAGCCCACGATGGGGGCTTCTGCACTCGCATAAGGTATACATTTTGAAGTTACATCCTGATTTGCCTTTTCATTTCAGGCAAAGTTTTGCTTAATTAATTGTTATCCCATTTAACTTGGCCCCAGCGGGCAGAGTAAAACTCCTAGATCCTAGAATGAATAACATGCAGCGCATGACCGGATATTCATTGCCGCTTTTGCAGTGACGTCTTAAGATGTGGCTCTGTTATTTGAACTTCAAATTGAATTTGGGATTCCTTGAGATATTGTACATCATGATTCATGGAGATCTTTGCCCTTAGAGGGGAGGGATTAGTGGGACCATCCACCAACTTGATATTCTTGAGGTTTTTCGTAGCACGATATTGTTTAAGTTATATTTCCGATTTTCGATACTCAGATAGGTAGGAATGAATATGTTATCTGGCGAGAGGTTTATTCCAATCTCTGTTGTGGAGGTTGATTGAGCGTTTACCTTTGGACTGAACTTACTTCTACCTCCCACAAGGCCATTTGTTACGTGAGTTGACGTGAAAGAGACTATTAATAGATATAACACCAGAATAACGAGGAATGCCAGCAATGCAAAATTCAAAGATAAATCAATATAGACACATGTAATTGTTCGTTCGCAATCTTTAGAATGTCATGATAATATTGAATGAAATAGCGACTTTTTCACCCGATACCAATTATTCTTCCATTATTTTATTAATTGATGGCAATTATATGTGGAGCTGTGGGGGTTCTCTAGCCTTACGCAACGAACCACCCACAATTCCAACCCCAACTCCCTTGGCAAATTTGCACTTACCTGCAAACATTTCCACCCCAAGGCCGTCGTCATTCCCCGCATCAACGCATCGGCAAATTTCCCTGAAACATTTCGGTTCACATATAATGTAACCATTAGAATCAGGGAATGTTATCGTTTCTTCTCGTCGACTATACCAGCCTCACACATGCACAACAATTTTCCTTACATGCACATTGGTTGACGACCTTTTTATCCAACGACAACAGCAACGGCGCGCAGCTTGTTTATTCAGCTGCAATATACCTGACCCACGATCCCTTGTCCCTTGTCCCGGCATCTCACCCGTAGCCGCCAAAAACCAAGTTCTTCAGCATACACAACATGCAAACAAAAGAATTCGGTTCTTCCCGTCAGCAATAGATACTATACACAATTCCCATTGTATACGTATTTAAAATCCATTTTAGCACCTAGTGCTTTCCCTTTGTTCTTTTTCCCTTGTTCGATTTCGTTTATCCTTGGCCGCAGTGCGTGGGTAAACAATGCGATCCACACGATCAACTAACACACACCACTAGGATCTACACTGAGAGAGCCGGTCCCCTATTCACCAGAGAGAGACATTTTCTCTCGCCATGGACGAAACTCACCCCAGTAGGGAGTCGGCCCTGCACGAGGCAAGGGTTGAATCACCACTCGTATTTCAACCACCAGCGAACGCACATCGCTGGTTCGTGAAATCATCCATCATAGTGTGTGCACGGGGGTGCGCGCACCCACGTGAATAAAGCGAGTCGAGTTTTTACCATTCACGGTGATTAATCCTTGTTTCAATGTACATTAACGTGGAATTCGCTAGTAAGGAGAAAGTAACCCTGTCAATAGTTTTTTTTTTTAAGTGAAATGTTAACGCTATAACTAAAAATACATCATCCGATCAGAACATCCACGTGGAACAATATTTTGTGTGACAATAAAATCTACTAACATTTAAATAAAAAGAAAGAAATACAATGCACAATAAAAAAAATAAGTCCAACTACTTCCTAGTGTTTTATTTTCCCGTTTTCGCCTGGTGATCGTTCTGCTCCGGTACCCTGTATGTCCTTTTCTGTGCCGTGTCCGCTCCGGGTAAAGCAATAACAAAGACCAAATTACAACAATTGGTGGCCCCTGTGAAAACTCATGATGGGGATAGGAGTGAACCAGACCCCGTGCCGGCACACCCATATCTTAACCCCCACAGAGCCAAATGCTTGCCATAGTTCCGGAGGTAGACTTCGTTCCGGTTGTCGAGATGTCGGTGTTGTTGCTTGCAATATTGGCCACAGTTAGACCTTGAATGGGATTAAGCTTGCCCACATACACTTTCGATTTAAAATAACTAAAAGGAAGAAGTCTAACCGCATGATCTTGATGGGCATTCGCCATTTGTGCACGCGTTAGTGTAAAAAAAAATAACCTAAAAGGCAACTGCCGTTGTGGGAGGTAATGCGTTCATGGAAAAAATCACGTAACGAGGGAAACGCGTTTTTTTATTTATGTGAAAGGCGTTTGTACTAGAATAGTTTAACATGTTGCGCGACCGTAGATCGATGCCAATGTTTTAGGTATCCAAAAAAAAAAAAAAAGGAAAAAGTCAACAACGTATCCCTTTATTTTATTTATATATCTATTTACTTATTTTGTTTTTCAGGCTGTCATGCGGACTATATTGCTTGGCAGTTTTCTTTAACTCTGAATAATTCGTACTAGTACAGTGATCGCTGGTCCTTAATTTTCGGTTATTGTTCTTTCTCACTTGTTAAACCAGCGAAAGCTGTTCCGTCTACCATATTCAACCGATTACCACACAAGTAGATGGAAGTCAGTGAATATGCAAGCAATTCTGTTATGTAGTTATTAACAATTTAATAATATAATTGTTATAGTAATATATTATAATTGATTATATAGATATTTTCGAATATGTTAACAACTATATTTAATATTCATATATAATTAATATTTAGTAATGTAGTAAAGTTGTATATGTAAGTGAGCATAAATGGACGTACTTAAGTTGAGTCGATCGTTGAGCGGTCGCTGCAGCTGTGGTTGGTCTGCGACAAGTTGCAGGGGGCGTTGAACGTGGTGCTTCCCTGTTCCGCTTCAGATAATTCTTAATTCTTCACAGTAAACCTTATTTTTGTAATGCACAATTTAATAGGCAACTTTAGTAATCAACTAATTCTCAGTAGCGAGTCGAGTCGCAGTTTTACGTCGAATAAACAATTCCAGCTGGTGGTAATCGGCTGCGCCAAAATTGTTATGGGGGTTAAAAATTTCCATTGTTATTTACAGGGGAGAAAATTTAATATATACACGGACCACAAACCGTTAAAGGGTGAAGACACCACGTCACGTTTACTAAGGTTCCATCGCAAACTACTGGAGTTCGACTACCAAATCGAGTATAAACCCGGTAAATACAACACTATTGCGGATACCTTGAGTCGTATCCCGCAAATTTGTGATGAGACTCCCACACTATCAAGGTGCAATGTACTAACACGCGCCCAAGCTAAGAAGCTAAGGGCAAGCAGAGGAACTCTCTTAACGAGAATCCCATTCTGGCCTGCACAGAAAAAGGAATGGAGATAACCAATCCTGAAGACATTCAGTTCCTACTCCGGGAATACCATGATCCTCCTTTAGGTGGACACCAAGGAGTGAGTAAAACGTAGCATAAAATACGTACACATTTTTGGTGGAAGAACATGATGCGCGACATTAAACAGTACATCAAAGTATGTAAAACATGTTAAACCATAAAATCTTCACCGAACATACGAATGCCCATGGTAATAACCGACATTGCAAAGAGGCCTTTTGACAAAGTATACTTAGATATAGTAGGTCCTCTTGACCTGCCAACCGGCAATCAATATATACTTACATTCCAAGACAACTTGTCTAAGTACATAGATTGCTACGCTCTCCCAGATGCGGAGGCAGAAACGGTGGCCACAGTCTTTTCGACCAAATAATTGCTCAGTATGGTGTTCCGAAGCAATTGGTCACCGATCAGTGAAGCAATTTCCTAAGCAGTTTGTTTAAAAGCGTGTGCAAACTGCGCCGTATTAAAAAACTACAAACCTCAGCGTACCACCCACAATCGAATGGAGGCTTAGAAAGAGCCCATCGCCCACTCGTAGATTACCTGCGAAGCATTGTGGATGGAAATTCCCAATCATGGGACCAGTACATGAGGACGGCAACAATCGTATACAACACCAATGTACACGAAGGTACTAAACTTACGCCAATGGACTGCCTATTTGGGTTCACCCCGGAGGTACCGACGTGTATAAAGCAACCTCCGGAACCGGTATACCACCGTGACAGTTACCATAAGCTATTGAAATACAAACTTCAACATACGTACCAAATAGCAAGGCGTAGCCTGTTAACTTCCAAGAAGAAGTCGAAAGAGTACTGCGACCGTAAGGCACGCCCATTCACATTCCACGTGGGCGACAAAGTTTTAATACGGGACGCACAAAAGCAAGGAAAATTAGCTCCCATATGGAGGGGTCCCTATAAGGTAGTACAAATATAGAGTCCGGTAAATAGCGTCGTTAAGGTAGGGACAAGAAATGTGGCGGTGCATAATAATAGGCTCAAACCCTATTACGAATAGAGGAAGCCAAAGGCTGACAAGACCACGACAAACAAGGGAAGATAACACACCACAGACGGTGTAGGGATCAACGCTACAGTTTGATACTTTTGTAGCCAAGCTTTATTCCCCTTCTAAGAATGAAGCTATCACTATTTATGGGGGGAAAGTATTGTTGCGGACCGACCTTGAGTCCAGGTCCCCCCAACATCCACTAATCCCCTTTCGTTAGTTTCCCGTCTTTACCTCTGAACGGAGAACAACTCGCCAAGTAGTTAATTTGCATAAAGTACTTTGTGCAAATTCTACTTCGTAGAGAAAATAATAAAAACAGGCGTTGGCGCCGAATAATAAATAAACGTCAACGGCGAAAATAAACGATTATTCATTCGACGTAAAACTGCGACTCGACTCGCTACTGAGAATTAGTTGTGTTTGGTATTTTCGCGATAAAGGAATTTAGTGATTACTAAAGTTGCCTATTAAATTGTGCATTACAAAAATAAGGTTTACTGTGAAGAATTAAGAATTATCTGAAGCGGAACAGGGGAGCACCATGTTCAACGCCCCCTGCAACTTGTCGCAGACCAACCGCAGCTGCAGCGACCGCTCAACGGTCGACTCAATTTAAGTAAGTCCATTTATGCTCACTTACAAATAAAAATTTACTATATTACTAAATAGTATCTATATATGAATATTAAATATAGTTGTTAACATATTCGAAATTATATATATATAATCAATTATAATATATTACTATAACAAATATATTATTAAATTGTTAATAACTACATAACAATTCCTAAAAAGAGTGACCTAACATCCGTCTCTTTTTACCGACCCTTAGTGCCAACTTCTGTTCGTTCGAATGTTATGAAAGCTCCAGACCACGGCCGCGTGTAAACGAGGATGTATTTTTTCCCGCTGCCATTTATTTAAGCTGCAGCATTGGTATATTAATTGATATGGCATATGGCTTTGATGAGGACCTGTGGGGGTTCTCTATATTACGCCAAGAACCAACCCACAATTATAACCACAATTTCGCCTACAGACCGCGCACAATGCAAACCCCAATCCCACTCGTCGGCCTATTTCACATGTAAAAGGTACCCTCTCAAAGGACGCATAACCTGAATTCATCCTTCTATGCAGATAATGCATAACGAATTCAGCCGTTTCATGCCATATGGCAACATAATTGATAAACCACATGAAATTTCCTATCGGAAATCGAAAGTCTCATGCACACCTAGTATATATATATATATACAAAAAAAAACACAATAAAGAACTTAAAAATCATAATAATGTAACCAGATTCAAGTTTTCCTTTTTTTATATAATTTGTAAATTTTTTATCGAAAGTTTCATGCCTGGTTAGCAACAGCAAAGCGTGGGCAAGCGACGCTGTTGCTTTATAGCGAAACGGCTTGGGTTATCACCAATTCTTTTAGTTTTCTTTCCCACGCTGATATTGTCCCAAGCCACCGCAGCGTCCTTTGACTTGTGCCATACACTGCTGTTCGCTGGGGATCAATTAACTCTGAGTCTGGTGAATGGTACGAAAAATATACTTTTTCTACCCAACCCATTTCCTGTGTTACGACCACAACCACCCGTCCCATAAAAATTACCCTTTTGGAGCTAGTCTCCACCACTAACGGCGATACACGCCAAAAACATCCACTTAAAGGATGTGACATAATGCTAAATCAAAGCATTACCCCATACACCTCGTCCCGCATAAATTGATAGCAAGCAAATCGAACTAAACGTTCGATTTGCGCTAATCAATTAAACTCCAAGCAAATTGAACTAAACGTTCAATTTGCTCACATAAAACACTGGGAAATATAATCATTGAACCAAGGGTTCACCACAACAACCCCTAAGAGCCAAATGTGCAGGCCAGATGCCGTCCTTCAAACAAAACCATTGAGTATCATAAAAAATTGCGCGCCAGCAATTTTACGAGACCTCAGAAAAATGATTATCTAAAACAATTAAAACAACCAACGCCAGTTTTCGTTTTAACAAAATTAAGTTAAAACAAACAAAAGGAAAATATTCGCCTTTGTATCGATTCCCCACGGAAAATATCCTTGCCCATTCGGCTAAAATAAACAACATAGATATTCAGAAATGCTCATTAGCACAATTCTCTATTTGTATTCCCTAGCGTATCCTTACAAAAGGGATCCTTGCCGAGTCGGCTAGAACAAACAACAGGCATCATAAAACGAATTACACATTCATTTAGCGCATATCAACATAGAGGATTATAAATGTGCATTCGCACGATCCTCTGTTGATTTTTCCCTTTGTGTTTCCGCGTTTGATCCCAAGCCGGGAAAGATAAAGAAAGAAGCGCCAATCCTTCGATCTTCAGGATGAAGAAAAAACGGGTCTTCGTTTGAGAGTTTGGTTTTTGAATCTCGACGGAGACGGCGAGACTTTGGTGAGTTGAATTTTGAATCTCGAACGGGGCGGTCGGTTGGTGAGGATAAGTTGAGTCCAACATTATTCCAGGCAAGTTAAGCCAAAGGTGACGATGAACAAAAGTGCATTTATTGACATTTGTATGTGATGCAATAGTGGTGGTTAGGAAAACAACATCACATTAAAGATTAATTTAAACAATAAATAATAAACATAAAACTATAAAGGGTGTTTGGTTTAAAGGTGTGTCAAGTGTGTGTGACGAAATTAAAGTTATTACATTTATGTGTGTGTGTTAGAAATAAAGACTATACGTTTAAATAAAACCAATGAGTGTTTGACTTGAAGTGTGTGTGATGTGCAAAGTGGGTGACAAAAAGTTATATCAACACCTCTCCTCGGAGTGCATTTTTGATTCTGCACTCCAAGAGCAATCCAAATACCAAACTGGGTCATGCGGTCACCATTGGTTTCGATTTCGTTGCATGCGAAAGCAAATCATCCCTGAGATCATCACGCTCTCCGTTTCAGTTTCCCATTCTCTGTAAGTCCATTGACTGTTGGGTAAACTCGCAAGAGTTTATTCACCTCAATGGGCGGGAAAATGCGAGAATGAGGATGAGTGTGCGATGGAGCATGGGTGATCGTGTGGGTAGAGTTAGTCAGTCGAATTTTAACCATCGAATCACACACACGAGTCGAAAAGGTCTCTGCGCGAGTGCGAAAGTTTCTCCTTATCAAATTAAATCATTAATTACACATCCACCCTCTGTTAAACGTAGTATATACAGTTCAAAAAATTTCAATCATTTGCACAAAGAAAATTTGCGCATAGTTTATAGTTCGGTCGGTCTGTCACCAGTACTATTGCTTATCATCGAGAAGCTGCTAACGAATTCTAAAAAAAATTATGTGAACATACTTAGAACATTTAAAATATCAAATAAGATACATTAACAAAAAAAAAAAAAAAGGTTGAAGTGCTCATAACAATTTATAAAGTTATTGTGAATTATTTAGTGTGAAGTTTGGAGCTAAAATTGAATGTACTTAAATATACTAGGCGCTCCAGAGCAATTAAGGACCTTTTTTTAAAAGCAAAAAAATAAAAAAAATAAAAACTGGTTTCAACCACAAAACAACACCAGTGCGTTTTTTAATTATTCTCTTCTCTTGGTGATCATTTTGCTGCGGTAATCGGTGGGTGTTTAGTGAACACATGCCCGTGCTGGCACCCACTACTGAAAACCCCCACAGACCTTTTACTGCTCTGCTCTTCACTTTGGCTGTGAGCTCGTGTGTTGTGGCATGTCTGTTCGAATCGAAACGGAGTCGCTGATTAAATTTCAACTTCCAAAATATCTATAAACAAGCGACCTCCTTAGTGCCCCTTATACGGTTTCAGTAGCAACATGTACACAGGAAATGTGATGGTGTACTGTATCAAAAACTGGAGCCACACATTTTCGTGATGCCTGTCTTTAAAAAAGTGCGTACTAGATTCATTTTCCAACCGAACAGCCCACGCCGGATATGATCTGCCTGATATGTTTAGAACAACATCTTCCCCTTACATTATTAGCTTTCATTTTAGACTAAATTCCAAACTAAAATAACACGTAAACGAAACAAAAACAGAGTGAACAACAGAAGAACAATAATAAGGAGACAGAACTCCGAAACTACAAACGAGCCTCTTGGGACTTTAGAATGAAGTGAATGAAGGTAAGTGAAAATGTACGGGTCTAATAATTATGCGGGTTAAGATAAGATTTCCACGCGAACTGTCCTTTTATATGGAAAGCAATTTCCTAAATTTAGTTCACGAACTACTGCAACTGACAAGCACCTTCGCCATTAAGAGATCTTTGTGGACCAGGTAGACCTGGAATTCAAGAGATGTGTATCTAGAAAAACAACGCCCTCTGCAAGAATTGTGAAACACAATTAAAAGCTTAGGTATACATTATCTAATCTGAAGCGTCATCATAGGAAATCTCGTTGGGCTCCACTCGGCTCCAATGCCTGATAGATTCTGTGAGTGAAAACCGTATCCAACACGGAAGGCAAACGATGCAGCTAATTTAATAAAAGGAGAAGATGATTCGTGAGCAGTTCAGAAACGTGATTATCCCAATTACTATTCTCTTGGAGTCACGTTACTGACATTGGGGAATGTCATGCTACAGCAGAGACATTCAAGAGTCCTTTTAGATTGACTCTTTAATTATAGATTCGAAATTTAGGTGTAGAATTTCTTGTCTGTTAACGGTGTAAAGGTAGATGATGGAGTGCTTAGCCGGATGTGTTAGTTATAGTTGTAGAACTTGCATAGAGTTTTGTAGACAATGGTGGGCATCAAAACGTGTTAGGTTGTGGATTATCGAGAGTTCCTTTAATTAAGTTTCCCGAAGTACTCCTTGTGGAGTCCAGCAAACTATTGTATAGAAGGCAACTTGTTCTGTGCATATAAAGGTGCCTCGGCGTCTTTTTAATTACGTTTTGCGGTTCCTAGTATACTGTTAGTGTTTGTATTTCGTTAAATTGCGTAAGATACACCTCATGCGTTAGGTATTTACGCCGGAAAATTTGAAGATTAGTATGTTAGTGGCTTGACATACGTTAAGGCTGGCATTATAACATCGAACCGCTTATTGCTTAATGTGATTTCGGGACGCGTTTATATTGGGGACTGTTGGGTACAAGGATGTTTTTTGTGTAGGAGTCTGATGTTGAAGCCGAATTTATTCAACGAATTTCTAATTTTCATCCAATTGTACGTAACCAATAAACAATTGTAGGGCATCCGTTGGTACATTCGTTGTACGCATAAAATCACGTATCGACTATCAAGTATTGGCATTTCCATCGTCCAGAATTTCTATTCTATTTCTATTCCATTCATCAATACATATCCCCTTTTGTTATTACGCATTCCGCGTCTCTTGGCATCAATTGAATCCTACAGCATAAACAACTGTAAATAGGAATTCAATACCTACCCTTACTAGCGATGCCATAAACACAATTTCCCAGTAACCTAGCTAAAACCCATTAGCACATTTCCACATCGCATCGTTGTCTCTTTGTTTAGCTGCGACGCACACTTCCAACAAAGATCCCATTAGCATCCGACGAGTTCGGTTTTATTTGCTTTACCGAAATCGTATCCCATGAATGCACTTTATGCCCTTTCTTTGTTCTAGGTTCATTCTCATCCATGAAAGAACCATGCACACATATCACCATGATCACGATTAGCGAGTGAGCTCTGCACGAGCAAGAGAGTTTTCCATCCACTGACCGCCACAGTCACACGTCACTCCCGCTCTCTGCCGGCTGCGGAGACGCGTTAAAATACCCGGAGTCGTATTTCAAACTTGTCGAACTGTAAATTGCTGTCGATCGGTGCGCTTAGTGAAAAAGAATTTATAAGTGCGAAAAGTAACTTTATTTTAAAACAATGAGCTCTAAATTGCTGTTGATCGGTGCACTCTTTGCACTGGTCGTCATCGTCGTTGCTGTTGCCTGTTAAATAAACTTCCACAAATGTATTATAATTAACAATCAATAAAATAATATTAAACTTAATCCGTGCGTTTAATTGTCTGCAGTCCTGGGTGTATTTATTTCTTTTGTGTTGTGAGCAGTGTCCACGTGAAGAACTTATGATGGAGGAGGAAGTGAACGGAGTGCCCGTGTATTGGCACAGTACTTCCTGCCCACACACCCACTCTTAAACACCGCCTTCAATCAAACTATATAACTTCCCTCTATCTCCTTGCCCCCCCTTTCGTGAACATACCTTTTAATTTTGAAAATAGGCTTATGAAGTTATATCACTTTATAAACTTGCTTTAAGTCAATAAAAGGGGTGTAGGAAGTACATACAGCCCTGTGGGGTAGGAAGTATGGTGTGCCGGCGTACGGCACTAGGTTCACTTCTACTCCCATCGTAACTAAAAGTTCCACCGAAAAAAAGTCAAAACACCGCCACTAACCGATCACACCAGGAATAAAACACGCAGCATTAACTTTATTTGATGTTCCTTTTTATTTAGGCAAAACTGTTTACGAGCGCATGTTGTGGTTATCATTTCTACAGCGGTTATATGGTCTATAATATGTATCAAAAATGTATATCTACTTTACACTTAGTACAAACGGTCACTGATTATATAATTACAAAAGTAAAATTGGCCGTACACATTTTAAACTCCATCCAAACTATTATTCACGCTGTCGACTCACGAGATACGAACTTGACTTTTACATTGGGGGTTGAAACGCGAGGTACGGTGGAGGGTGACGCGACCCACTCGATCGGCGATTGAATTTCGACTCAGCGATGTGCATTCGCTGGTGGCAGGTGGTGAATACACTCGCGGCTAAGGGTGTGATTTTCTTACCACAATGGAAATGTGAACTCTCTCTTTGTGGAATAGGGAACCGTATCTCGTAGTAAAGATCTTTGTGGTGTGCGTGATCGTGTAGATCATTGTTTGGTCATGCAACGAGGTCATGAGAAACGTACTGAAAAATTGAAAGACAAAGGGCATCGTGTGTGATGAGGTTCAGCTGAGTAAACAAGCTATATCTCATTAGGTGTTAATGCATTTGGATGTTTATGGCATCTCTGGCTGCAGTAGGAACCGGGTTCTTGTTTGCATTAGGCAATGCTGGAGAATTCGGGTTCGATGTTAATGCGCGAGATGCGGTAATTGTCGGGTCGGTTTATTGCAGCTGCATAAACCAGCTGTCCGACATGGCATTTTATCTGATGACGAAGGGTTTGGGATTATATGAAGAATTCCTTTCGGAAAATAGATATGATGCGTAAGTACTTTAAAGAATCCATTCAGAGAATTTGAATAACGCATTAAATGCGTGAATGCTGGGAGAATTCTTTTCAGGGCTTTTTAGATAATGCTTTGAATGCATTAAATGTCCTTGAGAAAGGAAATGTTTCAGGTATGCGAGGAGATTGGGGTGCAAATATGGGGAGTTTGTGGAGGTTCTTTTTAGCTTACCCGAAGCTTAGCCCCATACCTACAACCCAACTTCCATAGTTTCCCGCTAATGCAATTGCAATAGCACCTGTATATGCTTCACGCATCAAGGTTATCTAACGCATAACCGGAAAGCTCCTGGAAGAGAATTCTTACCTTCATGCACCAATTCGCATTCAAAATTCCCTACATTTCCCTACAATTCTGCCCATCTTATCGGATCACAAATCCAAAACCCAATTCGGCACCATCGGTTGCCACGCAATCCTAATCTTACCATATGCATTTTCCCTAGACGAATTCCTGTAAAGAAACAATTCGGCTCACATATAATGTAACCATGATAACCAGGGATAACGATCATTACGTCGCCTATCCCCAGCCTCACCATGTTTTTTTTTTATTTTTTTATTAGACTTCTCTCGGGAGAGGCGAACCTACAGCGCAGAGTGGGCGCCCCGAGTTGCCACCAAATAACTGTTGCAGTTCTTTTTGAACAGTTGCAGGTTGTAACGCTCCGGAAACACTCGCGTGGGAAGGGAATTCCACAGCTACCCCGCTCTGTATCGGAGCGAGTTCCGATGCAGGGATGTTCGCGCCGTCGGGAGATGAACCACAAACGGGTGCGATCCGTCGGATTTTCCTGTAGAGCGCATATAAACCGAATTGCGCGGAACAATACCAAGAATCTCCGAAGAACAGCACCCGTGATAATATCTGTAAAACAGACAGAGGACGGCTACGCGCCTTCGATGTGATAGCGACTGTAGTCCCGACGTCAGTACCGAGTCCCCGATCAGGCGGATCGCTCGTCTCTGTATGCTCTCAAGTAGGTCGAGGGTATGTTTAGTAGCCGAGCTGCAAACATGAGAGCAATATTCGAGCGCGGGTCTAATATGAGATTATTATAGGAGAAGAAGTTGGACCGGAGTAAAATATTTCTTGGCTCTAAAAAGATAGCACAGTTTTCCGGAGGCTGACCTGGCGATACTCGACACGTGTTTATACCAGGATACATTCCCACAGACCGTGCCGCCGAGCAATTTCAAACTTTCCCCGGCCTCGAGGGCCCGGCCATTCATCATGAGCTGTGGAACCGATGATCCACTTTTCTTGGTGAATGTTGTATACTGTGTCTTCCTTGCATTGAAGTCGACGAGATTGGCTTTTCCCCATTGCAGGAGCCTATCTAGATCCTGATTCAGAGAGTCAATCTGCCTACATCTCAGTTGATGCGACGCAGATGCACCAATCGGCCGAACACTCGAAAAGGAGGAAACAAGCGTACTACCATCCGCAAAACTGAACACTTTGCTATCCGTTGTCTCCAACAAATCATTTATGTGTACAATAAATTTCCTTACATACACATTTGCTGGCCACCTTTGTCCAAGGGACAAAAGCAAATACACACATCTTGCATCTAAGGCATAAACCAAATCCTATAGCATAAGCAAACGCAAATAGGAATTGTGTACTTACCCTTGGCGGAGATGCCATAAACACAAATTCTCAGTGAATATGCTAAAACCAATTAGCACCATGTCCACGATGCGTTGCGGTCTATCAATACAGCTGCAATGCACATCATAGACAATGATCTACACGATCTCTTTGTCTTTCAATATTTCTGGATCCGCTTCTCATGACTTCGCGGCATGAGCAAGCAGCAATCCATTAGTACCCATAGAGATACGGCTTGCTTACTTAGCCGAACTCACATCTCCCATTATCCCTTTTGATTTTTCAGCTTCGGTCTCATGGCCTTGTCCCATGAAAGAACCAATATTCATGACATGAAAACCATCATCATCTCCTCCATGAGATCCGGTTACCTACCCCAAAGTGAGACTTGACGTTTCTCTTGTAATAGGAAACACACTCTAAATTAAGAGAGCCCGTACCGCCGGCCGAATTTCCTTTCCTAGCGAATTGACGTGGCTGAGTCTTTTTCCATCACCTGACCGAGCCGGTCGGGTCTCCACCTCCGCGCCATTGGCGTTGCGGGTCGCGTTCTAATTTTTTAACACATCCAGTAGCCGCGAATTTTCAATCTTTAAAGTCAATATACCGTGAAACGAACAACCGAATAACCAAGATGTGCCCGGTGTCAGTGAATGTCAAATGTGAATCAATGTAGAAAACAAAAATAAATTCATGTATCCAAAACCAGAAAAATCTATATAGACTAAAGAGATGTGAAATAATTAAGTTTTAAAGTTTTCTATACTATATCCGTTAACGTACTAGGACATTATACAGACCTACACCCGCATGATATCTATAAAAATTAATCAAACTGTAGTGGACTTGTGGGGGTATAAGGATAGATGATGTGCCAGCGTATGGCACGTATTCCTTATATCTCCCATCGATCCGTGGGAAGGTATTTGTTCGAATAATCACGTCAGAAAAGAGTTGCTCGTAACCCCAGGTTTGTCGTATAGCCATTCGTCTCTCAAAATGCGGCATCGATTTATGTTCACCTTTATTGAGGAATGTGTAATTGTAAACATTTATGGGACGCACGTCCACTTCCTGGTTGTACCGAATCCGATGCGCATATTGGACGACATCTCCTTCGAGTGGATAGATAAATAAACGATTGAAGTCTAATTCGAATAAGTGAGTTAAGACACCAATAAAATAAAAATAGATAACAGATAATATATACAATAAAAAAGATAACAGATAGCACTGCCAGCAAGCGTTTTAATTTATTGAAAATATTTACTAGTGAGAACATTCCGATGCGGTCACACAACACATAACTCAGATAATATTTCTAATAATTATTAATCGTCACTTTCGACCACACAATGTACTTGTTGAACCGACTTATTTCACATAGTAGGATGTCCGCGGACGAGCGTGTACATGAGCATGCACACGCGGTGGCAATTAGCGACACCACCTCCCTTGATTAAACACGTTAATCGACTGACTTGAAAAGGGAAGAAATTGGATACAACCAAAAGAGAACATACTTCTGCTCTCTCATTGCCACGTCCTTCGATGTGTGGTAGGTTACATCGGTAATCTGATGATCGAAGAGAGCGGGACAATAAGAGAACAGAAACACGATGTACGATTATACTAGGGGTGGATTTGGTTGTATGTTCATGAATCAATGTAATTCTGAGCGGAACCCGTTGACCTGATTCGGTAGTATGGTGAGTTCAGTGTACATTGATCCATACGAAGACAGAACTGAGAAAGAGAGGGGAATTGAGCTGATGATATTCACCTGCAAAAAGAGAACATTGATCCCCAGCGAATGAAGAGTCTGGAGAAAAGCCGAAGTAACGCTAGGGAAATATTATCACGTGATTCAATCGAATGTGGTGATAAATTTCCCAAGCGGATCTGCAATGATGCGACAACTTCGTCCGGCTGGATTTGGTTGTCGCTAATCGACATGGACACGAGTTGCCGTATGGCAAAAAAGGTAAGCTAAACTCATTTATGCATTGTCTGCGTGGTACAATGAGTTTAGCTATGTGTCCTTGATGGAAACATGCTTTGCAGGTGAACAGGTAAGTAGGGGGAAATGGGGTTGATTTGACGCGCTGAAAGGCGGTCGAAATTAGGTAGGAAATGTTGGTCTGAATTGTGGGTTGTTTCGCATGTAGGATAGAGAAACCCCCCACAGATTAAATCGTGTGTTTTATGTATTTTATTTCCTTCGGAGACCAGTTGTGAACAATACGTGTTGGATCCTTTATGTGACGATGGGAGAGGAAGGGAACCCCGTGCCGTACGTCGGCGCAACATACTTCTTCCCCACAAATTATTCAGGTAAGCTTTAAAGAACCCCCACAAAACTACATACCTACATCGCTGAGTATGTGCAACACTGGAGTCGCTGGAGCATTATACAGATACAAACAGCCTCCCATTACAATTTTTATTACCTTACCGCTCATACGAGCTAATGTTTATTCGCTGATGGGAAATAATAGAATGAATATAACACATGGTTCCGAAAGTACCGACCCTAACCCATAGATGGCGCTTATGCACTACCACAAGTCGTTGAAAACGATAGCTAAACTACCCAAACAGGGCTTCGAATTATTTTTTTATTCACCGTAGTCTCCAGATTTCGCACACAGTTTATACTGTCTGTTTGCAGACTTCCAAAAAGTTTGACTTTCATGATGAGGTCAGCGTTGCTTCTGGTGTTTACTTTGAAGCCACAGATAAATCGCCGTACAACAACATGGTCAAGACAAATTAGAAAAGAGTCGGAATCATTTTTTTCTACTAGTTAGTCTACAGACTTATTGATTGTTGTTCAATATATATTGCCTCCATATGATATATTCAATATAAAATTCAAAGACTAAAGAGTTCCCATCACAAAAAGAGTGTTTTTTCTCTCAAATATTTAAAGTATGCATTCCATTTCTTCCTTCAGCAATCTTTCCACTTGAAATGTGATCAATCATTACTGATCTACCTTGAGCATGCTCTGGGACAGATTTTATTGCTTTCATTATCATTTGAAAGAGAAAACAATAAAATACGAAAGTTTCCAGTCATTGAACAATTGAATGCTATTGACCTTCACACAATGAAGCTCCCAGCAGGTAATTTCAAACGGCTAAGGTACTTCTTCATTCATTTTCCTCAGCCGTACACTGATGACACCACTCCTGAGTTCAGTTCAGAATGATACAATGCTGGCGGAATTGATAAATTGCCCGTGTGACAACTACAAAAATGAAAGCATCCCGGAATCGAATAAATTTCTCAATCTATATCCTAGAAATTAAACCTGAACCTTTATTAAAGACCCAAACTGCTTAGTCTGGTGCTCTGTTTATAGAATCCGCACTTAACTTATCCGCTCAGCTGGAAACAAGAACAAAAGAAAAGTGAAATCCTTTGACAAACATATCCTCAATGTTGTCGACTTTTGAAGGCGTGTAGACTTCCACCCCCAAGACTTGATATCCTTTATTCGATCAAGTTGACTGATTCGAAAGCAAATGTAGGAGAGAAATGACAAAAAAAATCACATACACAGCCAATAGAGTTCGTGATGCTCTCGCACACGTATACCCACAAACATACTTCCATGCAAGTAAAAAAAGAAAAAAAAAAAACAACTATGGTATATCATGTTACTAGTGCCCAAAAGCAACATTGATATTGGCATGGCTATTAAATAAAAAGCAAATGACATTCTAGGAACCATCACTATTCTTGCTGATCAAATCCAATTGTTATCTCTTTTGGCAAAAAGGACATCTAACCTGCTCGTTCCACAAGTCGATGACGTTGAGACTTATTCTGAATCGTTTTCTTTGCCTCATCTTTTCGTCGCATCTATTGTAGTATCCTTTGTGATATTTTGTACATTTGCTGATTGATTTGACGTTAAGGAAGAAAGTTTAATCGTATCAGAATATGAAGCAAAGCTAAGCTTTACCTTACTTTGTCTGCAGTCCTTGACGTACCACCGTACCAGCCTTTATCGTGTTATATTCGACGTAACTAACTTTTCGATACGAGATGTAGTTATTGTATTTGTATGGGAGGGTCTTTGCCAGTACAGGTTTATCCATGAGCTAGGTAATCAAATTCAAACTATCAGACATATAAAATTTTTCCTTCACAATGTTTTGTCTCAATCCGATGGATAATGTATAAATCGTCGCTGTGTATGGAATTTCTTATTTGTCGACAAAGGGTAGTTTGTATTGAGTCAACACAAGGGTTTCGTAAAAATTAAGGACATAACCTTAACCGATTAACCTTTCAAACAGTAGAACGATATGAGTCCCTGTCATATCATTTTAATTGCGAGTAGGGCGTTATAATATACTAGGCCGGCTTGTCGCAAGAGTCTAAAGGCCGAGTGGTAGGTGGGGTCCCAACGCCCTGTCGACGGGTGAAATACCATGCCACCAAGCTATAGGCTCCGTGAAATGGTCGGGGGAAATCACTGGCCATCTTTCGCAGCTATGCTGACGGAGCGGTTCGAGAAAAGGATGCTTTTGGCGGTAAGTCGGTCCAAGGGTGAAATACCATTCCGTCACGCTGTACATTCCGCAAAATCGTCGGGAAAAATCTTCGACTATTTTTCGGATATATGGCTGATGACCCGGACTGACACGGAGATAAGTCATGATGGTACCTTCTGAGATAAAGAATTCCGGAGGTAAATTAGTTTCCCATTCGGATCTCCGGGGGGACTATGTCAAGGGGGAACATCATGAAAATATTCTGATAAATAACTGAGCTTTAGGAAATTCGTCGGGTTCGTTCTCGAGACTCAGTCGACGTTCGATTGATGACGACATTTTGTAAGATCGAGGGTATCAGTTTCACCAATACGGATGTAAACGCCGTCCACCAACATTTGCAAACAGCGAAACCTGATATCCTTGCCTTGACCGAGACCCAGGTCGATTCGTCAACTGATTCGACATATTTTCGTTGCTCAGGATTCGACTTACATTCGAGATTCCGTTTTAAAGGTGGAGTGCCAATAAGTTGGTCATGACGTGGTTGAAGGTCGACGAGTTCTGTAAAATTTCTTTGTTGTCTGTACCGCTCGCCGAATGAGGATCGACCGGCGAGATTTTTCGAACATCTTTCACGTATCGTCAACTGGATACAGATCAACTACCCAACTTCTGAAATTGTCGTCTTTGGCGATTTTAATGTACACATTATAACAGGTACATTATAGCGATTTTCATGTGCACATTATAACGGGTACATTATAAAAGAACCGCCGAGACTGAGAGACTGGCGGAGATGTTCGCTGTTAGCCGAAATTTGACTCAACTCGTGGAGGAACCTACGCGAGTGCCGGATGCCCGAGGTGATTATGCGAACACCTTAGATCTGTTTTTGACATCGAAGCCGAGCATTTCGGAGGAGTTGCTGCGCCATTGGCAAACTCAGATCACTGCTTGGTATCTGTCGCGCAACCACTTGCATTCCAAATGAATAACCGACCTAAGCAGCTTCGCCATGTATGTAGGTATGGGGCTGTGGGGGTTCTCTATACCACATGGAGAACCAACCCACAATTCTAACCAACCCTGACCGCTAACAGCGCGTCACCTTAATCCATACTTACCAGGAACCCATTTCACAAGCTGAAATAAATGCATATTCCAATTTACAATAGAATATTAATCATTTCCCTCAATTACATCACCCCACATACATTTTCCCAAAATTGCTCCGGTGAATTCCCTACTTAATCCATATTCCCTCTTTGCGACCAAGCAATCTTAATTTCCCCGAAATTCATATGCCGTAACTAACGCATATTCAAATCCACAACGGAACATTAACCATCAACACCAATTATACCTAGCCGCATACACTTCCCCGAAACGACTTAGGTTAAAGGTCTATCTAAACGATATCCCTTGCTTGCGCCCAGGCAATTGCAATTTCCCGGTATACACAACCAACGAATCCAACTTAGCTTATACGGGCAGGATTCGCTGGAACTGAATTCCTATGCAAGCATAGCAATTTTATTCGAAAGGAGAATACATTTTTTCCTTCATCAGTCAGTCGTCCTCCAACTACCACCACGCCAAATAAAGTCCGATCTAACGTTCCCCTTCCAATAGAAGGGAAAATATTCGGGCGCATTTCGTGAATAAAAACTAAGCAACTTGTGAAAAATCCTAAAATAAAATAAAAAGACCTTTACGGCCGACTCAGTGTGTTTCATTTCCTCTTGCGTCCGTGGACAGTGCGCCGGCGAACAATTCCGTAGCGGGGCGATAGTGAACCGGTACCATACGTTGGTGCATCCACATCGCCCCCCACAGGGCTACTAACTGGAACGATTTGCAAGATTTCTCTGCATCCTTTCCATGGTCGGAGGTGTGCTTTGGAGACTCCGATGTTAATGTATTCCCGGAGTCGGCCACAGATATTATTCTTCTTGGAATGGAGTGTAATATAGTAATTCGGGTCGAGAAATTGTAATATAGTTTGCACTCACTTAAATATAAATATCTATAAGGGGTACTCAGGGTTTGGCGTTTTACAGGTGTCTCCTACCCGGGGTTAGCGGTGAATCAGCTGAGGAATCTTCTTTTGTTACTCCTGGTGATGGCCGTTGTGATGTCGATGATTGCGTTGATTTCGGTGCTTTTGCAGTCACCTCAGTGTCCATATTCAATTAAGCATTTAGTTTATTGATTGCTCCTGGGTTCTGTGCACGAACGACCACATTCTGATGACTCTTAGGTTTCAACGGCAAATCCATTTTTTCCCCCTTCTTACAAGTACACCGCAGAAATAACCATTAAGTGCACTGGTTTTGAAAACACCCTTTCTCCTCTTCTCTCACAATAAACATAACTTTTATTAAAATAAAAATTCTTTAAAACAACATGTTAACTAGTGACACTGTTTTATATTCGTAGGTTTTCGAATCTTTAGTTGGATGATACTTCTCTTCCCCGGCCTCTACTTTCAACTGTCTTTCTTTTCAAACATCAACTCAACTGTTTTTACACACTCTGTCTAAAGAACCGTAAACACGGTTTTCGTTCCTTCCATCTCCCCTCTCCGCCACTCTCCGTTACCAGGTTCACCGTTGTTACAACGAAAGTTTATGTTAATTCCGACGATGATCAATTTCGAAACTATTCGAAGATATCATCGCCGACGGAAAAGTGGGTTTATGCACCAGCTATTTAATTCTTGTTTTCAATTTAATTTGTATGTTTTATATTGGTAATGTTAAATGCAATTTAGTGTTTTGTGTATTGTGTGTTTAATTATGTGCAATTGTACATTGTATTTAAGTTTAAATTGAAATTGTGATAATTGTTTGTAATGTATGTGTTTCACTTTTAAATTCTTTATATGTTTTATATGTTATGTAGTTTTGTTTTTGCTTTAATATTCTCTCGTTGGGACAAAGATGGTGGGGGAGTTACTACGTAACAGGAGAACTACATTCCGGATACCATTAAAAGAAATTCATCTGATAAGTCTTAGTTTGATAAATCTCATGAATATCGTTATGTAATGCTGTCCCTCCTTGTTTGATCAGCTCAGCTGGTATGCCATCAGCTCCGGGGGCTTTATTTGATTTTAGCTGTCTAATGGCTTTTAATGTTTCCTCAATGCTTGGTGGCGGGAGCATTTGGTTTTGGTCTTGCATTGGTGGAGCCTCCAATTCTTCTGACCATTTACCATTTACCAATTCATTGAAGTGCAGATCCCATCGCTTCAGAATGCCTTCAGGATCGGTGATCAGATTACCCTCTTTATCCTTGCAGTAAGTGCAGCGTGCGGACCTCGCTCTGTACTTTTCTCTATTTCACAGACAAGGTTTTTTTTCCAGGCACTTTTCTTTTGTCTGTAAAGTCTTTTTTCAGATCTTCTGAGCTCTTTGTATTCCTCCTCGCGCACCCGCATCCTATGAGACTGCTGCATTGCCCGGTATGCAGCATTCTTACGTTCAGTCGCTAGTTTGCACTCATCATCAAACCAGTCGTTCCGATCTCTACGACTACTGCCTAAGATGGAGTTGGCAGTACTAATGACAGTATTCTTAAGGCGTGCCCATTTCTCTTCTACGCCCGGCATTCTGGCCCCAGGACTTACTCTCCCTCCGTCGAGCTCTTCGAGGGCGAGTCTTAACGCATGACCAAAGGTGTTGATGGTATTCTCATTGCGTAAGGCAGCCGTGTTGATTCGAACCTGATCCGCGGATGCAATACGTCTCCTTAAGGCAATCCGCACTCGGAAAACTGTACCAACAAGATAGTGATCCGAGTCGACGTTGGCACCTCGGTACGTTCGTACCGCCATCAGGCTCGAGGAGTGGCGGCGATCTATCAGCACTAGCTCAATTTGGTTGCGAGTGGCTCCATCAGGTGATACCCAGGTGCCTTTGTGGCTTTCCAAAATCGGAAATATCTGTAGTAGTTATTACTTGAGTCTCGCTAAGTGCAAGGATTGCTGGTTTCTGGTTACCGACGTGGGCAGACACAGGCCAGCTTACATAGACTTAGCTTTTCTAGAATTAGCGTAGTATAAAATTTAAGCTAAGTTAAGTTAAGTTTTTTTAAATAAAAAAAAATAAAATAAAAAAAGTAGGTAACATTTTAAGAAAAAAAAAAATTAAATAAATTAGACACAAAGTTTTCAAAATTTTTCTTTGTCATTTAAAAAATTATAAGTACTGCCACAAACAAAGTTATGTCGCCGAAAGGCAAATTATACAATAGTGATGTAATGTTTAGCTTAGAGCGTCTGCGTAAGACCAGTAAGTTACAATATAAGATAATTAAGCTAGAATTTAAGCATTTTTTGTGTAGCATGTAATTTCTACATTAAGCATTCTAAAAATATAAAAAGAAAATAAAAAAATGTTTTAAAAATGAAAAAAAAAAAAGTTACACAGATCGACGTGAAATTCCCCTTCCATTGAAATGGCCTGACACAGAAAACCAATACCGCCTCAGAAATTGATGCAACCTCGGATATCGGACCCGACGATAGATAAGCGAAATCAACCACTACAGGTGTTATGCCCTTGTAGTAGGTGCCCCACTAGATCCGTGCCGAATCCAGGTCACATCCCTTTCGTGGCGAATATTACGCCATCCAAAACACCAAAAACCCTACAAATATTAAAAATCAATCGAGAGTATCAATGCCTGAGGTACGCAACAGACGTGCGAAAAAGAAGAAAAACAGACACAAGGAGAGGACTGTTTTAACTGACTGTTGTTTTAATTGCACCAGTTTTGTAGTTTCACAATTTGTACTCGTGAAATCCGATTGTTTTTTAACTTGTAACCTCCGCGGCAATTGTAAAAACATGCGAACATTTCGATAAACAAGTGCCGTGACCCAACTAAACAAGTCCGCACACACGTTTGCTTTTTTCGACAGTATTGAAGATCGTGTGATTCGATACGCCGCTATGAGGGTTAGAATCGCTAAAAGATAGAACCAATGCTCAACATATCAGACCATTGCCCCGATTTTGAATTCGATTATTATTCTTAAGTGCACTAAACTGAGGTGGAATTGCTATGTGATTGCTATGGTATGCGGCCCTGACGATGGCGGTGTTGTTCTATTTGGTATTTGACACTGGACTGTGCAATGCTTGTGTACCGTGTGTTGTTATTTGCTTATGTACTCTGTGTGTATCTGTTAGAAACGCAACAGCTCCCCTTAACGTATCCCTAATTAGCAAATCAACAACATTTCCCACCGTGATCTTAAATGATGATATTTCACACGATTTTTGTGATATAATAGTCCAGTGAGTCACGAATGCTCCGGCTCGTTTGACCTAAAATAGTGTATGTTGACTTTCGGTTAATAGTTAGTTAATAGCTCCGGCAGTCGATACTGATCCGCAAATGAACAATGATAATTTAAAGGCTCTTATCTGGTGATCCATTTATCCGCCCACCTGCTGTTGCAGAAGATGCTGCTATTGTCGTTGTAGATGATGTATTTCTTGACTGTGCCTAACGTCTTGTTTGTGGGGGTCCTCTACACCACATGGAGAACCAACCCACAATTCTAACCAACCTTGACTGCTAACAGCGCGTCACCTTAACCCGACTCCCCATGCAAAATCCGCAATAGCATATATTCCTAACTTTGCAATAAACACACTCCAAAACTCCCAACAGAATACAATTCAACAGAATATATTCTAAATCATCCCCGCATACATTTTCCCAAAATTGCTTCGGTCAATTCCTTATCTAAACCATATTCCTTCCTGGCGACCAAGCAATCTTAATTTCCTCGAAATTCATATGCTGTAATAAAACGCATATTCAAACCTACAACGAACATTAACCATCACCACCAACTATACCGAGCCGCATACATTTCCCCGAAATTACTTCGGTTAACATCTTATCTAAACGATATTCCTTCCTTGCACCCAGGCAATTCCAATTTCCCCCGAAAACCACTTCGGTTCATTTCCTCCTTAAATCGTACTTCTCGTCCGCAACCAAGCGACAGCTAATTTTTCACGAACCAACCACAACGATCAAGACCCTTGATCGTATTCGCCTATGCCAATTTCCCGGTATACACAACTAACGAATCCAACTCAGCTTGTACGGCGAGGATTCGCTGGAACTGAATTCCTATGCAAGCATAGCAAGCCTTCTCGAAATTCCCCGTAAGTGGCAGTGAGTTTATTTTAGCTAACTCCACTGCCACGACGCGATGAATTTTTTCCTTCCAATAATTAGTCAGTCGAGCTTCAACCGCCACCGGGGGCACACACAATTAGTCGAGTTTTAACAACCAATCGAGAAGGGTCCGAATTCTACGCTCGAGGAGCGCGGTTGGGTGTCTTAAGCATTTCACGTTTGTCCGTTGCGTTTAAACACTATAGCTTAATAGAGCAGAAATAGAAACCGAGTGTCATGAGCATTTTACGTTTGTCCGTTGCGTTTAAACATCACCACTAACAAAATAAAAATACAAACAGTGAAATTTCGGAGCTTGACCATCATTTCCCCGCTACATGCGTTGGTTCGTCGCGTATAAACCCTAGTGTAACGAAATAAAATTAGCAACAGTGACATTTCATAGCCCGACCACCATTTCCTCGGTACGTGTGTCTGTTCGTTGTGTTTGGACGGTAGTTTACCAAATAAAAAGGGAGGAAAACATTGTCATAACCAAAGTGTATTACAACTAATAAATGAAACCCAGTTGCAATCAATTAAAGAACCCTTTTACTACAAACCATTCAGTGTGTTTTATTTGACATTTTGGCGAGCAGTGTTCGGAGTAACATCGGTGGGAATTGACTGAACCCACGCCCGTGCAGGCGTAGAGTTGAATACCCCCACAGGTTCCCTCTTAGTAGATCCCAAGATGGTGAAAGATCAAGGTCTCGGACAACTGTAGAATGGTCTGTGATCTAAACTCAGTTGTACGGATAGAGCGCGGTTTGTCCGCTTTGGCTGCCAGAAAGTGGAACACCTTTATTGCATAATTCGAACATTCCAACTGGAGTATAACTTTATTTTCTGCACTTTAATACACACTAGTCCTTTACTATATTTTTCGTTGTGTGGAACACATTAACATCACAAACTAACAAGTTCATTGCATCGCAAAATACTAATGTAACGTAAACATTTTTACTTTTGCTTTTTACTGAATCAAATGCTACTTGTTTTATGTGACAAAAAATAACTTTTATTGAAGATTTATAATTGGCTATTTCAACAATGCTGATATGACTTTAGGCTGCTGCTTTAATTATTGTTTGTTTGCATCCAAATTGGTGTAGTGTAAATCACTACTCCCATCCTAATTACCAATAATCCCATCCAAATTCCCAATACTACCCATAACCCCAATCCAAATTCCATATTGTATCATATGAGCGATAAGTTAAACCAAAAGTTAATTTGTCGTGCACTGATTCAATTCCTAATAATCCTAACATCATGAAATGCTTAATTCTAAATGCATTTCATGATTTCCCCTTCCAGGAATTTATTCAAATAAATTCCTAGTCACTTCCCAGAACCCTATTCCAATTGAAAAACCTTGTGGGTGCCTCTTGGAATTTTTAAATAAAATTTTTGACAAATCTCAACGACCAAAAGTATAAAAGGGCGGCACATTTCTACTTCGTGATCAGTAAGGTTCTAGGAGGACGAACCTATGGTCAATTGTAATATAGAAAATTTAAGGTATAAACCAACAAGAATTAACCAATAAAATTGATAAAAAGAAAATAGTGTCATTTCAAATAAAAGTTGGACTAATCATTTTCGCGGTGTATTTAATAGATGGGAAGCTTGTGTTCTCCACGCGTGGATTTATTTATTCAGAACGCTTTTTTATGAGGAGAAGTGTTTATTGACAATTTATTGCGGCCCCGCATATAGATGCTATTGACGGATTAATCCACTCGGTGACAAAGTGAAGATAATGTGCTTTGTCTCGGAGTAACCAATGACACCTTGAAAGGGAACTCCGAAGCACGGCCTTCACTGCGAAGGAGCTGACGGGAACCGAGTGTCCCGTCCGGAAGCCCCCACGCCCACCGGAGGAAGTTGCGAGGGCGCACTTTCCACGCCGTCCACTCCAGCGGTAAACGGGCCCCACAAGATCACCCCAAAGGAGATGACCCAACAACCCCAAAGGAGGTAAGTCAGAAAGAAAACGCTTAACTTAAAAATATAATTCCACATTGGTAATGAAATAAAAAACAAAGAACTTTTCTTTTTCGCTTATTTTTATAAAAGTGCTTATATACACTTATTTTCCTTTGTTTTCACCTCTTCCTCCTTTGTTCCAAACGTAAGAGATAAGATCAGCAGTGGGCTGATCTTTTACTACATTTTGGACGTCACCGATGATCTGTTATCAGCTGGCAGCTGGCTGCTGGTAAATAGCGACAGTACTAAAATTGCCCGAGGCAATTCTCAATAAATCTAATTTCCACAACAATTCTTTTATTTATTAGCAATGATGACCCGTGGCGGTTCCGCCAAACCCCACTGACTACTTACCTAAAAACCCCAATCCCTCCAACCCAGTCTGTATCAACTTTCTGCTAATGCAATCGCATTTAGCACCTTAAATGCTTCACGTATTAAAGAGATCAAATCTTTAATCTAAAAGTCCCTGGAAAAGAAAACTTACCTTTAATGCATCTCTTCGCATGCAATTCCCTGTAAGATTTGTTTCTCACATTATCAGGAATCTCAAACCAATTCGGCACCTTCGGTGCCAAGCAAATCCCCCTAGACGAATTCCTGAAAACAAGAGGATTTGGTTTACATACAATGTAACCATCATAACGGGGACCATACGCATTGCGTCGCCTATTTCCCGTCCTCACCAAGTGTATCATAAATCACCACACATACTCATTGGCTGGCGACCTACACCCAAGGGACCAAAACAAATATACGCATATCGCGTGTCTTGGCATAAATTAAATCCTACGGCATAAGCAAATGCAAATAGGTATGGTATACTTACCCTTGGCAGCGATGCAATCAACACCAATTCACGGTAATCCATCTAAAACCCATTAACGCATTTCCACATTGCATTGCCGCCTATTTATTTAGCCGCAATGCACATCTCAGACAAGGACCCAAACGTTCCCGTTGTCTTTTCATATTTCGGGATCTGCTTCTCATCAGCAGCAGTATAAGCAAACACAAACCCAATTAGCATCCAATGAGATTCGGCTTGTTTGCTTAGCCGAATTCACTTCTCACGGATGCACATTTTCCCTTTCCTTGTTTAGATGCGTTCTCATGTTGTGTCCCATGAAAGAACCCATGTACACACATACATGTGTACTACCAACGATCTTCACCCCAAACGATTGAATATCGTTGAGTTAATTTTTATCAGCATATCAGCGCGATCGCGTTCACTCCCGCTCTCCGTAGCGCTGCGGAGATGCGCACTAATATTTCCCCTTTTAACGAGTCTGAGTTAGACGCTCGCGAAACAAGTAAATCCTTGAAACGGTGCAACTCAATTTAACGTATTATTTAACGTATAATTTAACGTATCTAACGGTTGATATCTGAAGTCGCGCCTAGTGTTGTTAAGGAAGGGCATGCCAATAAGTGGCTCCGTGTGAAAGATTAATAAGGACACCTGTTTAAGATTGTAACGAACTATATTCGCCAACATACAATAGTCGATTAATTATGTTAATCGTTAATGTGTAGATTTCAAGTAAAAAAATAAACACCAATTGAATCACCATCTGGAACGATCTTTAGTGTACAATAAAAAAACCATAATTCAAATAAAAGAACTTGTGAACTACCAAAACAATCGGCGTTTCATCTTATTCTCCTGTGTTTCACTAAGTTGCTTCCTGTGCCGTGAAGTTTTGTTTTCTTGTCGTATATCTTCGGTGGACACTATTGCTGCGGCGGAACTTTCGATTAGCGATGGGAGTGAAGCGAATCAGCGCCGTACGCCGATGCAACATACTTCGTCCCCCACAGACCAACCAGTCGACTCTAAACATCCGTCTTGTTCGATTTTTGGTTTTCGACTTTCAGTACGATATTTAAGTTATTTTTAAAGTGCTTCTTAAAATGACCGTCTATATAAGTGACTATACAGATCGATGGCTTATGATCGCTTAGTTCGATTAAAACACTTTCAAATACTTCTCACCCTTAATTTATTGTAGCTCTTTACAATCAGGGCACATCAACGGATCTACGTATGTAATTTAAAAAACCTTTAATGTATATACGTCACCGTATATTCTTTGTTTACCCAAGATTCGGGTGAATGTTTATACTGCCATTCCCGATTGATCACCGAAACTTGTTTATTACTAAAGTGTGTGTATAAGGATTGTGAGCAACTTGCGTTTGATACTAACGATGTTTTGTTTAACGTAATGAAATCGTTTTCCCGTAGTTGGTTAGTTTATTGGTGTCACCGTGGAGGTTTTTCCAGGTACGGATATCTGGACCCGATGAATTCATTGCTTTAATATGTATTTCCGGTTTTTACAGGTTTACCTATAAATAATTTGGTGTATTACTTAGGGACGAATTCAACAAGAAGACACCATAAATAGTGGGAGCTTATTAATACAACCATGATTGATTTAAAATTTCCGATTTGGATGAAGGATAAAAATCAAGGGGTACGACCAATTAAGAATTTCCGAAGGGGTTGGAAAATTTCAATTAACCTCCAATGTTTGGTGTGGTTGCCGTTTTTGTTCTGCAGTAACGTGAAAGAACGCTCAATTTTTATTAGTGTTTTATTGTTTCATTGTTAAGTGAAATTGCCACAAAGTCAAACATAATTACCATATTCTTACTCGAAGTATACATGCGGTAGTGTTGTTTGTTCGAAAACGGCAGCGCAGTGGAATTTTGATATTTCTTTTTTAATATCTAGATCGACAATGTGTTTTCAAAGACTCTACAGGTACTTTAATGAACTTCGTAGCACCGAAATAAGATATACCTTTTCAATGGATTCTTAGTAACATGTAAATTGAATCAAGGACACTTTTCTTTAGGAAAGGAAAAAAAGCTTGTAGGATAAAACAGCAACAAAAAACACACTGAAAAGGCAAACAAACCAAAAACGAAGAAAAAAATGAAAATGGAAACGAAAATGTCTTACTTTGTGATCATCGCTCGAATGGTTGAGCTCAAAAAATTACTCTTCCACTCAAGTGTACACTAAATTTTCACAGCACCCAACCATTCGTGTCAAAATAGCCCATCGCTCACGTACATCCGAGACAATCGCTCGCTACTGACGCTGATGGCCCCAGTGAACAAAACCTATTCTGCGATGGCAAATATAAGTGGATGTAATGTATCTCATCTCTAACGTGAGAAAAATACAGAGTGACACTCGTTGAGTTCGAAAAATTTAACAATCGGGCGTCAGATTACACCTGCTTAGCCGGTATCAACTAGGCACCCAGATCGAGTTATCTAGCATGCCAACCACCCAATCATCCACCCATCAGTCTCTTTGTTTTTTATTGTGTTCTTTTACAGCAAGGCACTGGTTCGAAGCTCGGGCTTTTTCCGTATGACTTTGGACTTGTATTATTCTATTCCTCACTAATGTAACGTATAAACATGGCATCGAAGGAGAAAGACGGAGATAGAGGAAGGACAATTCTTTAAAGTCATCCTTCTTGCAGCTAGTTATCCGTGTATATAATGCTACGTAAAAATGTACTTCTTTATCGTGTACTTTGTTGTTATCAACCTTCCTTGGTGATAATGGGGTGGAGGTTAGTTGGCTGGTCGTCGTAGACGGGTTAAGGCTTTCCCAGTGGAAATAAATAGTCCACAATTTTTATACCACTCACTGTGGGAAGAGTAGGAAGCAAATATCCCATAGACAGTTCCGTGTCGGAATTTTCCCCTTCTTTGGATTTGTCTACTATCTACAGGCAATTGTCCCACCGAGATCAAGTTTATTAAGGGTACATAACAGAGATGACAGAAATATAAATTCGCATGGTGAATAGAAAAGAGAAACCAATTTGCAATGAGTGGTGAAAAATGTAGCTGACAAGAACCCGATTCATATAGACGGCGAAGCCAAGCTCCGTCAATGCAATTAACCAAGCTATGAGGTGATAGCAAAATCGCCATTAAAAATTCGATCCCTTAAATGGCAACAGATACCCCAAACACGAAAGCTCATTTGTTCTCTGCCCAGATGAAAAATTAATTAATCATGAAACGAAGAACATGTTGGGGCTACTGTCAGAGCACAACGAACGAAAGGAGTTAACCAATGCCGCAGATTCTAATTATGAAGCGATGATACTACAACTGGGAAACCGATGAGGAAGCATTTATCCCAAAACGCTGAACAACTCATTTCTACATATTCTCCAGTTTATGCTCCTACTCTTGCTCATGGTCATACTCATGCCCATGGGCAGGCTTACTTTTACAGATACAAACGTTTTCTCTGCCACCCCAGGATGAATTCATTAACGTTAATGAACTTATTGGAACGAAATATATCATTGTATCTTCATTAAAACGCACGTTAGGACAGATAGGATGTCATTCTGCAAATGGACTCTCGGAAAAGGACCAAAAGCGCCAAAACGAAAGCAAGGATGCAGTCATGTGTAACGTTTAACATTCTTTAAGAGAATCTCAAGGAGTTTGTTGCGAACAATAATTAAGCAAAGTAATTGAATTTGTATTGATGGACAGTCATCGTTGTGGCAGACAATCACTGACGGTGACAACCAATCTGGCCGTTACTGGCCTACGTCAGGACTAAATGCCTCTATGTTTGAATAGCAGGCAATATACAACAATATAATGGTGGTAGTGAAAAGCTTGCACTTGGGTTCCTGCTCACTTTTTTTTTTTTTTTTACCTAAACCTGCGCGGGGATTTTGGGGTACCCTTAGGTGTAAGAGTACAGGCACTGTTGGTTTTTGCCTCATTTTTGGCACGTACAGCATAGTGTGAGATTCATGTGATTAAATAGAGGAATGCTATTCCAGTTAAGATCGAATATGAAGTTTTGCTATTTAGTATCGAAATTACGTTACACAAGCTTTTTTTTAATATACTATTTACGGGCTAATAACCTTGCCCGTAAAAATAAATTATTATGGAAAACGTAACAAGCCTCGAAACTTCCTAAATAGACCAAGACCGGATCCCGGTTGTGATGCCGAGGATGATGATGGTAAGGCTTCACCCATATCTGTGGTGTCGCTACGATATAGAGTCATAGCCTATAGTCTTTTCTTCCAAAAAAACCTTTCTTATTTCGTTTTTCATAATCTTGAGTCAAAACCTCGAAACGAAACCACTGTAGTGGTCCTTCTCTCAGGGAGCTTGTCTGGTCCTGAAAAGGACGAGGGATCTCTTTAAGAAAGCTCCTGAGGGGACCCGTTGCGGTGCCGCCGTGCTTCCTCGAACCTCGAGGGAAGAGCAGCTACCGGTCGTCGAGTAGGAAGAATCGGCCTGGCCCAATAAAATACTTTTTATTTTATTTTAAATTTATTTTATTAATTTACTTTCTGGCGTCCTTACATCTAGAACGCCAATTGAGACTGATCCTGGAATCTGAAATTCATCACCCTTATAAAGAGAAACAAATCGAAATTTGTATCTCGAAAATACACAATTTCCTACAAAAATCCCGATTTTGGAATCCTGAGTGAGATGCTCAGTGTTTATTTAAGATAAGGATTCAGTTTCCTGAATTCCTATGAAACTATTGTGCAGATGTGGATATGTAAATGAATTCGGGTTTTTGTTTGTTCACTTAGATGGATTTTACCAAATTGAGATAACGTATCTCTGGTTTTTGAATTTAGATGATGCCCTGGGGCGAATATAGAACGATAAACGAATATTAGATTCGTTTATTGGGAATTTGATTTTAATTTAAGATTTTAGATTTAATTATGCCGTGGAAGCAGCTAATAAGCGATAAACGAATGTTTAATTCGTTTATTGCGAATTTTGGTTTATGTTTGGGTTTTTTCGGGTTTTGATTGAATTTCAGGTTTTAGTGTGTTACTGCTAGGATTTGGATGTAGGTGTGGGGGAAGGAGATGGTAGGGCTCTTCAGAGCACTACATCCTCCCCTCCTTCAAAAAAAATTAATCTGTAAGAGATTAATTTTGTAGGAGTGACGCGATAAAAGATGAAGGGCGATGTCATCATGATTCGTTACATAATTTGGATTTCCAATTATAATGGTTACTTTAAATTTTCATTGTAGTTACAATTGCTTGCTACTTTTTTAAATGTTTGTTCTTGTTTTTAAGTATTATTCAAAATTTTGTGTTAATTCTGTAGCTTACGGTAGAGTGTTCTTCAATGTTTTGTTATGTTTTTATAAAGTCTAAGATTATGTGTTAAACTAAAGGCTTAAATTCACAATTTTTCTTATCGTGTATATAAGTACATTTTTTACGTTTTGATATTGAATTAATTAAAGATTATATATATATTAATAATGTTATTTACAGAGTTCTTATGTTTGTTCAATATATTTAATGATAACTGTGAATTATTTTTTATAAAATAAGGTTATATGAAATAAAATATTAAATTCAATTTGTGCTACAGATAAATTTTAGGTGAGCCTTAAAAGTGTATTGTATTACAACTTGTGTATTATATAGGAATTTACATTATCTCCAGAGTATATTTCTGTTTCATTTTGAGGACCATATTTATGTTTTTTTTTTCATGTATTATAAAGACAGTTTTAATTCTAAATTTTTAAAATTCATTTTGATCTAAAGTGAAAAATGTTAGTTCCTTATTTTTCTTAGGATATATGTGATTAGGTTAATTGAAGAATGTTACATAGGTATTTGAAATTATTATATTTGTATATAATATTGTTTATTTCATAGATTTTTGTTATTAATTTTTGCTTACTTAAAGTTATTCAAACTGTCATTTACAGCTTTCTATTTGAATAATTCAAGACAGTTTATTTGTTTATTTTATGTCAAGCTTTTATATATATAAGCGTTAGCTATATAATATTTACAAACTTCATTTGATATTAATTTGCGGAGATTTTCTTCATAATATAAGCAATTTAAAGATTTATTTGTATTATATTTTGCTTATTATCCCCTGAGTTGTTAATACTGTTGTATTATTTACAAATGTTCTATGTTTATTATAGACAATTTTCTTTTAGATACATAATTTTCCGAAACAAAGTTGGTTGTTTTATTTTATTTATTTGCGTTATTATGTATATGTATCTATTTTGTTTTTGTACAATTATTTGTTAAGAGGGGAATTCAATATTATTAATTATATATTTTCTGTGGATATATTTAATTTACATATAGTTTTTTATATATTTTTAGATTTATAATGTGAGAATTGGTATTTTATTATTTATATGTTCATACACGTATACATATATGTTTGAATAATAAAGGAAAATCCATTTGTTTCACTTTAAGTTTTTCTTTAAATTTGTGGAAGACTTTCCAAACTTTCGTCGGATTGGGTTGTGTACAATTTTTCAAATTTTGGGCAACAAAACCATCTAGAAAGAACATTTTGAAGGATGCAGAATTCATAATAAATTTTGGAAGTTCAACCATTGTTTTATTTGTAAAAGGGATTTTTATTATTTGTTTATTTTTATGTTTAATTTGTAGAACCCATTTTAAAGTTTGAAAAATTAGATAAACAAGGGAAACGATGCGGACAAACAAGAAATTTAAAAGAGGTAATTTGATATAGCTGTTATTTACAGGCTTATATTCTGATGTGATTTCTTGTTCCTCAGTCTTACTCTTAGCTGGGAATCTTTGTACCTCAGGCTTATCGGATGCTGGGAGTTTTTGTGGTTTTTCAAGCTTACATTCTGCTGGGACTCTTTGTTCCGCAGGCTTACACTTAGCTGAAAGTTTTTGTTCCTCGGGCTTACAGTTTGCTGGGAGTTCTTGCTCCTCAGGCTTACACTTTGCCGGAATTTTCTGTTTGTGCTCTATGAGCTTGCACGTGTTGTTGCTAGAAGTCGGAGCATTTAAGAATATAAAAGTAGATGGACGTGTTAGAATAGTATGATCAGGGGTCTTTGTCGAATCATCAGATCCGGCCCGTAGACAAACGGATTCAAATGTTGACTGTTGGATAAGATCTTTGGTCGCTACTCCCTCTATTTGGGGGGCCTCTCGATCGTCCTGCCTCTGATTTTTATCCCTATTATCGCGAATGCCAATTTCATCCGTAGACGACACATTGTAAGGTGAGGCATTTTCTACCTTTCTGTTTATATCCTTACCTTCTAACGTCGCTTGTTCAATTTTTCCCGTATTTAATTTCTCGGAATCAATTTTTATTAATTGTACCCTGTTTGTTTTGGTTAATACTCCACTTCTCCAAACGTTTGCGGTAGAAGTGGGCCGAGCTCTAAAATCGTTTGTATTCGATGGAGAGTCGTTTAGACTTTTGAAATGAGACTGTAACCTACATTCTGCTTGAGAATGATCAAATCTTTTACAATAAGTGCATTCAATGCGTTGAACCTCTGTCTTCATTTGTTGGGGACCAACATTTAGAGAGTTTGTATTGCGATAACAAGTCCAGGAAGTATGTCCAGTCTTATTGCACGATTGGCAAATTTGTGGCTGGCTATATTTGGAATTATTACATAAATTAAGAAGGTTTCTATCGCCTAGTCGTGGGGCCTGCTCGAGAGCATAATTGATTGCTGCTCTAAGACTTGGGGTACCTCGTGCTTTAACTAAGAGTTTTAAATGGGAATCCCTAAGACCATCTTCAAATGTATGCAAGGCGAGCTTTTTATTTTCTTCGAGGAGATATGTTCGCACCGCAGGATCGACAGTGCTTTCGAACGTGGCTTTGTTCAGCAGATGCAGGAGGTGTGCGAGTCTGTTTCCAAACTCCTTCACATCTTCCTTGCTATCTTGCTTGGCTTTCACCAGACTGTTTTGTGCCGCTGACCTTGAGGTGAGAATTTTAAATTCTCCCTTTAATTCGGAAGCAAGATCATTCCAGGTTGAAATGACCTTGTACCGGATGTGGTCGCATGCTGGCCCTTTCAGTCTGGTTTTCACCACGCTTAGATAAAAAGCATGCTGACTGTCGTCCTGTGCCTGTGAAAAAATAATATCCCCGCAAGAAATAAAATCATCTTATTCGTCCGGATTACCGTTAAACACCGGCACGAAATCCAAAATATCTTTCAAGAAAGAGCCAATGGTAAAAAAAAGAGGACATTTTTATCGAGCCCAAAGTGAAACGAGCCTGCAAGTGGAAAGATCCTGGATAGGGGAAAGTGATCCTAAGGAATTTTGATCTAAACAGATGAAAGGAAAAAGACCAACAGACAGATAAGGGTGAGCGCGTTAAAATCGAGAATTTCCTGTTAGAAAGTATGGAAAATATTCATCAAGTAAATTAAATCCTTAAGAAACTTATTTAATGAATGTAAATATGTGCAAATGTATAGGTATATGTAAAAATGTAAGTAAAATTGTATGTATATTTAAATTTTTCTTGGGGTTTTTGTTATTATTGTAAACAATTCAAGTGATTACGTTAAAAAATGCTGTTTATAAAATAAAATTTTCAAAATTTGCTTTTCTTGATATCCCCTTTGATTAATTTTTCACAATTTAATTTGTTTGGTGATTTTCTATGCGTTCCTTTTTTGTTTTTATGAACTTTTTAAATGTGTATTGTGGGTTTTGTTTGTCCTCTTAAATTAACTAATACAATTTTATAGATAGAATGTATGTGCATACCTTGTACATTTTTGTGCCGGTGTTGCTGGCTGCTACAGCTGTATTGACTGCTCCTACTGGTGCGGTGTTGTTATATGGACATGAAATTTTTGTTGTTTATGATGTTGAGTATGTTGCAGTTGTCCCTGACCACCTTGTTGTTCCTTTTGCTAGTGTCTTGCCGGGAATAGTAGATTGGACAAGTAGCCAGCTGTTCAGACTGAGACCTTTATCGGGTTTTGCTAGTTCCACATTTCACAGTCCCACTAGAGCTCCTGCCTATCGATTGCCAGAGTTTCCGTCTCCATTCGCATGTGTCGATATAGTTTGCGTTTGGTGTGTTTGCTTTTGGCCGCTTGTTTTAAAAATTATATTTTTTTCACTATTAACTGTGATGTTTTTGTTTATGGGGTGTCGTTCTCGTTTTGTTGGTAAGGGATTATGGTATAATCCCAGTTGATCTTTGCCTGGACGCCAATTGAGACTCTTCTTGGTAGGGGATTATTTGTCTCAGATCCAAACCGCTGCCGTCAGTCTTCTTTGTAGGGGATGAATGAATCAGTCCGATCCACTGCTCATTTATTTTATATTTTATTGGTAGGGGATGTTGGGATCCCAAACCGCTGCCACCATTTTTGTAGTGGTCCTTCTCTCAGGAAGCTTGTCTGGTCCTGAAAAGGACGAGGGATCTCTTTAAGAAAGCTCCTGAGGGGACCCGTTGCGGTGCCGCCGTGCTTCCTCGAACCTCGAGGGAAGAGCAGCTACCGGTCGTCGAGTAGGAAGAATCGGCCTGGCCCAATAAAATACTTTTTATTTTATTTTAAATTTATTTTATTAATTTACTTTCTGGCGTCCTTACATCTAGAACGCCAATTGAGACTGATCCTGGAATCTGAAATTCATCACCCTTATAAAGAGAAACAAATCGAAATTTGTATCTCGAAAATACACAATTTCCTACAAAAATCCCGATTTTTGTATCCTGAGTGAGACGCTCAGTGTTTATTTAAGATAAGAATTCAATTTCTTGAATTCTTACGAAACTATTGCGCAGATGTGGATATGTATCTGGATTTGGTTTTCTATTTGTTTAGCTTAATGGAATTTTTCAGATAGAGATGACGATCTCTGAATTTTGGATTTTGATGATGCCGTGCGGCAAATGTAAAACGATAAACGAATATTAGATTCGTTTATTGTGAATTTTAATTTTACTTTGGATTTTGGATAAAATTATGCCGTAGGGGCAAATGTTAAGCGATAAACGTGTTGTGATTTGTAATCACAACTCCTTTACCTTGTATACTTGTGTGCAAACCTCGTTCTGACACAATATAAAAAGGGCGGCCCATCTTGGTTTCGAGGGAATCAACCAAGGCTGAGAGGGAGGAACTCCTTTTCACCGCGTATGCAAGACATACCCTCCACAATGGATTCCAAAATTAAAGTTATCCTCATAAATGTCAACTCCCTTGTTCCGCATTCCAAGCGTATGATAGTCTCTGACTTCATAAAGGAAAACCGGGTGGACGTGGTACTTGTAACCGAAACTAGGTTGCTCCCAAGTCACCGTCTCGTATTCCCAAACTTCTCCATGATTCGAAGAGATCGAACCCTCACTGGCGGTCCCACCATCAACGGAGGTGGCACTTGTATACTGGTTAATAGCGGACTTCGCCATGAAGCTATTGACCTCGCACACCTAGAGTCCATAGAGGTGTCTGGAATTGAACTGCATCTGGCTAATAATGGTAGAGTGAATATATACTCCGTATACCACTCGCATAAAACCAATAATGGCCCCATTAATCCCGAAGATATCGGCAAACTAATAAGGACCTCAGGGCATACACCCTTCATCATAGGCGGCGATTTTAACTCCAGACATCCCCACTGGAACAACTCTGTCTCTTGCCCAAACGGCACTGTACCAATGGTACACCGCAAGCACGTATGCCCTCAACTTCGAAATAGTCGCACCTACGGTTGGTACTCGAGGTAACTCAATTCTGGACATATTTTTTGTGTCCAAAGACTTACTTCCACAAATCACTCCTCCTCAAGTTTCAGCGGGTGTATCTGACCACAACGCTGTGACCACATTCATTCGCGGCTCATATCAGATACATACCCGATTATGGGCGGACAAATTGGGACAACTTCAATATTACATTGAACGATAAACTCCACCAATTCCCTCTTCCTACTGACAGGAACCTTACGACGGTTGAGATAAACAACGCTACAAAACGACTTCACGAGATTCTAGTTGAAACTTCGGAGACTCATGTCCCGAAGTACAAACTTGAAAAGACTTATCAGATTCCCTATGACGACTTCACTCTTCGTCTCATCCGGGAGCGTAAAAAGCTCTGCAGAATGAGATATCGTCACCGCTTCACGCAAGGGGAACCATTATTGCGATCCATCATTCACAATATTGGTACACTGATAAAACAAAGAATCCAAAACAATCGTACCCGACAATTGGAAGACAAACTGAAGGGTATTCAGATGGACCAGAACGTTTATAAAAATGTTAAAAAGATATGTGGCACTTCCCGTATCACTGGGCCAATTATACACAATGGTGTTGTTGTTAATAACGACACCAATAAAGCAAATATCATCGGAGAGACCTTCGAAAACAATCACAAACTTACTCTCCAAGATGGCGACCCGGATACTAATGCGATCATTAGTTCAGAGGTCCACAGTAAGTTGGACGACTTCAATGAGCCAATTGGTGTTTTTAACTCAACTAACAGTGCATACTTCAATGACACACGTGATAATGGCACGGTTTCATCGCACCAAATACCCTACAGAGCCTGGTTAAATCTCGAAACCCTAAGAAGTCACCCGATATCGACAACAAGTCATACCACTCGTTGCTTTCTGCCTTATTCTTTATAAAGCTCTCCATTCTGTTCAACCATGCTTACAACAAGTGGTACTTTCCCCAAGCTTGGAGGCACGCTATTATTTGTCCAATAGCAAAAGTTGGGAAACCAACGTATCACCCCTCAAGCTTTCGCCCTATCTCGCTTCTCACTTGCATTAGCAAAATATATGAAAAATTCATATACGAGAAACTAAATAACTTTGTCAGTGCCAGGCACCTAATACCTGATTTCCAATTTGGATTTCGAAGAGCACACAGCACCACTATGGCTCTCAACATATTTCAAAACCACGTCTGCCTGCGGCTCTTTAATAAGGAACCCACCGTTGCGCTGAGCCTGGACATTGAAAAAGCTTTTGCTACGACTTGGATCGAAGGTCTCGCTTTTAAACTATTGAATACTGGCCTCAGTAGAACGCTATGTAGTATTATCTACCAGTTCGTTCGAAACAGAACCTTCCAAGTTAGAGTGAATGGAAAGCTTTCCCGAACTTTTCACGTCGCTGCAGGCGTACCACAGGGCCCCATTTTAGGCCACATCTTATTCAATATTTACACCTCCTATATCCCCCGCCCTGTGGACGGAAGAGTAAACCAGATATGCTAAGCGGATGACGTCCTGGTGTATACGTCAACCAAAGGCCCTAACCTCGCAACAAATCGACTCAACCGTCATTTGGACGAACTGTATCAGTATTACAGTCGATGGAAAATCCGACTTAATCCATCCAAAGCAGTAGCTATAATTCTGAGTAGTAAACACTCCCAACCTGCTTCTCGATATTCACAGAACATTCGAATAAAAATGGGAGATACTACGATTAGACCAGAGGACAAGATGAAATATCTTGGGGTCACTTATACCACAATAATGAATTTCATCAAACATGTGACCCACATTCTCCAAAGGCTCCTCGGTCGGTCTACGCAACTGCACAACATCTTGAAGTGGAGCAACAAAGTTGACACCAAAGTTAAGCTTCTCTGCTATGAGCAGCTAACCCGATCTGGAATATCGTACGCCTTTCCCATATGGTCCTGCATATCTTCCGCTGAAATGGAAAGACTTCGGGTTTTCGAAAGGAAACTCCTCAGAAGATGCACCAATCATGCTAGAAGGTCTGACGGTCGTCATTTCCCCAACTCTCACCTATACGAAGGCGCCTCCATTACCCCTATCAACGAGTACTTGCTTCAATTAGCATATAAGTACCTCGAAAACATTCAGAACAGCGAGAACCTACTTGTACGGGACTCCTGCGTTCTTGACCCTACTCTCTCTCGATCTCTTCGGATCAAACCCCCACAATTTCTTCTTCAGTACAAAACTGAAGAAAGTACCCTTCCCAACAACATTCCCCTCTATAATAGAGGATTCCTGGACCCATCCCATAGGGTCTACTATTAACAAACCACACACACGAACGCACAGCACAAGACGGCACAAACACAAACATACACACCGACCAAAGCGCAGATTATCAGACGCCAAAGACGTGATCTGCGTTTACTACCGCACCCAAGACCTACCGGTCTTGTATGATTTCTTTCCCACCATCCCTCTATACAAGTAGTTAGAGAACACCTGGACTAACACTGTCCACACTATCCTTGGATACCCCCCCCCTTTTTTTTCTTTTCTTTTCATATATCGCGAGACCGAGCCCAACATCCTCACGGATGTGGGTGATTCTGGTTATCGCAAGATGACCAGAAGTCAGAGACAAGATGAAGGACACATCTTCCCTTGTCTCGCTAAACTCGGCCCTCTCGCCACCATTTTTTTTTTTGTTTTCGAGGCAGTCGTTAACCAGCCGGCAAACAGGCAGTACAACAGTTGAAATAAAGTGAACCTAATGACAACAAAATCTCTTTTAATCGGTCCGGAGGTAAGAACAACTATTTTTAAATATTGTTGGATACTGGCGTAACAACCGGTATCACAACAAACGAATGTTTGATTCGTTTATTGCGAATTTTAGATCATGTTCGAGTTTTTTCGGGCTTAGGGGATTTTTGGTTTTAGGGTAATATAGCTGGGATTTGGATGTAGGAATGGGGGGAAAAGGTGGTAGGGCTTTTTAGAGCACGACAAATACACCGAATTCTTTGAAATTATATCACGGATCTCCAAGGAACGGTGACCTTGCCAATATGTGCAAAGGAAGTAAGGGTCTCCGATGTGACAGGGATTGTATCGTGGATGTTAGTGCTGTGTTTCAATTATGTGGTATGGTTACGAGCAGAACTTCAAACATGTGTACAATACATGAGCTTGGGCGTAATTTGAGATTTATAGAAGTGAAGTTGGGCCGAAGGAAATTATACTTTAGGTCTGAAAAGGTAACTCAACTTCTTCGAGGTGGACTTTTTGAAATTCGACCATTGTTCATGTCACGTTTCATTCCCATTGACTGTGGGACCGATCGAATTCATGCTTTACTGAGACGTAACGACCTGGCACTGACGATCCATTTTTTTTTTCTCGTCAACAACGTGCCTTGCACGTTTGTTATATTAAAATCGACGACAAAAGCCTTCGTTGCGGTAAAATCCAAATGGTGCAACAACGATTCGGTAACTGACCAATCGCTCGAAAATGAAGGAACCAACGCAACGTAGTTCTGTAAGACTAAATATTATGTTTGTAGTGCTCCGGATGCCCTACCATCCTCCCACAATCCCAATATACATAACCCATCATCACATAATTAATCAAAACCCATTTCCCATATAATATATATATTCCATCATTACCCAATAACAATATACAAAAACCCATATTCTCATATAATATACACATTTCCCATATAATATACGTTTTCTCATAAAACCCAATTAATCCAAACGATTTCCCAAATAATAATACATAGCGGTTGCTTAATACAACGACCCCAGAATCGTCATCAAGTAAATATAGTAAATACTCAAAGTGGCGATTCTGAAATCAAATCGAGCATTTTTCCAAATATACATACCCCATATCCCAATATATATATCCCATCCATCATCAGACTTTCCTAAACGATTTCCAAAAAATCGTTATCCTATGTACATAGCAGCTGCAATAGCGTTTGCTTAAAATGATGAACCCAGAATCGTCACCAAGTAAATATAGTAAATACCCTATGTGACGATTCTGAAAAGAAATCCTACAAAATAAAATGTTATAGTCGCACATGTGTAAAACCTAGAATCAAGCCAATGGTAGCAGTTTGACTTCTTTCATGAGAAAGAAACTTCTCGAAGAAGAAAATGAAAAAGAGAAAGTTTGTACTTTCGTAGAACAGTAGAATGAAAACCACAGACGGGTGCGTACGCCTTGTGTCCGTCTGTTTTGTGTTGATTACATTTAAATTAAATATTGTTGTTTATGTGAAAAATCGGTGTTTATGTGAAGAATCTGAAAATAAAATACTAACTATACAATCAGTTTATCGACGATTAACTCATTTTTACAGACCATTTCTATCTTATGTATCGTTAAAATAGTGTCCACGCTCTTCCCTCGGTCGTGGCGAGGAAGCACGGCGTTTGGATTTGAACAAGTTACACATTGATACATTGCTACTAAACAATTTGTTACCTGTTGATACTAAATATATTGTGACGCATTTGACAATCAGCTGTGATATCTGGCAGGTCTCCAAAACAAAGTACTAGAATATTCTACAAAGTACTGGAAAACTGGAGACTATGAGCAGTAGAAAATTCGAGGCTATGGAACGGACGGAAACGAAACACCGAATCAGAATGAGAAAAAACGGTATAAATACGTCGCACGCAGATCAAGCAAGGGAGTAAGCAGTAAGGAAGCGATAAGTAATGAAGCGATAGGAATTAAACGATGTCTCGGAAGTGAAAGAAGAGTTGTGGCGGCTCCTGCGAACTCCACTGCTTACCTTCCCATTAACCATCCAAGTAACTATTCCCTAGAGCACCAAAAACATGAAAGCATCTACTTACCTTTCCATAGTTTGTACTACAAATACCTGAAATGCTGTAAATCCATAATATTCGCTGATACAAAATCCATCAGCACCAAACAGACATGTTCCTTATAAGCAATTTGGTTGCACCACCAACCAACCAACATGACCCGAACTATTTCATTACACATGTCTCCGAACGAATTCCACCGCACACAGGCAAGAGATATTTTTTCTTTTCCTTTTTCCTACAAGCACATCGGTCAGTAAACCGATCGACAAGCATTAGCATCCTATAAGCATTTCCCCTAGGGGCATGCCTGCATACAACGCAGCATGTTCCTAAAATCCAATTCGGTTACGACATTACGTAACCGACATAAACCCTCGAACTTGTCCATGCATACAAGAAGAAAGTATTTTCCCCACACACGCGCAGGGCAAGTCATATCAGTAGACCATAGCGATATGTGCACGATCAGTGTGAATGCTGTGCGCGGTTGCTGATCGGGTATACACCCCAGATGCAAACATTTCCTTTTATGAAATTCGAATATCCATGGTTCGCATGCTCATGGACATCCAGCATGAGCGTGCGAGGCAATCATATCTGTGTGCGTGCACATCACCAACCATGAAAGATCATCCCCTATTGGTAACCGAAGCCATGGATGAAGTTTGGTATTCTGTCGTTTCGGAGGGAATCTTCAGTCGACCATCAGATCCCGTGGAGGTAGGTCGGGCCTCCACGTTAAACGGCGCTTAAGGAATCTACTGTTAACCGTCGTTGTGTTCGAACGTAACCAGTGCTGCGCTTATTCAATGTTTATCGTTTGCTTGCCTTGACTTCTAAAGTGATTAAATTAAATAAACTGAATTACTGTGTACCTACAACTCTTCGTTGATCAAGTGATTAAATTAAATTAACTGATTTACTGTGTACTACAACTCTTCGTTGATCAATTGTTTAAATTCAATTAACTGAATTACTGTGTACCTAAAACTCATCGTTGATCAATTATCTAAAATAAATTAACTGAATTACTGTGTACTACAACTCAACGTTGATCAATTGTGTAAATTAAATTAACTGAATTATTGTGTACTACACTTAACACTGATCAAGATTTCAACAAATAAGCGTTAATCAGTGCAACTCTTATTTAGTTTTAGTTAGATGAGCTATTGTACTACTACCACTCAATTTTAATCTACTTAATAAATGTACGTGAATTTTGCGAATAAAGAACAGAAAAGGAAGCTATAGTTGAGTTTTGCTGTTTATTATTGTGGCGTTCCAACGGCGATCCCGGTCACGGAGTCAGGCAGTGTTGATCAGGACCAGTTGGGTAATTTTGAACCAGTGCCCCTGAGGCACATAACAAGGAAAACGACACACCAGAATACCCACAGAGTCACCGAATTATTAGCGAGGTATCAAGTAACGGGTGTTATTAACAGACTAATAAAGTGTTTACAAAGAAAATCGATTTAACGGCTCTTATTTATTAAAATAATTAATCCAGCGAACCCTGAGCTCGCTACAATATGCTATATGTTAGCAAATCATCAATATGAGTAGTAATAGAATTGGTGCCAATATAGATCCCTGAGGTCTTTCGGAATATATAGAAAACGCATCTGAAAATACCACATTCATTACAACCAGATTCAATCAATTCTTGAGGAAAGTGCTTATCTAGTCACACGAAATTAAAGTTCTATACCAGTCACGACCAAAGCAATGGAGATATCTAATGCAACTGCTGTTGACTTAGCTCTTGACTCAGCAAGTTTCTTAATTTTAGATGCCCAGATGTTAATCACAATGCTCAAAAGTTCTCCCGTGAATCGCCAGCTGGGGAATCCGCATTAGCGATAATTTGGGAGCCTTTAAAGGCGAACAGCAACAAAGTACGGATAGCAAGGCAGTTAGCCGATAATTTTGCGGAAGGCATTATGGAATTGTTGAAGCGATTTTCCAATCCTCAAAAGGAAAGATATTCTAAGCATGTGATAACTTTAAAATACGACTTTTCATACGTAACTTTATACTATGTACTTTATGATCCAATAAAAAATCTGCAATTTGTGATGAAATATTTGTATCTCCTGTCAAAATCACTTTTTGTGTGAATTCTGGGAGATCATTTACTTCTCAAGTTTATCAAATGGCATTAAAGCCACTTCGAATAAGCTTATAACCGGCTTGTCTTAACTGATTGTTATACTAATATAATTTTGCTCCCCAGTCACATATTAATATCAACACTGCTCAAATAAAGTATTAAATAAGTCACGAATTTACGACAAAGTATTTTACGAGTAAATATTAACAAATAATAAGGGATGATGTCTCTATCATCATATGAAAAACACGTCGCGCTGGCAAAACCAACTGAATAAGAATAGAAACATTAATCAAAATTTTGCGCAATTTTATCAATTCACATGCAGGCCGACGTATAAGTCAAAAACAAAAAAACAAAAAATACAGAAATGGAAAACAACTCAAAACATCCCACTTATACACTCACACACATACATTTTCCCGCGGATCCTGATGTGGCCGTGACGAACCGGCAAATTTTCATCTAGATAGAATGGAGCAAGACCCTAGCATAGACGCCCCTTAATTCCCAATCCATTACATAAGACTAATGAATTCAATAAAATGTATTGGCCACCGATGTTGGTAAAACGTATATGTTCCAGTGGGGACGGGCAGCGACAGTTGTGTATGAAGAAGAATGTCGCATTTAACAAACGAGCAAAACAAAGTTAATTAATAAATTTTATTTCCGTTCGCTTATACGAATAAATTCAATCAAATTGTCCAATTCGCTTCGGCTGCCAAAGTTTCCCTATGCAACACAGACAAAGTATATACATCAGTACATCGTATACGAATTCAGAAATCCCTGTGAGCGACAGCTACAAGCAGAAGGCTTCATTAGCCAATCAATCAATATCATCCGGTCGTCATTAAGTGCAGACTTATTCGACGAGCTTCCCTCATCACTGATACACAAATCAACAAAGCAACCACCTAAAATACCAACCGTATTACCACCCACCATCCACCACCCACAACCCTCAGGCCACTAACCACCCAATCAGCCATCTATCCAGCTAACCGTTATTCAGATTTCTATATGTAGTTGTGAAGCTTCAACCTCACAATTTTATCTTTTCATTCCTGTTAATTTATTGTATTATGCAAGGACTCAATCAGTACGTGAATGAATTCGCTTTGGCTCCGTGTTCGGCTACCCAACACACAATCCTTTTCAGAAACTTTTCCAATTTTCTAGTGTCCAGTTCCGTTTGCACTTTATACATTTTACAATATATCGATAGGGTTACGCCAAGTTCGAGGATAATGTATGATACATAATGGTGCTTTCGATTCAAATGCATCCAGCAAATGTGGTGCATGTATAATAGATAACACTCCACTCAATTCAAATGCATCCAGTTGGTGTCGTGTAGAGGACGGGGTCCCTAGCGACAGAGTCCTTTGCTTGTTTCTCAAATACTCAGTAGAAAGGATGTTTGAAGGTCTCATGATTATTATATAGCTATGAGCATATGATAGAGAAGTTGTGCGGCCATCGATTCTCAGGACGAGAGTAGTTTCAAAATAAATACTTTTCTGATAGTCCTCATCACATTCATCGCCTATTCAGACGTTTGCATCTGTGAGTGGGCGTAGTATACCATCGTTCATGTCCCTGGATGCAGACGTGTTACGTGTCTACTTTAGTTGAATGAATACAGAGTTTGGGTTGCATCCGATAGTTTTTGATTACACGTCAAAGAACGATTCACTGGTGACAAGTCGGAAAGTTGAATAACTGATATTTGAATCAATTGAGTGAAGAGCATATTAATGACTTAACAATTAACTTACAAATCAGGATTCAATGATGGTGTGATAGAACGAGCTTCTCCGACTTGGTGACTATCTGTGACTCAATGCCAATGAGGAAGAGTTTTTCGTTGAAAAGAAATTATGTACAGGGAGCCCATCGGAAATATGCTCCATCGCAGTGCATGTGTTTGTTCCATTCCTTAGGCAGTAAATTGGTTCTCTGGACGAAAAAGTTGGCTTTTATGTATCGAGCTTCTAATTAAGTTTGTTGTTTTTGATAGGTGGAAACACAGCATCATGTTGCATAGAAGGCGTATTAATCCAATTCCTACATCTATCTAACAACTGGGCTCCGTAAATGCCATTGATTTCGATATATTATTTCGTGGTCATGTTCATGGGGTGGGAGCGGAGTAATATCAATTGCAGATTATAGGGAGGCTTGGATATCATTTGGATGAACATTTCTGTGAAATTTCTTCGTTGTCTCTACCGTCCCTCGAATGACTATCGACCAGCGACACTTTCCGAACATCTTTCACGTACCGTCGCTCGATACAAATAAATCACCCGGGTTCTGATAATGTCGTTCTTGGAGAACTCCGGCCGGTTGGTACATGTTAACAGAACCGACAGGGCTGGGAGGCTGGCCGAGACGTCCGTTGTTAGCTGCAATCTGAGTCAACTCATGGAGAAACCTACGCGAATGCCGTATGACCGAAATGATTTTGCGAATAGCCTGGATCTGTTTCTAACCTTCGTGCCAAGCATTTATACCGTAGAGACGACTGCATCATTGCGAAACTCAGATCACTGCTTGATATCGGTTGCCCAACCACTAACGTTTCAAACGAATAACAAATCTAATCAGTTTCGCCATGTGTGGAAGTACGGGGCTGCCAACTGGGACGATTTGCTGGCTTTCTTCGTATACTTTCCGTGGTGAGAGATCTGCTTCGGAGACTCCAATGTTAGCGCCCGGGACCGATCACGGAGAGTATTCTTCTCGGTATGGAACTTCACATTACGGATTCCATTAAATGAGATTCATCCGATAAAACTTGGTTTGATGAAAAATGCGAACTGATTACGGAGGCAAAAATAGAGCTTTTAAACCATGGCACCCAAATCCCAAGGAGATTAAGAGAACGTATTTTGTCGGAATCAGAAACGCGTGCAACTAGATGATTGATACTGTGGGGGTAGTATGTAGGTTGCACCGGCGTACGGCACTAAATTCACATCTACTCCACTGAGTTCAAAGAATACGTTGAGAGTTTCTTTAAACACATTCGTACTCTTCAAACTGAAAGGAACTATGACACGCAACCTATCCGATACGTGTGCGTGGTTTGTGGCGGTTCTTTAATACATTCCCAAAGAGCCGCCCATCCTCTTAAATTAACCACCTTCCTCTTACCATGCAAACCCATAGTACTTACATGCAATTAGGGGCACCGTAAGTTCCCCGCACCATCATACCTGAAAGGAAAACCTACCCGACGGCATCCACACATTCTGAATTTCCCTGGTTCATATTCCATGAACCAGTTCATCTCCTATCGGCGCAGCCTGTCTTCAATTACGATAAACAAACGCTGGCCAGCGTATTGTTGACATAGCTGTAGCCGATATTCTTTCCATAGTTCACAATTGTATATCGCGCCTATACCCTTAGGTCCGCGACAGTTACGACAATTCCCCGTTAGCGGCTATCAACCGATCATGAATTTTGGCATGGATAAGATCATTGTTTGGGCAATCTTACCCATGCCATGCCTATGATGACCCGTCTGAAAACCTAAATTAAACATACAGTATCTCACTGTGTTCGTTTTACTTACCCGCACGTTAACCTAAACATATGGCCGTCCAGCCTGACCCTTTGCCGGCGTCGACGAGGTTTCTGCTGACTTATGTCATCAAAATAATTTGCCTCCTTGTGCACCGGAGCCATACGGCTAGATTGGATATTGCCTACATCGGTGTTTCCGAGGAATCTTAGGCAAATACCATGACGACCCTTTTGTATCATAGGCACATAATTTACATCATGTGTGCCACCATTTGATCTGTTAAATAGCTTTTTTGTTAACTTTGAAACAAAAATCTATTTCGATCCATGGCATACATCATCAACGATGTCTGAGTACATCGCCGCAGCCCCCAATGATCGTACGTCTGTTTTATCAGGTGTCCGCCGATCATCGTCCTCATCGCAGGGCATAGTACTTGTCCTATACGGACACATATAGAATCCCCCCCCTATCGATGCAATTCGCGGCCATTGAATCCGATGGATGTGAGTTGCATCGTTGAGTCAGATTGCAACCCCCGTCGCGTACACATATGCTGTCGAGTAAAATATTAGCTTCCGCAGAGTGCGTATCGATAGTGGAAAAGTTGAGATAGATCATTTCCGAATGCGGTTAAATGTTGAATAAAAAGAAATCGTCGCTTAGTTAAGTCACTACTAAACCCACCTCAACTCTTTCTGTGCTGTTTCGCAGTTTCTCTCAATTACTATTCGTCGTCATCGAACAGTTCGTTGAATAGAATATTGTGCTATTCACGTGTAAGACAATTAAAACTTATCCAACGAAATGGGGTTCAACGTTAAATCCGCTTCATACAATTTAGCTCTACTTAGACAGTTCTAGTGCCATAGTTCCGGAGATCTCAACAGTAGCTGTGTTTCCTGATTCCTGTAAAGGTGTCGATGCTGCGTTCCTGAATGCACCACGGTGACTTTAAAATAGTGAATTTTGTTATGACATTTTAAACTCCTTCGACTGAAAACAATAAAGATAAAAATAAAGTAATTGTTGAGCATTTTATTTTTGTACATCCCACAATTTACGTGTTTCCTTTAAGTCCTGTGGCTGCTCGAACCCAAGGTGAGCAATCCGTGCTTAGATAAGTGATGGGGGATTGAGTGAACAGTGTTCCCGTGTCTGGCATATAACTTAAACCACCCACAGGTTCAACGGCTAAGATTTGACTCCTCGAGACGTTGACTCGATCATCCGGCCAGTCTCAACTGGGGCGGATTTCCACCGCTGCGGTGAGAAGCGAACAAGATATTTCTTTCTGGTGGCGACCAATGAAAAATCAGTTGGTTTAATTGGAAGGATTTCCATTGTGATGGTGTAGATCTAGTTGGATGTCCATACACTGGAAGTGAGGACAAACGATAATGCATCGGCGGTTGGATGTGAAAGAAATAAGATCAATCATGCAGCAGTTCAAATGAATGAACACCCGTAGAGGCTGAAATACCTTCTTCTGTTTATACTTGTGTATACCGAAGCATTCTGTTGGGTAGCCAGCGTGAGAATCGTGGCTGTTCGTTGTTTAGACAGCAAATCGTTATGCATGACCAATGCGATGATCATTCCTCGATAAGGCGACGGATTGCATTTAGTCATGCAGCTGTACAAGCAAGCGACTTCATATGGCTTGATCGTGGGACCAACGGTTGCTGGAGAAGAGTAAGCATCGATGTTTATGGCATCGCTGCCAAGAGTAAGAATACAATTCTTATTTGCATTTGCTTATGCTATAGGATTTGGTTTAGACGCTAGACGCAAGATGCGTGTATTTGCTTTTGTCCCTTGGACAAAGGGTCTGCTAGATATGTGCATGTGGGAAGATTAGGGTGCACATGAGGGACAAAATTGCTTGGCAAATGATGGTGCTGGAAAAATTTTCCTAATTATGATACATGTATGCAGACGAATTATTTTCCAGCGAATTCTAATGATACATTGAATGTGTGAACGGAATCTTTCAGGAATTATGGTATAACGCATTAAATGCGTGAACGTCCCTGATGGGAAACTGCTTGAGGGTGTTGAATGCGATTGCATAATCGAAAAACGATGAGGTCTCCAGAGCTTTAGGGCAGACAGATTTGGGGGTAAGTGGAAAAGGTAGCAGTGGTGTTAGTGGAACCGCCACAATACCGCGAAGAATGTTAACAGTCACAAAGTGACCAACAAACTGCTTGAGTGCCCATCGGGTTCGCGCTCCTTCTGGTCAATGGCAAAGGCTTTCAGCAATAACTTCGCTTTCACCTATTTTTTTTTTCCTTAGCGACGGTCAGTAGGGCACTAGTAACGAAAAAATTTAAAATATAAAGCCAATTTGTTCGCGAATTCATTTTCCATGAATTCAAATCTCGATATCGGTATTTTGAAGCCACCTGTGATCGCGCTAGTGCAATCTTCAATGCCGGATGTGAACTTCCGCCCACGAGCTATTCAACGTAAGAAAGCAACAGGCCCGCATTGAATACCAACAATCGCGCTCCAGAACTGGTTCTTAGTAGGCTCTTTTACTAATTTTCCGCCCAGAGAACCACCTGCTGGAAAATCGCTCAATTTCAGCTAATCCCAAAGAAAGAAAAAAGTCTCCTCCAAAAAATTACTGACCGACAGTATTACTCTCTATATTATCCAAGGAGATGGAAAAGGTCCCCAATGTCGAGTTGGTTAAATATTTGGAATGCAATGGATTTCTAAATGATATTCAACACGTATACCGTAGCAGGTGGTCCACGGGAGACATTTTGAGCGTTGATCGCGTCTGTCGTGGGAAGCTGTTAAGCAAGCTTGTGGGGAGGAAAGTATTGTGCACCGGCGTACGGCGCTAATTCACTCCCGTCCCCCGCACGTAAATGTTGTTTCGAAATTAGTTCTTTAATTTTATTATTTTTATTGATCCATAAATCTTACTGCACTTAATTAGATTGCAGGAACAAAATAATTACACCAAGGATAAAACGGACGCACAGAAACAAAGTATAAGACATTAAGCTTTCTTTTTAATTAAAAGCGCGCTTTCTCCACTCGACTTATGGTTATTCGCGTCCCCGCGCGCACCGCGGGGGGGGGGGGGCGGGACCGACCGCCCGGCTCGCTCGGGTGATGTAAAACGACTCAGCGATATCAATTCGCTGGTAAGGGAAATTCGGCCAGTGGTCCTGGCTCTCTTAATTTAAGGATGCATTTTCTATCCCAAGAGAAACGTAAAGTCTCTCTTTGGGGGTAGGTAACCAGAGCTCATAGAGAAGATCGAAGTGGTACAGATGTATGTGTGAACATTGGTTCTTTCATGGGACAATGCCATGAGAACGAATCTGAAAACAAAGAAAGGGAATAATGTGCATCCATGAGATGTGAGTTCGGCTTCGTAAACAAGGCGTATCTCATTGGTTAGTAATGGATTTCTGTTTGCTCATGCCGCGAGGTCATAAGAAGGTGATCCAGAAATATTGTAGGACAAAGGGATGGTATAAATCATTGCCTTGATGTGCCATGCAGCTGTATTGATAGACCGCAATGCTGGTGGACATGGTGCTAATTGGTTTTTAGCATATCCACAGGGAAGTGGTGTTTACGGCATCGCAGCCAAGGGTAAGTATACAATTCCTGTTTGCATTTGCCTATGCTATAGGTTTTGGTATCAGCTTCGTTTGCGTCAATTGTGTGTAGCTGCGTTGGATTGTTTATAGTAGGGAGAAAAAGGTCCCCAGCCAATGTGTATGTAAAAGGATTTAGTGTACACATGACGAGGTTGGGAATAGGCGACGCGATGTTTATTATCCCTGTTATGATGGTTACATTAAATGTAAACCAAATTGTTTCGTTTTCAGGAATTCGTCTAAGGAAAATGCATATGATACGATTGGGATTTGCCTGGGAACCGAAGGAGCCGAATTGGACTCGGGCTTTATGAAGTTTGGATAGAATTCTTGTAGGTAATTTTGAATTCGAATTAATGAATGAAGGTAAGAATTCTCTTCCAGGCGCTTTTAGCTAAATACATTTGATATACTTGATGCGTGAAGCATTTACAGGTGCTAATGCGGTTGCATTAGCAGAAAACTATATTAGTTGGGTTGTTGTCATGGGGGTTCTCGAGGTAAGTAGCCAGTGGGCTTTGGCGGAACCGCCACAACCTACATTCATCAACACCTTTGAGACTGGACGAAGACCTTCCTCAAGAATCGATCGATCCGCGTTATTGTAGATGGTGTGATTTCGGATCTGTATTATTTTATATGCGGGGTGCCTTAGGGTCCTATTTTGGTTCCAAACTTGTTTTTGCTTCACATTAATGATTTATTAGTGTCAACGGATAACAAAATATTCAGTTTTGATGATAGTACACTCTTTCCTATTTATCGGATGATCGACCGATTAATGCATCAACGTCACACTAGCAGAGATGTAGACATATCGACTCTCTGAATAGGGATCTGAATACGACCCTAGAGTGGAGAAAGGCCAATTTCGTCGACTTCTATACCACGAAGAACAATATTCACAAGGACAAATGTATCGTCGGTTCCACAGCTAGCGAGAATGGCCAGGCCCTTGAATCTAAGGAAAGCATATGTTTGATCGGCGTCACAGTCTGTGAGAATGTATCGTGGCAGGAGCTCGTATTGAACATCGCCAACTCCGCCTCTAGAGGATTGAGTTATCTTTTTAGAGCCAAAAAGTATTTTACACCGTCCTAACTTATTCTCATGTACAAATGTAAAATTAGACCCGCGCTCGAATATTATTTCCATACATAGTTGTGCTCCTAAACATACCCTAGACCTACTTGCGATCATACAGAGACGAGCGATCATCTTGATCGAAGACGTAGGGCTGACATCGAGACTGCAGTCGCTATCACATGGAAAGCGCCCAGCGGACTTTTGTCTGTCTTCAAGATATTATTATACAGGAATTGTTCCTCAGAGATTGGTAGTATTGTTCCGCGAAATTCGGTTTAATTGCACTCCATAAGACAATTCGATGGATATCGAGCATCCCGGGCTCATATAAGATACCTGATTATGGGCGCACAAATTGGGACAACTTGAATGTCACATTGAACGAAAAATTCCACCAACTCTCTCTTCCCACTGACAGGAACCTAACGACGGTTGAGATAATTAATGCTGCAACTTCACGAGATTCTAGTTGAAACTTCGGAGAATCAGGTCCCGACGTACATCTTTGAAAAGACTTATCAGATTCCCCATGACGACTTCGCTCTTCATCTTAGCGGTAGCGTGAAAAGCTCTGCATAATGAGATATCGTCACCGCTTTACGCAAAGGAAGCCATTATTGCCATCCATAATTCACAATATTAGTACACTGGTAAAACAAAGAAACCAAAACAGTCGTACCCGACAATTGGAAAACAAACTCAAATGTATTCAGATGGACCAGAACGCTTATCAAAACGAAAAAAATGTAGCAGACACTTCTCGTATCACTGGCCGAATCACCCAGAACGGTGTTGTTGTCAATAATGACGCCAATACAGCAAACATCATCGGAGAGACTTTTGAAAATAATCACAGGCTCACTCTCGAGGATGGTCACCCGGATACTAATGTAATCATAAGTTCAGAGGTTCACAGTAAACTAGACAACTTTACCGAGCCAATTGTTGCCTTCAACTCAGCGAGCAGTGCATACTTCGACGATACACATGATAATAGCCACGGTCACGCCACACCAAATACCCTACAGAACCTAGTTAAATCTCGAAACCCTAAGAAGTCACCCGGTATCGACAACATGTCATACCACTCGCCGCCAACGCTTTCTGCAATATCCTGTATAAAGATCTCCTCAACTCAAAACAAAAATGGGTGGCGAGAGGCCGACTTTGGCGAGACAAGGACAGATGTGTCCTTCATCTTGTCTCTGGCTTCTGGTCATCTTGCGATAACCAGAGTCACCCACATCCGTGAGGATGTTTGGCTCGGTCTCGAGATATCTGAAAAAGAAAAAGAGGGGGGGGGGGGGTATCTAAGGATAGTGTGGACAGGGTTAGTTCAGGTGTTCTCTAACTACTTAGGTGGAGGGATGGTGGAAAAGAAATCGTACAAGACCGGTAGGTCTCTGGCGTCTGATGATCTGCGCTTTGGTCGGTGTGTGTGTATGTTTGTGCTGTCTTGTACTGTGCGTGCGTGTGCGCATGTATCATGTTAGCAGTATACCCTATGGGATGGGTTCAGGAATCCTCTATTATAGAGGGGAATGTTGTTGGGTAGGGTTGTAACGGTTCTACGAACCATACAACTCACTACAGGTTGAGGTATCCTTCCCGCCAAGGAACTTTAGTCACCTTTTTCAGCACACGTGCCCACAGACACGTGTCCCAATAGTCAGTAACTATACCTGAAACAAAAGGTTATTGGACATGCAACGACGTTGAACCCGATATCAGAAAGCAAGGAACTAAACGTTCAAAAGCTCCCAATATCGGGTTCAACGCATCCATACATTGTATTCGACCCGATTCCAAAAGGCAGGAAAGCATCGCATCTAAGCAAATGCGCCATGCAGGAAAGCGTCGCATGTAAATCACTCACCCATCCTAAGCATCAACGCGATGTTTCCCATGAAATACCATTGTCGGTAAATAAACCGATGTCTACTCTGGTAGCTAATAGCAATTAGCACCTAAATCCCTGGCATGACCCTAACGCAAAAGGCACACTTGCGCAAACAAGGCATATCGTTGCGCTGGCGACCAATAGTCATGCAATCATAAACATCTTAACGTAGATCGATCGCTAGATGTTTACGGTTAGAAAATCCTAACAAAGGAACTATAGCAATCCCACGGTTCCTTTTATTACCCATCTGAAACGCACAAGAACATTGTTGGAACAAGATTCCGAAATTTATGCTGTTAACAGATACTATGGAAAAGTCTGTTAGCAGATTGATGGGAAGTTCTGTGCAGAGATGCGCTGGGAAGATTTCCCTTGCCGATACGGAATTGGAATTTAGTCTAATAAAGATATTCGAATCAGGTCGTCACAGAGAACCCGAACGAGAAGGGTAGCTAGTCCGCGCCGCGCAATTAATCAAAACCCCTGACTTCGCACTCAAGAAAAACGATCGCGAACACAATCAACACTTAATAACGAAAGATAGACAATACTTTTCGTGTCGGTCGAAAGCGCATGCGTGCCGGATATCAGGTCGATAATTAATAACCGCGGAGGTCAGAACCTCCATCTAGAAAAAGGAGTCTTTGTCGTGTGTCGAGTTTAACGTGTATAAAATTTTTTTTTTTTTTTTTACAGTTCTGTATTTATTGACCATAAATAATGTTTACAATAAGCAATACAGATAACTTATGATACCTTCGCTATAATTGTTTACATATACTTACTAGTACATTTTTCAAACAATATGATAAAAGTTATATATTGGTTATGGATTAAGATTTTAGTGGGTAGAGCTTCCTGGAAAAGGTCAGAAAACCAGGATATAGTTATTTACTTAACCTATGCTAAATTGCTTAACTTAACTTAACTTATCTTAACTTAGTCTAGTTACCTAATTATTATTGAAATAAGTTAGTGTGGTGTGGAAGGGGGTAGCATAGTGATCAATGGGTTAGTGAGGATATTTTCAGTCAGGGATGTGGGTTGGGGAACTAGTTTCCGTTTGTTCGTTGAAACGCAAAATATTGGAGAAGGGTTGAATATTACTATATTTAAATCGGTGAGGTGAAAGCTCTGTATTGTGGTATACAATCTCATTAGAGTTATTAACCAATCTGCCAGAGGTGAAGAACGTTCTGATGTGGAGACAGTTTGGGTAGGCAGTTTGGTTATCTGACGGAGTCGATGTGAGCGCATTTATTATCGGGTTGGGATTATTGGGAAGATTTTCGATAAATTCGATGGACAGTTCGAGGAAGCGTCGATCTATACGTTCAATATTAGTGGCATAGTAGAGCGAACTACTGTTGTAATATTTGTGGGAGTTGGGATGTCGGTTGAGGCCAGTGATCAGTCTGAAGCATTTCCTTTCGAAGATGCGTAGTTTCTCCATTTGGGCGGGTGTGATATGGTACCATATCGGGCATACATATGTGAGAGTGGGTCTGATTATCTGTTTGTAGATAAGTGATTTAACTTTGGTAGAGAGACCATTCGGCTTGTACATCACTTTTCTGCAGAGATTAAGTTGAATTGCGGCTTTGCGAATCGAGTTTTTGGTGTGGGCGGAGAAGGACAGATTGTTGGTGAAGGTTATTCCCAGGTACTTTAAGGTTTTGGAGGGTTTAATTATATTGTTATTTAACTTGATTCTGATTTTGTTATGGCAGCGTATGGTGTTGTTAGTACAATTCGCATTTCTGTCTTTAAACACTATGAGTTGAGTTTTGGCTGGGTTGAGTCGAATTTTCCACTTAGTAAAATATGCAGAGAGATTCGGGGGATAGCTGTTAATACAGTTTCTTGCCTCCTTGACAAACTTGTTGCTTGAATAAATTAAAGTGTCATCGGCATAATTCAGCATTACTGTATTAGGTGACAGTGGCTGCGGGGTGTCTGAAGTATAAAGGAGGTATAATAATGGTCCAAGAATGGAACCTTGAGGAACACCCGCGGTTATACTGTATGGTGTCGAAAGAGTTGAATTTATTTTCACCATGAACTTTCTATCAGAAAGGTAGGAAGCGAGAAGTTTTATGGTGTGGGTGTTTAATCCGAACATTGAATGTAGCTTATAGAGCAGTCCTGCAATCCAAACGCAATCGAATGCTTTTGCTATGTCGAGAGAGACGCATATTGTAGGGGATTGGTTTTGGAGATTCATTGTCACATCATGTGTCAGTTTTAGCAGAGCATGACAAGCTGAGTGTTGTGGACGAAAGCCAAATTGAGAATTCGGGATAAGGGAGTTGTCTCTAGCAAATGAGAGAAGATTTTTGTATACCTTACATTCCAAAACCTTACTAAGCGAATTTAGCTGTGATATGGGATGGAAGTTAGCCGGGTAGTTGGAAGAACCGGATTTACTAATAGGGACTATCACCGCTGTTTTCCAACATTTTGGGAAATGTGAAGCGTTTATTATGTGGTTGAGAAGAACGAGAATGGGGAGTAAGTTTTCTGGGTGAAGCCTTTTAAATAGAAGGTTAGGGATTCTATCCAAGCCTGTAGATTTTTTATTGTTACGCGAAGTAATCAATTCAGATAATTCTGTAAAGCTTAGGAATGTGTCGGTTCCCATGGGATGTGAAGCTTTATTGGTTTCGTTGAATTCGGTAATGAATGGTGGGAAGGATGGCTCCAGTGTGCCTGAGATGAATTCATTCACGGTGTCGTGGAAATTAGTGACTGGGAGGGAATCGTTTTGTTTATGAGTTTTACAGAAGTGTTCAGCGAGACAGTTTGCTATATCAGTGTCCGATTGGGCGATGTTACTGTTAGTTGGTTGGATGAGATAGCGTGTATAAAAAAGGACGAGATTAATATGTGTCATGTGAATTAATTAAGCGTGATATTAAGCGAACATTTCTTAACAGCAGTTTATGTGTTAATAAAAACAGAATTTAATAATGCAAGAAAAAAGAGTTATAAATAAACGCTTCAGAAAACAACTTATCAGTGTTTCATTTGTGTGCTGAAATTCTTTGGTGTTTTGTTGGTGTTAAGTATTGAACAGTGTTCGGCGGAACACTGCATCAATTATAGACAGATACATAATCCGCCAAAGAGTGCCTTCTTCAGTTTTATACCTCAAATGCTTTTTTATCTTATCAGACCTGAAATATGCTTCACTTCGACACAGCTACTCCTCCTCTATCAAAAATCCAGTAAAACTCGAATTCGAATACTGAAAACACACCACTGTCACTACACGTTTTAGGGATCTTTCTCTATTTTAGAATTATCACCACGAGAACTGTTCCTTACATGTTCGTGATGCTATCTCAAATGTTTGCCACAACCCAATCCGACCCATTTCACCACTTTGAAAGTTATCTTTGAGTGGCGCTTACATCTATGTACAAAAACATATGTTGGTAGAGAACGAGAATTCTCTGTAAGTCTTTCAGATCAACCAGTTCAACAATTTTCAGAACACTACAACTTGCAACTGCTCAAAGAGGCGTCAGTTATATACTAGAAATTCAAGGTGTTCAACTTCAGAGAAATATAGATTGACCTTACTCTTCTTACAAAATTGAAATTGTTTAATGAGCACTTTGTTAAACGCATTAAGCGATTCTATCCTTAAAATGCAAATTGCACGCTATTATGCATCCAGACTCTTTAATATGTAAGAGTCCTACGAAATACCTACTCAGTATATCTAGACTATCGACGCAATAGAAATATTACATCACATAGATTACATTCTGTTCCAACTAACACTTCGTCAGCTTTTCGTGACATGGTCATCAATTCAACTTTACAATCCACTTTTTGGGGTTTTCATCCGCTCGTTAGTGCCCTGGAGTAATTCACTGTCAGTGTTACGCTATTTGAAAATGTCTAAAAGACAGATCGGATCTCCTCCCGCTTACCACACAACACACACACAGACTGATGTCCATATAGAACAATAGGAATTCCGGCTCCAGTGCCAAGGATACTCACTAAGCGTCCATCACTATCCTGCCGAATCCGCTGGTACATATTCGGGGCAACAATCACGAAATAATAATCTGCCACTCAAAGCAAAATGCCACGTCAGAAAACTGACCAAAACTACATCTCTAAAAGGAAGCTCCTCCAAATGATGAAAAGAATCCCTATCGCCTTCTATCTAGGTGTCGGACGCTGGGTGACAAAGTCGAACCGTAGGCGCGTTTAATTTTCTGTGGAAATACCCCTTGGAGGACAGTGTTTATAAATTTGTCATGCACATGTCACAAGTTAAATTAATCTCAGCGAAACACATCTTGGTAAGGTCCGGAAGCTCCGACTCATCAGAACAACGTGATCCGCTTGTGGGAAATATTCATGCACCGGCAAGGATGCCTGAGAGATAGAAATCGTTTTGTTGTTTCGCACTGTATACGTATATTTGGTATACTAGGGCCATCTACTTGGTTTGGAGTCCTTTATGCAATTGTCGCTTCTGTTGTGCATTGATCTACATCCATGAATAGGTGAGACCCTGTAACAGATCCGGGTGTTATTTGTGTGACTTTGTCAAAGAAGAACAAATTATGAGGCCAATCATGCTGCAGTAAGGCGACTATAGAAGTTTGTCCGATATTTTCACAAATAGATTTTGAGAATAATGCCGGTAAACTCGTCAGAGCTTTGAGAGTGAGTTCATAGAAATAAATTTATTGAAAAGATCAAAGAGGAACACTATATGAAAAACCTGAATTATGTGACTTATGTGATCTAGTATTGTTTTTGTGACAATGACCAACGTATATCTCAAAATTTACAATAGAATGTAAAAAATAGAGGAGTTGTACACACTAACATTTATTCAGACGTTAGATTTTATACAATAAGACCTAGTAATTAAACTAGTTTCGTTAGGGGGGGTCAGATATCGTGGACACTTTTTTTTCATACACAAAACTGAGGGCACACAAACGGTTTTAAAGTACCTTTCAATGTGAACGCACAGTGACGCCAGATAAACAGATAGATGATAAGGAGAGGAAGCACATATGCGTATTTATTTATAATGGCAAGGAAGCCTATGACAAGAATGCCCATGATAATGTTAGTAGGGCTTTTGTTACAATAAAGTTACAACTTCGTAACATTTAACATTTACCAAACACACTTGCTACACTTATCACCGTTAGAAATAAAACACCCTTTGCGTTTACATTAGTTATATTTGTTAACTTTATTTAATTTCACTTAGGGTTAATTCAGGCTTAATTAATTTACACTTTATTATATAGTAAATTCCACACACGCGCTAATTCCACGCACGCAATTTTTTCGGACATAACACACCCGTCGTTGGTTACGATGGGTCATCCACGACTTTTAATTTAATCTGAAATTTGCTTCCGTTCGTGATGCGACTTTTACTTTTACTTCTAGTTAAATTAAAGTGCGATAGGCCTTAAGGTTTGACTGAGACTCTGTTTATGTTTTCCGTTGAGAGCAATAGTTGTGTGTTATCACTCCTTCGATCGTGCAGATCGATGTATACATCCATTGTTTGCACACACAATATATGTCTTTCCAACACAACAGATGTATGTCTCACAGTACATTTTTTGTTTGTCTAACATGGAAAATGTTTACAATCTGCGAGGCCTGATTGTGTGGATGCGTGTGATACAATTCACTGTATTTACACAAGTGTTCACTTATGGACCACGATGGTACAGATATTTTATATATCCTATTGCTTTGTTACCATGTAATTTGTATCTGTTTTGAGTAGCACATTATTTCCTTCGTGCCTCCATCGATTTTTTCCGGATGTGCTATATGGATTCCATGATACGCCTGTGTTTGCCTTTAGGATTTTATGCACTTTTACAGGTACTCATTGGATTGGATATATTGATTAGGGTTAATTAACACATGGCGGTTCACATGAACGCTAATAACCTTGCCCATAAAAATAAATTATTTTGGAAAATTAACAAGCCTCGAGACTTGCTAAATAAGGCCAAGACCGGTTCCCGGTTGTAGTGCCGATGATGATGATGATGGTTCACATGAAGGTGAATCCTGTTGATGGTGGCGGGTGGTCCCAAATGGCTAAGTATTAGCGGATGGCGTACTGCGTAACCAAATAGAAAAAAGACACCACTCGAACATCCTTGACGTAAGATCATATACAAGAGCAGACTGCGACTCCGTTCATCTTCTAATGATGGGTAAAATTACGAGTCGGCCGTCACGGGAGACGAGCAACAGGTTCGACACTGATAACCTAAAAGACCTGTGAAAAAGGGCTGAACATCAAGACGAACTAACGAATAGATTTAGCATCCTAGAGAATTGGAGCAGTGAGGATGAGGAAACCAATAATGTGGATACTAAAAGTGATTAGGATTTAAGAAAACAATTAAATCCAAACCTAGTTTTGACGATGAATGCAGGGCGAAGATCGAAGAAGGTAAACGCCTCAGAGTGAGACACTTAGAAAGATATGATGAAGTCAACGCAGAAAGATACGCGACGATCCGGAAAGACACAACGAGACTTTTCAAACGCAAAAAAAAACGCGAATGGGAGAAGACTCGCATAGAAAACATCCTAGATAATACCAGAGCAAAAAACATCGGAGGTATGTATGTGGGGGTTCTTTATACCACATGGAGAACCAACCCACAATGCCAACCAATCTCGGCCGCACCCTACCCCAACCTGTAAACATGCAAACACTAATCCCAATCTGCAAGCGCATCCATCCCGAACTTACAAGAATTCGTCACCCAATCTGCAAAAAAAGACATTTTCCAAAACTCGCAACAGAATACAATTCAATAGAACATATTCTAAATCATCTCCCTCGATTACATCACCCCACATATAATTTTTCCCAAAATTGCTTCGGTCAATTCTCTACTTAATTCATATTCCCTCATCGTGGCCAAGCAACCTTAATTTTCCCGGAAATTCATATGCTATAACAAACGCATATTCAAATCCACAACGGAACATTAACCATCGCCACCAACTATACCAAGCCGCATACATTTCCCCGAAATTACTTCGGTTAATATCTTATCTAAACGATATTCTTTGCTTGCACCCAAGCAATTTCAATTTCCCGGTATACACAACCAACGAATCCAACTCAGCTTGTATGGCGAGGATTCGCTGGAACTGAGTTCTTATGCGAGCATAGCAACTCTTCTCGAAATTCCCCGGAAGTGGCGGCAAGGTTATTTCTGCTATGACCGAATCACCGGACGCGACGAATAGATTCTTTTTCCATTTCATTAATTAGTCTTTATCCAACCCCCACCGAGTGCGCATCACCCATAAAATTACCCATTAGTGAGTCGGGATTCAACCGCCCCTGGGGCCAGACAAAATCAATCGCTAATCATCCGCCAAACAGAGCACAACCTCGGGAACCACACAGTCAGTCGTCGCTCAACTACCCACGCGCGCAGTCAGTCGATATCCATTGGCCACCGGGGCCGGACGCATATCAAGGAGTCGTCTTTTGTGAAACCCCTGTTTTGTTCGCGTTAAGTTAAGAATTGATTTTTGGGCCAAAATTAAACAAAGCAACATTGTATACATCTATGTTTCAGTGCACTTTTCCGGATCTAATTAAGTTAACCTGTTCCTCTATACTGAATGGATCGCCTTGTAAATATAGTGGTAATAATAAAAGAATAAAAATACGCTTAACAATAAAACCTTCAGTGAGTTTTCATTTACGCTTGACCCCTATTTGGTGAACAACGTTCGGCGGAACTTTCGATTGTTGGGGAATAGAAGTTAACCAGCGCCCGTGTCGGCCCGCAACGACCCATAACCCCATATGTATGCCGGCATAAATTCAATTAGAAATGGCTGCCAAGGGAGAGCCCACATGATTCGAGACGCAAACGGCTGTCTGGTCAGAGAAACAAACAGTATCGCCACAAGATGGAAGCAGTACTTTGAAATCTGGTCAACGTGCGCACCCTCCAACCACAAATAAACTCACCAGACGTACATACAGCCGAGACTCAAATCCCAGAGCCCTCTTTCAACGAAGTTGTAGATGCAATAAATCGATCGAAAAACAACAAGCCTCCAGGAGTCAACTGCATACCGGCAGGGATTTTGAAGCATGTAGGAGACGCAACCGCTCGAAAGATCCACCAACTGGTTAAAACAATATGGGATAAGGAAGTCACCCCGGAAGAATGGAAAACCTCAATAGCCGTCCTCGTTTTCAAAAAAAGTCGACAGATCTGACTGCGAAAACTACAGAGGAATATCATTGCTTCCAACCACATACAAAATACTAACAAAAGTCATACTCGCAAAAATCACATCGTACGCAGAAGAAATACTGGGAGACTACTGCGGGGGTTCCTTTAAACTTACCCAAAGAACCCCCCATAATCGCAACTCAACTTCCATTGTTTTTCGCCAATGCAATTGGCACCTGAAAACATAAGCCCACGGCAAGATTACCATCTTAATTAATTCTTAACGTGCTACTTAACAGTTCTTAAAGATAAATGTTGTCGCCGTAATCGACGATTATAATTCGATGTAAGAGTTATAAAAAACAAATAAAGTACCTTCAGTCCTGGAACTGTTTTAATTGTTCCTGTGTCCTGGGTGCTCATTGATCAAAGTTCCTCAACATCAAGTGGGATTTGAGTGAAGCAGTGCCGTACGCCGGTTCACCCAACATAAAACATAACCCCCCCACTACCAGTGCGGAATTCGTAGGAATCGATCAACGAGGGACCAGTAAAGCAACTGCTGGAAAACGAGTGGGAATACGGAGTGACTTCAACAAAGCCTATGACTCAGTCGCAAGGCAAAGCTTTTACAATATTGTAGTTGAGCTGGGAATTCCAGAAAAATATGCCACCGTCATACCAATTTGCATGAATGAATATAGAGGGCGAGCTAGAATAGAAAACCACCTATAAGAACCATTTGAAATCCGCGACGGACTAAAAGAGGGGGAAGACCTCTCACCGTGTCTTTTTAATCTTGTGCTCGAGGAATTCATCAGAAAGGTACAAGACGATAACATGGCCGGATCATCCCTGAACGGTGTCACACAACTGCTCACATATGCGGATGACATTGCCGTTTTGGGCGGTAATCTGGAAACTGTAAGTCATCATCATCATCATCGGCACTACAATCGGGAACCGGTCTTGGCCTTATTTAGCAAGTCCTGAGGCTTGTTAAATTTTCTATAATGATTTATTTTTTCTGGGCAAGGTCATTAGTCTTGCGCCAGGGGCTCCCCGACGGGGAATCGAACCCCGGTCTCCCGCGTGACAGGCGGGTATACTAACCACTATACTATCGAGGAGCCCGGAAACTGTAAGTAAAAACACTGAAATCATCATGCATGCGGCAGAAGAGGAGGGTCTAGAAATTAACGAAGATAAAACAAAGTATATGATGCGGCGCGAACAGGTGGACCTCAGGGAACACATATATATGTCAGAGGCAAGATACTTGAAAAAGTTAAAGAATTTAAATATCTGGGAACAACACTGACGGCCAGTAACGAAATGTAGAAAGAAATTAACAAAAGACTGTATTCCGGTAACGTTAGTTGGAGCGCAGTCAGTAAACTGCTGAAATCCAAACTGCTATCACGTAACATAAAGCCCCGTGTCTATAGAACCATAATCCTGCCGATTTTTCTATACGAATGCGAAACATGGGCTCTCACAAAACGGGAAGAAGACAAATTCACCATATTCGAGAATAAAGTTCTAGCTTTGCTAGTAAATATGATGAAGAGGCAGGACAATGGAGGGAACTCCACAACCACGGATTGGAAGAGCTGTACCGCAAACCTACAATAGTGAGAGTAATCAGGTCGTAAAGATTAAGATGAGCGGGACATGTGGGGCGAATGGGCACAATAGGGCCATGCGTAGAATTCTTGACGGTAGACCAACGGGAAAGATACAGTAGGACTGCCGCGACAATGGTGGGAGGACAATGTAAGGTTTGAACTTGAGGAGATCGGATCAGATGGTCAAGCGCGAAAGGAGTGTTACCTAAGCAACTCCTCCACCGTCCTTGTTCCAGCGAAGGCATAAACTTAGCTACATTGCACATAGAACGTTTAAATAATTTAAATATATATGAATAAACGCATGATGCAAAATATATATTAAATTGCATTTAGATCACATTTAAGTTCAGTTAAGTTTAAAACCAAATAAATGTAGCTAAGTTGAAGTTGAAGCTAAACACAGCCGGTATATAAACCCAGTTTCTCTCCGGCGGTGGTATCCTCGGTTAGTTTCGAAGTTGATCATCGTCGGGGAACTTTCGTTGAAACAGAAGGCGAGGTGTGGATGGGGGACCGTTGTGACGGTTCTTAGTGGTTGACGGTTTTTTTTTTGTTCGTTAAGTTCGAAGTATGTGATCGTTCTGTGTTGTTGACGGTTTTTTCTTTTTGTCGACTCGTTTTTCTTTGTCGACTGTTTTTCGTGCGAAGAGAAAGAGAAAAAAGGAAGGTAGAACTGGCCGCTAAAAAGAAGAACATGTGGTATTTTTTGCCACAGAAAATTGGATATTTGATAATAGTATGAATTGGTTACCTGATTCTTCACTAGTTCATCAATCCTGCTGTGATCGGCTCCGGTTTGTGCAGCAGTCTTCCCTTTGGCTGTGGTCCTTGATTCCTCGTGAACTAAGTTGGAGGTAATTTCCAACGCACTCGATATAATTCTCCACTCCTCCGGATCAGCAGCTACTTTTTTCCATTGCGCATTGAGCTCGCATCGTGCGGTATTGCACTTTCCAGGGTTCCTGATTCTTCCTTCTTGGTGACCAGTTCAATTAATTCTACTCACTTTGGACAGGGAAAATACCTTTTGTAAATTCGTTGGATTGTACACCGCTTGTAAACTTTAGGATTGGAATCTATAGTAAACCAAGTTGTCCAAGTGCTTTTTCAATAATTTTTTAATTTCAACTCTCTCTCCTTTACAATTCATTTATTCTCCTTTTAATTCTTTAAACTTTACTTTTACACAATTGACTCATAGGAACGGGAGTTGTCCAAGCGCTTTACAATAACTTTTTCAATTTCAATTCTCTCTCGTTTACGATTCATTTATTCTCCTTTTAATTCTTTAAACTTTACTTTTACACAATTGACTCATAGGAACCGGAATTATTGCTTTTCTTATCTCTTTTTCCGCTGCTGACCAACTCACTAAAAACGGGAATCAATTTCTTTGTTGTTTCCTTTTTTACCGCCGTTAACGAACTCGCAAAAACCCGTATCTTTAAAAAAACAGTCAACAACGGAACCAAAACAAACTTGTTGTTCCTTTCTCTCCCTCTCCATCAACATCCACTCCGAAAACAGAAATCGAACTTGCACACGATCCACACTCGAACATGGGTATGTCCGCACACTCAGCATGTGGATCGTGTGCCTTTCCCACCACCTTACCATCAAATTATATTAAAAACCAAATTATATTAAAAATAACTAAATGATGGGGGTGGTGGAAGCCGCACGTAACAAACATACTGTGATATAATTTAAAAATTGTAAAGTTAATATATATAAATTTTGTTAAGAGAAAAAGTAATTGTATCGTGAAGTAATTGAGTGATTTGTTTAAGTTTATTAAATTAAAACATTGGCTTAAGTTTATTAAAGTAATTCAACGAGGACGATGACTGACGTTTTGTTCATTTGGATGGTCATGCTGTTGATATGTACAAGGAGGACGAAATCCCTTAAAGTATTCTGCAGCTGAGAACTGGGAAAGAATTGAGAAGGTAACATAAGACAAGCCGAGAAACGGTGAGTCATCATCATCGGCACTACAATCGGGAGCCGGTCTTGGCCTTATTGAGCAAGTCCTGAGGCTTGTTAAATTTTCCATAATGATTTGTTTTTTTTTTTTTTTTTCGGGCAAGGTCATTAGTCTTGCGCCAGAGGCTCCCCGACGGGGAATCGAACCCCGGTCTCCCACGTGACTGGTGGGTATACTAACCACTATACTATCGAGGAGAAACTGTGAGTACCCCTTTTCAACTTAACAATTTGGTGTCCACATGGAACAACTAAGCACTTGGTTAATTTCCGTGTTTAGATAAACCTTCTCAACTAGAAGGGTTCTCACTTTCAACCCATGTCAATAGTGATACATTAAAATTGGCCGTATAATATTTCAACAATAGCATATATCACAGCAATAGATTAAATCGCATCGACCCACATATACAACCATTGGCGCGGTTTTTCGCAACAATTGGCGCATCTGTGTCCAGTACAATTGGTTTTCAAAGCATTAGAATTGGACGGTTCTCATATCGTAACATTTAATTAAACCTCGTCCTCCGTAACATTTAACCTAACCTTAAGGATACCTATCGTAACATTAAAATATTGTTAAATTGGGTGGTTCCATTCAGAAATACCACAACAGGAGGGTGCACAGGACAGGGAAGCAACGGCACGGCCAAGTCCGTGAGATAATGAACTTCCGCGTTCCTATAGACTAATAAATAGTAATAAATAATAAATGTCTCCACTGAAGAACGATCCACGCCATTTTAAAATCGATTTTTCGACCAACAGCTGCAAATTCTCTGATTTAAGGAAACGTATTTGAAGATAGTATAGTGGTTAGTATACCCGCCTGTCACCCGGGAGACCGGCGTTCGATTCCCCGTCGGGGAGCCCCTGGCACAAGACTAATGACCTTGTCCAGAAAAAATAAATCATTATGGAAAATTTAACAAGCCTCAGGACTTGCTAAATAAGGCCAAGACCGGTTCCCGGTTGTAGTGCCGATGATGATGATGATGATTTGAAGATAAAGAATCAATTCACAAAATTTCGATGAGCAATGACCGTTACAATATCTATAGAAGAGAGATATACAGGACAGGTTGCAATCTAATGTTTGCATTCGATGACATTTAGTTTCACTTCTAGTTGCATTCTAATGTTTGCATTCGATGACATTTAGCTTCACTTCTAGATTGTGCATCCCATCGTGCACATGTAACACTGTTTTATATTAGTCTGGCCAATTACGATAATCTAATCCCAATTTAGAACGTCGGGTCGGATTAAGAGTCGATTTTATTAGTGTACCATGGGTTGAAAGTTCGTTAGCTTGGAAGATGCAAACATTCGTTTACACTCAGTCAGACTACGTTGGAAATTTCCCTTTGACGAGATTAGCTATCATTGGGTTTCCAAGTTCTTGAAGTCCCTTCGGTTAGATAATTTCTATTTGTATATCTTATAGAGATTGGAATTGATTGAGCCAAACATACACTTCGGTTTTAATAAGAAACAAATGTTGAATGCGATTTAGTGCTCCCCAAACCCTAGACCTCCTAATTACTTAATTTTTGAGTCCCAGACACACTGAATTGTGACAATCCCACTAGGTATACATTTCAATAAATTTTTGGATCATGCTTCCATTGTATTGTATATTAATTTCCTCATTGACGTTTTAGACCATCTTGCCATTGGATCTTTCATTGACATTTTTGACCATCGACGCATTAAGTTGCATGACATTTTTTCATCGGAGTTTTTGATCACCACTCCACTTGGTTTCACTAAAGTTTTGGACCATCGATTCATTGAATTGTATGACCATAGTTTCAGTCAAAATTTTGATCAACCTTCTATTGAATTGTATGTTCATCCCATCATTGAGGTTTCCGCCCATAGTTCCATTGATCATCCAGTCATCGAGTTAGACAGTCACTGTTTTTTTTTAAAGTTTCGACCATCCTTCCATTTTTAAGGTTGACACCAATCTACCAGTTGTTCGTTGGCGGTCCACCAGTCAAGATCGGAGAGATGGTTTTGGATTCCTTCCCACAATTTCATGGAATGCATAGCATAGCCTTCCTATTACTTTCAAATGTCATAAGTTATACGGAAGCATGAAATCAGTGTTTCAATAGGGATGATAAAAACGCAATGGTAGCCATATTTTAAAAGGTAAAAAATATTACTAGTTGTCAATTGAGGAAACTCCACAACCACGAATTGGAAGAGCTATACCGCAAACCTACAATAGTGAGAGTGATCAAGTCGCGAAGATTAAGATGGGCCGGACATGTGGCGCGAATGGGCAACGATAGGACCGTGCATAGAATTCTTGAGTAAACCAACGGAAAAAAACCGACAGGACGGCCTCGACGGAGGTGGGAGGACAATCTTAGGTCTGACCTTGAGAATATCGGATCGGATGGTGAAACGTTGAAGGAGAACGCACAGGACAGGGAACAATGGCGGAGTCGAGTCGGCGAGGTCATGACCTATAAATAGTAGTAATGTCGGGTACGAAGTAGGTGTGCCTAGCACGGGCACGCGGTTCACTCGAATCCCCATCAATGTTTCGATGAAAAATTGCCACCAAAAGAATTAAAGCATCATTACTGTTTCGTTGAGTATCCACTTCACAAAAATATCCAGAGAAGGCCATGAATAATGGTGCACCGAGAGGAAAATACATGAAATGCACTGGTGTAATTTTGATAATAAAGTTCCTTGTATTTTTTTCGCTGATTCTATGTTTATTGCTAATTATACACTTGTAACTTTTGGTGAGGTTAATCCGTACGTGCGTGCGATAATCCCAGAACACGGTTGAGATGAAACCGCAGAATGTAAGGCACGCCAACACACTAAGAGAGTACGCCACGGTGGCATTTCCGTGAGTTAAAACTGTGTGCATTATAAAAATCGAACAATAAAAACTTGCTGACCGAATGGAATTGGAATGGATCTAATTTAAAATAGAACTCGTTTTACTCTTTAATGGGAATGATTGTTAGTACTCAAATTGCCGACAGACACGTCTTTCCTTTTGCTTGTTCGAATCGTAGCGTGTGAACTAGTGTGCACACGCAGCGGTTGTTGAAGCACGACTGATCTGGTTGGTGGTTGTAAAATGACTGATCTAATTAGGGGTGAAATTCTGTGTTCTATCTTTGCACGCAGGACAACCACCAAAGATTAAGCCTCTGCTCTCTCATTGTCACGCCCGTCGAAGTGTGGTGGATAATCGGTTAATTGATAATCGACGAACATGGGAGAATGAGAGAACAGAAACACGATGTATGATGATCTCGGGGTGCGTTTGGTTGTGTGTGCATGAATCAATGTAGCTCTGAGCGTAACCCATTGCCCTAATTAGGTGGATATAGTGATCTCAGAGTACATTGATGTGTAGGGAGACAGGACTGTGAAGGAGAGGAAAGTTAAGCTGGTGCTATTCACCTGCGAAAAGAGAGCATTGATCCCCAGCGAATGAAGTGTCTGGAGAAAGTGAGGAGCCGACTTGACTAGGGAAATCTGATCATGGGAACTAACTTAAATGCTTTGATAATTTCCCCAGCGATCGCAAGAGTAAGCAACCGCGTCGTTTGATCACACTATGCCGTTGCTAAACGACATGATGCGATTTCCTGTGGAAATCTCATGAGTTAGCGAAATGGGGTTGCCGTATGACAGAAAGGTAGCTAAACTCAGTAATGCATTATCTATATAGGAGAATGAGTTTAGCTATGCGTCCGGTTAATATGTTTTACAGAGGAATAGCTTATAAGAGGAATAGGTAGAAATGACGCATTGAAGCGGTCGAAATAAGGTATGGAATTGTGGGTTGGTTCTCCATGTGGTATAGAGAACCCCCACGGCCACCCCCCCCCCACCCCCCGTGACGTAGTCACCAAATAATTGGTAGGGAGGAAGGAGTTTGGCGTGGTGCTGGAAAGAGGAGTAGACCCTTGAAGGATAAGGTGGCCCTTCTCGCTTCGGGGGGCGCGGTGGTGAGGTATTGGAACTGTCCTGAGTGACGAGTTCCTGGGGCGTGGTGGGCCCGGGGCGATACTAGGAGTGGACATGGTTGTTACCGCGTTGATGCCGCGGGGGCAAAGGGTGTACGGCGTGGGCCACTGACCTGTTGTGCGTCGCTTGGACCAACAGGTTTATCGTCCGAGTAGGTCAGGGCCTATCGGGAATTCGCTCACACCCGCAGTGACGAAGTGGAGGTGCGGGGTGGAGGATGTATTTAGCGCTTGAAATAATAGTGAAGAACATAGTATGATTCGAACTGACGCTATGACAGTTTGAATCACGAAAAAAATTGGATCTAAGCGTTACCCACCAGGCTACTGACCGTGTTTTGAATTTGATTTTTAAACTCGACTATACTCCACTGATGTGAATTATTTTTGTTATCGCTAGGTATACGGTTCTGATGTATTTTCTTATTCGATTTTCGTTCGGTGTCCTTCACTATTTTGCTTGTGAATTGTGTGTATCTGTTACAGATGCCACAGGTTCGAGCCAGGGATTGATCGCATCCGCAGTGACGGAGTGGCGTGTGTGGGGTGGGGGGGACCGAGTTCTGAGTCGGCGATTGGTTGCCGCTGGGACTTGTGAGAGGCCGATACGCAGTTGCACGGTTTACCGATCGAGGGTGGACCGGTATATCGACGCCGGTGTCTACGACGGAGCTCGATAGACGGTCGCTGTGTCCTCGGCCGAACGGAAACTTAGTGACGGAAGACCGGCGTGTCGCGCTTGGGTGATGGTAGGCGACTTAGCTATAGAGGAGCTCATTGACCATGGCGCGCGCTCAGAAGCGATAGATTGGTGCACCTGATGCGTGTGGGGGCGTAGTTGGGCAAGTTTTGCTTAGGTGTTGCCGTTTGCATAGGCTGAGAAGCTTGGGGAACGCAAAGAGTCCCGAAGAAGGAAGTGTGGCGTTCGCGCCGAACTCCACCGAGTGATCCTACACCTCAGCATGACCACCGGAAAAGTAAGTTACCTAAAGACAGGGAAGAATACTCAGGTGTAACCTAACCTGTGAAAAAGTCACATAAACGGGTACGTGCAATGAAACATTTCGATGGTCGTCCTGCACAGTTTTCCGTGCAAGTAATTGTAAACCTATTGAGGAGGAAAACTCACCCACATATAATAATGCAGGTGACATCACCAAGCCGTGCAAACGTTTGAAACTCGATGTCATAAGCAAGGGCGGGACACCTGCACAACGATCTAGCGAAAACAACGTGCAGCGATCTGACAATGCAGAACCGCCAACAAGAATAGCGTCCCGTCGCACAAGCGTGCGACACATCTCCGATATAAACAAACACGAGAGATACAACACATGCCCTTAAAAGGACACATCTCCGATATAATACAAACACGAGAGATGCAACGCATGCCCTTAAAAGGACACATCAAGTCGCACATACGGGCCATACTGGCGATCGCTGATAAAGACAAGTATCTATGTGTGAACCACACACATAGCGCGCCCCACAGAGAACATCACACAAAAGGTACACACAGGGCGGCGGTGCGATCAGCCTTGACTGTGTGAAACACATCCACCCGGGAAATGATCTCCGCGTAAACTGGCCCTCGGGGCGATGTCTGTTGATGTTTGTTGATGTATTGGTGTGTGCACTAATCAACCCTTAAGCGATAAGTGTACACCGAGCGAGAAGCGAGAGTGTTTGACGGTTGTTTACCAGTTGGATAGTGAGCATTGACCGTGTAACGTTCGATACAAGATATTAACGTGAGATACAAAACCTAACTTAGTGCTGGACGTGCTAAAACAGTTTTATCAAAATTATTGTAATTAATTAAGCTTGTACCCAGTGACATTTTCATCAGTTGATTTTTACAAAACCCAACACAGTGCATGCAGCACGTCCAAAAAGGCAGTTTTTTTTTGTGTCAATTTAATTGTAATCCATGAAATTTGTAATAGTGTTTTCGTTACTGCCGTTGCTTATTACACAATCAATAAAAGAAATAAATATAACGAAGAGGAACCGGTGGTGTTTCCATTTTTTTAACGAGGAAGAACACCACACAAATAGAATTGAAGAAGCGCGACCGTCCCCGTACACGAATCAGTAAGGAACTTGGGGGAGTCGTGGTAAACCAGTGTCAGGCGGACACTTACCACACATTAACCTCCATAGAAGGTCCTTACGTCCTTACGTCTCGTTTGCTACGCGTAGTAGCAGTAGTTCAGTGCGGAGCCGGAATTTAGGGAATTGTGACGTGGTAGCGTTGACGGAAGTGGAAAAGAGAGCATTGATCCCCAGCGAATGAAGTATCTGGGGAAAGTGAAAAGGACGGCGACTTAGCTAGGGAAATCTGATCATGGGAACTAACTTAAATGCTTTGACATTTACCCCAGCGCTCGCAAGAGAAAGCAACCGCGTCGTTCGATCAGACTATGCCGTTGCTAACCGTTCGATCAGACTATGCCGTTGCTAACTTTCCTGTGGAAATCTCATGGGTTAGTGAAATGGGGTTGCTGTATGGCAAAAAGGTAGCTAAACTCAATTATGCATTATCTGTATAGGATAATGAGTTTAGCTATGCGTCCGTTTAACATGTTTTACAGGGGAATACCTTATAAGGGGAATGGGTAGAAATGACGCGCTGAAAGCGGTCGAAATAAGGTATGGAATTGTGGGTTGGTTCTCCATGTGGTATAGAGAACCCCCACAGTAATAGTAGTCAATTGTCTTCAGTATTGATTGACTTTCAAGTAGTTGTTATTTAATATAAAAATAAAGTTTCGCTTTTATCTCAATTTTTTTTCATTTCATTTTAACAACATATCACCGTTATTGGGAAACCCATTATTTGCATTTATAATTTAATTGGAGTTGAATCGCTTACCATCTGACTAAAAAATTAGTTCTTAAAAGGTAATGATATTCGTGCACAAAAAAAGGCAGCCCGACTAAATTCTTTACAGTCGTCTAGTGGTGGATGGCTTTGATAACAAGTTAATATTTCTTTCCTTTGCTGAAATGTCATACGAAACAGTCAGCACTGTGAATTTTCCATTCGATTCCATCCCTTGGCGAAGAATCCATGAAAGGGAAAATGACAAAAGGCGATAATCATTAAACACCCTCATCAAGAAAGTTCAAAGTAGGAAATTAGCCCGGCACTGTTCTGCATAATAAACAATTAAATCATGGCGGCAATTAAAATGTTCATTAAAATTTAAATAATCTCAAGAACCTGGTACTATACCCTGTCAATTGTGTTCGCTGAACCACTTAAGCACCCGTAGTAATCTGCGGGTTACCCTGATGAATATCTCACTATCTAGATTTCAGTTAGCGATACAAACTTTTCCAACCAACCAGTAGAAAAGAGTTCGAATTATTTACCGGGGTTCGGATGGCCATTAGACATTCCATTTTCTTATTTGCTCTCGACGTTTAGTTAAGATAAAGAACATAGCTAAATGAAAAAGCAGTAGTATTTTTTCCCTACCGACACGCAAATACTGTCCAGCCTTCGAGGTAATGGCGATGTGTACTCTACATAAAGCACAACCCGTAGCACAATTAAAGCAACAAACTCATGTTTACAATTTCAAATTCAAATTCAATTATGAAGGTGGAACCTCGTCGAATAGGAGACCAAGCAACGTCCACCATAATCAAAGAGGCATAAGTACCTCGATGCACGTGGCTAAAGTCGGCAGGCGGTAGGCGACAGGAGCAAAAAAATCTAAAAAAAGAAAAAAAAAAAGGATGAACAAATACAAAAATACCAAACAGGCGAACGGGAAGAATTAAAGAACCGTCGCGGAGGATTATCAAAATTAAAATTTTCTCGTGTACGTTTGCCATGGAATTGAAAAAGTTTTATGAGCTTGCCTTTGTGAAAATACCTTGTTAACTAAGTTACACTTTTTCGCCGATTCACAGGGGAAATACGACGCAAAACAATGACAGCAGTAATGGCAAGGATAAAAGTGCCACCAACAGTGACAACGACCGTCCTGGCGATAGTAATAACGTTTCGAGATTATTGTGTTGAGATGGTTGGGCACGCATAAGTGAATGTTGAATGAAGAACCCCTGCATTGCTTAGTTTGACGTGAATTGCCTACGCTTCCGCAACTTCCTGCCCCCTCCTTTTTCTGTCATTGTCGTTCGTTTTTCACCCTGTTATTGAAGCTGCAACAGTCGTAGCTGGATTATGTCAAGAACCAAGAATTTTATATAAAAAATCATATTACTCTAAGATAAAGTGCTTCCGATGAGACAGTGTGAATTAGTCTCTCCATTTCATATTCTAGAATTTCCTTTACATTATGTAAATTCACTTACTTAAACGGAAGCTTCTTGGCTTCTAATATAGAAACACACACCGCCTTAGGTAAGGGCATTGGGGACGATTAGTAGTTCTGTACGTTCAAATACGGATATTTCTTTGCTACTAAGTATTCTCTGAGCTGAGTTAGCTGAGTTCGATAAAATAAAAATAAATAAAACAAATATTTAAATAAAAGAGATCTTTTATTATTATTAATAACATATTAATAAAGAACACGTAAATTCTTTAATAAATATAATAACCTCCTCGCTCTTCCCTCGAAAGAGGAAGCACGGCGTTGGAGCCGTAACACCATCATAACTTAACTCCGTATCAGTCGGGGCCATCAGCCAAACATCGGAAATATAGTCGAAGATGTTTCCCGACGGCACCTCGATAGTTTAGTGGTTAGTATACCCGCCTGTGACACGGGAGACCGGGGTTCGATTCCCCGTCGGGGAGCCTCTGGCGCAAGACTAATGACCTTGCCCAGAAAAAATAAATCATTATGGAAAATTTAACAAGCCTCAGGACTTGCTAAATAAGGCCAAGACCGGTTCCCGGTTGTAGTGCCGATGATGATGATGAAGTATTCTCTAAGCACACTGTCGCAACTTCTAACAAACAAGAACACCGAGCTCACTGGGGTCGCATAGTCAAATACTGTCAATATAAACATATTTAAAAGGATTCTTAATTAATGTATATCGCGTAATACGGTGAAAGGGAAATTTTGGACAAACGTAATACACATGTTGTGAGTATGGTAAGTGCAACCATGCTCACAAACTGATACATTCTTAAAGATGTTTACTGGAATAAAATAGTAGCAGTGTAAACTATTCCAATGCTTCACCCATGGGCACTTCAGACCACTGTGTCGTGTGAGCTAAATTTGTTCTAACCAACAGTAATGTTAACGAAAACGCTTCCAAAAGAACAGTATGGTTCTACGAGAAGGCCAACTGGGAAGGTCTTAACGAATTTTTTGGGAGGTTAAATTGGTCGTTACTTTTCCTCAATAACGATGTTGACTTTATAGCGGACACATTGACAGACACGATTCCACTTGGTATGCGGACCTTTATTCCACGCAGAGTAAAGAGTATCAAACCCAAAAGAAATATGTGGTTCGATTCCGGGTGCAGAGAAGCCATTAAGGCTAAAAAATTGAGCTTCCGGTTGTATAAATTAAACTTACCTCGGTCTCTCACGAGTTGAGTCAAATTGCGCTTAACGCGAACGTACGAGCTAGCCTCCCAGACCCGTCGGGTCTGTTAGAATGTACCAAACTGGGCGGAGTTGTGTACGTTGAAATCGCCATGAATGAAGAATGACAATATCAAAAGACATATGGTTGATTTGTATCCAGTCGACGGTACGTGAAAGATGTTCGAAAAGTGTCGCTAGTCGATCGTGTTTCGGGTGTGGTAAAGAAAATAAAGAAATTTAACAGAATTCAAAGCTATGTTCAAGTTAATGGGTTCTAAAGTTTCTTCCTTTTGTCAAACCAAATCGGATCGCGTGAAGACGCAGACTGCATCTGTGGGGGATCTCTATACCACATGGAGAACCAACCCACAATGCCAACCAATCTTGACCGCTAACAGCGCGTCACCTCAACCCAACTCCCCATCCAAAACCTGCAATACACACATTCGCTACCATGCAAAACCTGCAAGCGCATCCATCCCGAACTTGCAAGAATCCATCTCCCAATCCGCAATGAAAGACATTTCCCAAAACATCCAACAGAATACAATTCAACAGAATACATTCTAAATCACCCCCGCATACATTTTCCCAAAATTGCTTCCGTCAATTCTTTACCTAAATCATATTCCTTGCTTGCGACCAAGCAATTCTAATTTCCGCCGAAAATCATATTCCGTATTAAGCGCATATTCCAATTTACTCACCATCTCCATCAAATACAGCGAGCCGCATACATTTTTCCAAAAACCGCTTCGGTTAATATCTTATCTAAATGATATTCCTTGCCTGCAACCAAGCAATTCTAATTTCCCCCGAATATCATTCCGGCTCACTTCCTGCCTAAACTATTTCCTCGCTTGCAGCCAAGCAACATTCGGTTCCCCGATAATCATTTCGGCTCCCAACCTACCTAATACCAATTCCCGGTATACACAACCAACGAATCCAACTCAGCTTATACGGCGAGGATTCGCTGGAACTGAATTCCCCGTACAAGCAAAGCAATCCTTTTCAAGTTCCGAGTAAATGGCAGTGAGTTTATTTAGCTATGACTCCACTGCCACGGCGCGATGTACTTTTTCTTGCCCTTTCATAATCAGTCGTTTCACAATCACCACCGCGGGCGGGCACGTCAAAAGAGTCGAGTTCGATACGTTGCGAAGTACGCACACCCCGGTTCGAGTGTAGTCGCTGCACCAGTGCGGGAGATTCCCCTGGCTATTAAATACTTAATTCTAAATAAACTTCCTGTTAAACAAACTAATATAACTCATTAAACTGTCCCGTGAATATACCAGTGCAAGAGATTCTCCTTGTTGTTAAATACGTGGTCCTAAATAAACTTCCTGTCGAACGTACTCGCATAGAATTTAATATAACTCGTTAAACTGTATCGTGAGTAGAGCGTTATAATATACTCACATCTAGGCCAGCTTGTCGTAAGAGGCGACTAAAGGCCGAGTAGTAGCCGGGGTCCCAACGCCCTGTGCGCCCGGTCAAATACCACCCCATCAAACTATAGGCTCCGTGAAATGGTCGGGAGAAATCCCTGGCCATCTTTCGGAGCTTGGCTGATGGACCGGTTCGAGGAAGGGTTGGTTAGGTGGTAGCGGTCCCAAGGTGAGATACCACCTCGTCACGCTGTACATTCCGCGATATCGCCGAGAGAAATCTTCGACGGTGTTTCGGATGTGTGGCTGTTGACCCGGACTGACACGGGGATAAGTCATGATGGTACCTTCTGATATAAAGAATTCCGGAGGTAAACTAGTCTCCCATTCGGATCTCCGGGGGGGGACTATGTCAGGGGAAACATCATGCAGATATCATGATTAATATTGGAACTTTAAGAGGTTCGTCATCGCATCACCGGGCTCGCTTTCGAGGCTCGGCCCACGCTCGACTGGTGACGGCATTTTGTAACATCAGGGGCATCGGTTTCACCAATGAACGTAAACGCCGTCCACCAATATTTGCAAACAACAAAACATGATATCCTTGCCCTAACTGAGACCCAGGCCGATTCGTCAACTGATTCGACATATCTTCGTTGCTCAGGATACGACTTACATTCGAGATTCCGTTTTAAGGGCGGCGCCTGCGTCTTCGCGCGGTCCAATCTGGCCTGCCAGAGGATGGAGGCGTTGGAACCCAAGAATATGGACATCATATGGTTGAGTGTCGTGCTGAGGAATTCCGTTAAATTTCTTTGTTGTCTTTACCGCTCCCCGAATGACGATCGACCGACGACATTTTTCGAACATCTTTCATATACCGTCGACTGGATACAGATCAACCACCCAGCTTCTGAAATTGTTGTCCTTGGCGATTTTAATGTGCACAATTCCGGCTAGTTGTTAAATTCTAACAGAACCGACGAGGCTGGGAGGGTGGCGGAGATGTTTGCTATAAGCCACAACTTGACTCAACTCGCGGGGGAGCCAACCCGAGTGCCGGATGTCCGAGGCGATTATGCGAACACCCTGGATTTGTTTTTGACATCCGAACCGAGTATTTATACCGTAGAAGTTTCTGCGCCACTGGGAAACTCAGATCACTGCTTGGTATCTGTCGCGCAAGCACTTGCATATCAAGCGAATAACCGCCCAGGCAGCTTCGCCATGTATGGAAGTATGGGCCCGCTAACTGGGACGATTTGCGAGATTTCTTCGCATCCTCTCCATGGTCCGAGGTGTGCTTCGGAAACACCGATGTTAACGCTTGCGCGGAGTCGGTGTCAGAGATTATTCTTCTGGGGATGGAGATGTATATTCCACATTCCATCAAACGAAGTGCGTCTGATAAACCTTGGTTTGACAAAAAATGCAAGCTGATTACAGCGGCAAAAAATAGAGCTTTTAAGCAATGGCGCTCCAATCCCACAGATGTTAACAGAACGAATTTTGTTGGAATCAGAAACGCGTGCAACCAGGCGATTGATACCGCGAAGAAGTCTCACAACGACAGGGTGATCAATACGCTCCTTCGGTGCCCAACTGGGTCGCGCTTCTTCTGGTCAATGGCAAAAGCTGTCAGCGGTAACTTCGGATCCTCATCTTTCCCTCCGTTGGTGACAGACAGCGGGACGTTAGTCACGAATCCAAAGGATAAAGCTAATTTATTCGGGAATTTATTTTCGGCGAATTCAAACCTCGATCGCGGCCTTTTGGAGCCACCTGTGATCTCGCCGGTACAGTATTCCATGCGGGATGTGAGATTTCGTCCGCGCCCTATTCAACGCATTCTACGTGAACTGGATTGTAGGAAGGCAACCGGCCCAGACGGAATACCAGCAATAATCCTTCAGAACTGCGCTCCAGAACTATCGCCGATTCTTGGCAGACTCTTTCGCTTATCTTATGCACGGAGGACCTGCCTGCTGGAAAATCGCTCGAGTTCAGCCAATTCCAAAGACGGGAAAAAAGTGTCCCCACAAAATTACCGTCCGATAGCATTACTGTCTATTTTATCTAAGGTAATGGAAAAAGTCATCAATACAGAGTTGGTTAAGTATTTGGAGTGCAACTGACTTTTGAATGATCGTTAATACGGATTCCGTGGCAGGCGGTCCACAGGAGACCTTTTGACACTTATAACCGATATATGGACATTTGCTATTCAACGGCATGGTGAGTCAAGGGCGGTCGCATTGGATATCTCCAAGGCTTTTGACCGCGTCTGGCGCGGGGCATTGCTGAGTAAACTTCGTTCATATGGACTTTCCCAACAGATTTGCGACTGGACCAGGAGCTTCCTCGAGAAACGATCGATCCGGGTTGCTGTGGACGGCGAGTGTTCGGATCTGTATCCTCTTAATTCAGGGGTGCCTCAAAGTTGTATTTTGGCTCCAACTTTGTTCTTGCTGCACATAAATGATTTGTTGGAGACAACGGATAATAAAGTGTTCAGTTTTGCGGATGATAGTACACTTGTTTCCTCCTTTTCGAGTGTTCGCCCGATTGGTGCATCTGGGTCGCATCGGCTGCGATGTAGACAGATTGACTGTCTGAATCGGGATCTGGATAAAGTCCTGCAGTGGGGAAATGCCAATCTTGTCGACTTCAATGCAGCGAAGACCCAGTATACAGCATTCACAAAGAAAAGTGGATCATCGGTTCCACAGCTGATGATGAATGGCCGGGCCCCCGAGGCTGGGGAAATTTTGAAATTGCTCGGCGTCACGGTCTGTGGGAATGTATCATCGCATAAACACTTATCGGGTATCGCCCGATCAGCCTCAGGAAAACTGAGTTAGCCAAGAAATATTTTACTCCGGCCCAACTTCTTCTCCTATATAAATCCCAAATTAGACCCGCGCTCGAATATTGCTCTCATGTTTGGAGCTAGGCTCCTAAACATACCCTCGACCTACTTGAGAGCGTACAGAGACGAGCGATCCGCCTGATCGGGGACTACAGTCGCTCTCACATTGAAGGCGCGTTGCCGACCTCTGTCTGTTTTACAGATATTATCACGGGTGCTGTTCTTCGGAGATTTTTGATATTGTTCCGCGCAATTCGGTTTATATGCGCTCCACAAGACAATCCGACGGATCGCACCCGTTTGTGGTTCATCTCCCGACGGCGCGAACATCCGTGCATCAGAACTCGTTCCGTTACAGAGCGGGGAAGCTGTGGAACTCCCTTCCCACGCGAGTGTTTGTGGCGACTCTAACAGATACACACACAATTCACAAGCAAAATAGTGAAGAGCACCGAACCAAAAATCGAATAAGAAAATACATCACAGCCGTATACCAAGCGATAACATAACAATTCACATCAGTGGAGTATAGTCGAGTTAAAAAATCGAGTTCTAAAATCGGCCAGTAGCCTGATGGGTAACGCTTAGGTTCAATTTTTGGTGATTCAAACTGTCATAGCGTCAGTTCGAATCACACGTTCTTCTTCACTATTATTTCAAACGCTATATGCTCCCGGAGCGTTACAACCTGCAACTATTCAAAAAGAACTGCAACAGTTATTTGATGGCATCTTGGGGCCCCCACTCGGCGCTATAGGTTCGCCTCTCCCGAGAGAAGCCTAATAAAAAAAAAAAAAAAAAATGCAAGAGATCCTCCTTGCTGTTAAATACTTAATTCTAAATAAACTTTCTGTTAAACGCACTCACATAGAATCTAATATAACTCGTAAAACTGTGCCGTGAATATATCAGTGCAAGAGATTCTCCTTGTTGTTAAATACGTGGTCCTAAATAAACCAAATGTACTCACATAGAATCTAATATGATCCAATAAACTGCATCGGGGATACACCGAGCCAACGAATAGTGTTTTATTTTTCTGCTTATGGACAGTCGCATTAAGAAATAGGACAACTGTGTGCGGCTGTAAGGATTATTTGGTGTGTGATAAGTGTATTACCTCACCAGCGTAACAAGTAAGTAAAAGGTGCATCTTCAACGCGGCATACCCGGCCCGGTATTAGGGAGGCCAACATTAATCAGGTGTGAAGGACGAATCCCATCAGGATCCTCTGTACGAAGCGTACGTGTTATATTTTGCCGAGTTCCCTTGTGAAAGGATATTTAACCCTTTGCACTCGAGGCCGTTTTCGCGCAGGCGAACCAGCAACTCGGGACGATTCGTAGCGCTTTTTGGTGCATTTACTATCTCTGACGTAAAATGATTACACACAAAGTAACACACAAATCTTTTATATTTTAATGTTTAATGTATCTTTACAGTTTTACGAAGATAATATCTTAAGCATTAGTCCTTGTAATTGAGCTTTGTATGGTATTTTAGAAAACAACTGCCGAGATGTATGCCCGGCTTTTCGGGACAAGTATCACAATAGTATGTAGTTCGATGTCTTTTGCCATGTTCAGTCCTTTTAGAACACACTTTGCAATCCTTCCCAACTCCTGTTAGGATGATATGCAGCTTTCCATCTAAGCGGATGTGTTCGGAACTGGAGGTTGATGTTGAAGATCGAGGACGTGTCTGACGAAAATCAGCCGTCAATTGCTGAACTAAAGTTTTCGCATACCGCAAGTGACTAAACGGCTGTTCTCCTCTCTGTTGTTTAGTCATTTTATAGAGTATATATGAATTTATTGAGCAAATCTCCAGACCCCAAAAAAACAGTTTACGCCACCATTTCAATGATTTTCGTAAGAAACAGTACGTTCCGGCCAATTGATCTGCACGATCGACACCACCCATATGTTTTATTACAACATTAGGCTTCTTGACGGTAACTTCAACACCACCTCGTAACATTCTTCTCACAGAACTCATCCTGCATTGTTGCTCTTGTCTTTCCATGATAAAACTAAGTTATTTCTTTTGCGGAATGCTAATGTTGATTTCGTACCAAATTTTGTTTTTTTTATTTGGTTTGGCAAATGCTTCCTATTCGTTAAGATTGTTCCTGTCAAGTGGCATTTCAATTTGAACAACTCTTCAGCCAATATAAAGCTGGTGTAATACCGATCGGTGAACATATGGTGTCCTTGGCTACCAGGCAATTTTTCCAGTGGCACCGTATAAAGGTGCAGCGGTATTCTTGTTGATATCGGAAGGTCGGGCCTGATCAATTTCTCCGTGGTAAGACTTCCATAATAGGGAAGAATACCACAGATATAGCCGGTATTTGAGTCTGCCATTGTGTAGACTCTAATACCTCATTTAGTCGGTTTTTACGGATTATATGTTATAAATGAAACCCGACCTTTGAATTTGATAGAGGACTCATCCACACAAATTTCTTCTCCCGGTGTAAAGTACCTCAAAAGTTTGGAATTGATATAATCAAGAAAGCAGCTTACTAGCTGCGAACGTGTTCTTCGACCTGCAGCTGTTGTTTGGATTGTTTTTAGATGAAGCATCCAAAAAATCTGGCTGGATCTGTCTCTAGTGAATATGTTTGAATAAAAAGGAATGTAACTGACATCATTACGTGACCATTACTCTTGCAAATTCGCCAACGGCATTGTCCCCATATTTATTATGACTCCAATAAATACCCACATTTCTTCGGTAGTCACATTCTCCCAGTTTCGCTATATCGAGTACTGTGATAGCGTCAACTTCCAGAAATGTGAAGCCATCCTATTTAGAACTCCATTATATAAAGCCACGTACGACACAAGGAAAAACTGGCGAAAGCTAGTTATCGTGGGACCGCATGGAGATAAACTGGAAACCAAGAGTTTAGTTAAATACCTGGGCATCTGGCTAGATCAATATCTGTATTTCAACAGACATGTAGAGGCTGCTTTGCTCAAAGCGAGGAAAACTTTTGCTATGACAAGGAGGCTATTTCACAGTAGCCAACTTGACAGCAAGGTAAAAGTCATATGCTACATGACGCTAATCAGGCCAATGCTCATATATGGTTGCCCAGTATGGTTCAACATAGGTCCAAATTTGATGGAAAAGATTCGGGTGTTCGAAAGAAAGTGTCTCAGAAGTTGTCTCAGATTATATCGGACACCGGAATCGGACTATAAAAAGTATTACTCAAATGAGTTTTTATATAATGAAGCGTACATTAATAGGGTGGATAATTTTATGATTAAATTAATCAGAGGACATATTGCGAGAGCAATAAGCTCGTCCAATGACCTAATTTTCGGGGCCTATTATCCAAACACATTGTACTATGAGAGCGTGCGTCGCAACGGCTTTGTTCCACCAGAGGCGTTCCTTGACTTGGATATGAAAGGGCTTATACAGGATAGATCCGGAATTCCGCTGATCTATCATGTAAGTAGATCATCTGTAGACGGGCGTTTGTGCTACGACCGGGAAGTAACGCGCACAGAAGAAGAGCTCCTGCGCTTCAGAAGGGCTATCTCCCACAGAGACCGGGACGATAGTATTAGACAGCGTCAACAGTTCTGGTGGTTCAATGGCATATAAAGACCTGGATACCAAAGTCGGTATAGAATCACACTATCATCAGCTAGCTTACATAGACTTAGCTTTTCTAGAATTAGGGTAGTATAAGATTTAAGTTAAGTTAGGTTAAGTGCTTTTACATTAAAAAAAAAAAAAAAAAAAAATTTAGGTAAGTTAAGTAAGTTAAATTTTAAGAAAAAAAAAACAAAAAAAATTTTTTTTTTGTCTTTCAAATAATTATAAGTATTGCCACAAAGTTCTGTCGCCGAAAGGCAAATTATACAAATATTAAGTAATGTTTAGCTTAGAGCGTCTGCGAAGGACCAGTAAGTTATTATATAAGATATTTAAGCTTGAATTTAAGCATTTTTTGTCTAGCCTTTAATTTAGAAACTAAGAATATAGAAAGAAAATAAAAAAATGTTTACAAATGAAATGACTGTGATAGCGTCCTGTTCTGTAACTTTCTTCTAGCGTAATTATTTGTTTCTGTAACTATTTCATTCACGAGTTCATCGGTAAAAAACAGTTTGAAAAAATCCAACGGTTCTTTCTTGTCTCCGAGTACGTGCGGTCCTACTGGAGTGTTGCCGGCTATGAACGGTATTCTTGAGGGTATTTCTTCTGATTCTGGGCAACTAACCCATTCTGAACTGTCGGATCGTGGGTCCTCTGCAGCATCACTATTTCTGTCACCTTCGCTGTCTATTACTCTAATCTTTCGACTTCTTACACCTCTTACTTCATCACTATCATCATCACTGCTTCTGTTCTCTCTATCGTCAAGCTCTCTGTGTATAGCTGTAATTTCCTCGTTTAGCAACTCTAAATCAAACTCATCTTCACTCGAACTTATTTCACTACTACGTTCCATGGTAATGGGGATCAGAAACTTAAAATTTTTTAGTGTTTTTGCCACGGCTGTCAAGATCGAACTGAGGCCGAAAATACCGTCCGCTTTGTAGTTGCGTACTAATTTCAGATACGAAAGTCGTATCTCTGTTTGAAGGGACATCATGTTACACTTCATAAGATTATACAAAACGAGCGTAAGAACCCGCGTCGAAGAAACAAAACGTAAACAGTTACCGTCGCGGATCGAGTTACCGCAGCGAACGAAGTGGTGCGCGACAGTCACCGCTCAAGTTGTGGTATCAAACCGCGTGGTGAGTGAGACTCACCTCTCGAGTGCAAAGGGTTAATACCTAGAAAGACAAACGGAGATTAAGAGTGGTCGGATAAACGCGTAACAAAATAAATTCCTCCTTTGTGTCCAGTGAACTCTTCAGTTGAGGAATCTTCGTAGAACCTGTGCCAATGCCTGCACCAAGACGAGGACCTACCCACACATCCTTTGAACAAATTTCGAATGTAAGTTGCATCCTGAGCAACGAAGATGTGTCAACATGACGAATAGACCTGGGTACGAAACTAGGGCTAGAATATCAGGTTTCGATGTTTGCAAATACCGGTGAACGGCGATTACATTCGTGTTGGTGGAACCGATGCCCCTGATGTTACAAAATGCTGTTAATCGTTGAACGTCGACAATGTTTCGAGGCCTGGCCCGATTATGCGGTGATGAGTTGCTTACAGTTGGGATATTTTCCAAAACATTTGCATGATATTTTAAAAATATTCTTGTTTATAACATCATAGAGGTTTTCTGCGAACATCGCAGCGGTGTTCTGCCTGAAAAATATAACTTCAATTTTACTGAAAAAAGGAACACATTCATTTACATATATTAAAAAAAAACTACCTCAGTAAAATTTTGCCTGACGCTTGCTGTAACTTATAAAACATATTTCACATATAAATTGAGGCAGACATAAGTAAGTTTTTCTGACTACAATATTAAAATATGTATATCAAGGTCTTCAGTTGGACCCCAACCACGCAACAGACGCTAGGAGGCAGTCAATGTTCGTTGTTGTTTAATAATTTTAGTCCCACAAATATATTGCCAATTAAGCCTCCAACCATTATATACCATCCGGCTGGACCCGATGAGGAAATTGGAATCAAAAATTTCTAGGAAAATCCGCCGGAAAAATGATAAAATGAAATAACAACAGGAAGAAAACGCAAACAAAACAAAACAAAACACTCACCAATAGGTTCAGGAGTAGATCCCAAAAACCAAACAGTGTCCCACGACATAACTCATATTTCAAAGCAATGTTTTTCTAATGTATTATATATCTAGTATCAATAATTGGGCAAACGCAACCGAACCAAAGGGGCCTCGAGCGGAATCAATAATGCTGCAATAAAAAACAATATTTCATTCAAAATCAAAACTCAATATAAATTGGTCGAAATTCAAACAGCGCCAATAAACTCATCAATATCCAATTCGACCCAATTTAATCGTTTTCCTATATAAAGAGAATTTCATTTTTCACTTAACGGACCAACGTCCATCCAATGCTCGTGCCTAAAACCGATTTCGCAACATTCGCAAAAAGGTGTCCAAGGAAAAAAAGAAAGCGTAATAAAAACATGAGTGATCCTTTACAAACACAACACGAATTTTTTTCTTGTTGCTACCTCGTCGCTCAGTCAGCTGAGAGTTATTCCGTCCACTGTTTTGTAAACCCATTTTATTTGGTCCAGCTCACTCTGTGTGCAATACCACTAGCTGTAAAACTATAAGAAGGGTATAATTCGGATTTCACTTCGGTGCTTGGTTGGGTAAAACGAATATTTATTTCACAATGTTTAGTTACTTGGTACATTTGTACTAAACATTTTCTCCGGGCGACAGAACACTACACAGTCTACGACAGAGCTGGAATACGATATCGTTGAAATATTTGTCATACATTTTGTAATAACTTGTAATTCGCCAAACGGAAGTTTACGTAAATAAATATGGCATGACACCCCTCACGGAGTTGTATAGAATCAATTCGAGAAAGTGCATTCGCTGCAATGTCCTGCTTCCCTGGTACGCATTCCTTTTGGGTACAGAACTGTCTAATGTAATCCAGATGTTGTTCTTGATGCGGAGATGCAGTTTCCACTTTCTTCTGAAAGGCCCAGACCATTGGTTTGTAGCCTGTCCTAATTGTAAAGTGTATTCATTTACCCATGTGCCTGAAGTACTTTACCGCACTATAAATAGCGCATAACTCCCGGTCGTATGTGCTGAAATGCCGCTGACTTGGATGAGCTTCTTCAACAAAGAAATCCAAGCGGTTCCAACTTTCCATCACGTTCCTGTTCTAATTATTATTATTATTTATTGGCCTGTAGGAACCCGGAAGTTCATGACCTCACCGACTCGGCTCCGCCATTGTTCCCTGTGCTGTGCGCTCTCCTTCTACGTTCGATCGTCCGATCCGATCTCCTGGAGGTCCACTCTAACATTGTCCTCCCATCTCCGTCGCGGCCGTCCTGTCGGTCTCTTCCCCGTTAGTTTACCGTCAAGAATTCTATGCACGGTCGTATCATCGCCCATTCGTGCTACGTGTCCGGCCCATCTTAATCTTCGCGACTTGATTACTCTCACTATTGTAGGTTTGCGGTATAGCTCTTCCAATTCGTGGTTGTGGAGTTTCCCCCATTGTCCTGACTCCTCGTCATATTTACCGCCAAATATACCCCTTAAAACTTTATTCTCGAATACGCGGAATTTGTTCTCTTCCCGTTTTGTGAGAGCCCATGTTTCGCATCCGTATAGAACAATCGGCATGATTATGGTTCTATAGACACGGAGCTTTATATTACGTGATAGCCGTTTGGATTTTAATAGTTTACTGGCTGCATGCCAACTAGCGTTGCCGGAATGTAGTCTTTGTTAATTTCCTTTGACGTTTCGTTTCTGGTCGTCAGTATCGTTCCCAGATATTTAAATTCTTTGACATTTTCAAATATCTTGGCCCTGACGTTTATATGTGTTCTCTGAGGTCCACCTGCTCTCGTCGTAATCATGTATTTCGTTTTGTCTTCATTTATTTCTAGGCCCACCTCTTCTGCGCCTTGCATGATGATTTCACAATTTTTACTTACAGTTTCGAGATTATCGCCCAGAACGGCGATGTCATCCGCATACGCGAGCACTTGTGTGACCCCGTTCAGGGATGATCCGGCCGTGTTGTCCTCTTGTACCTTTCTGATAACATACTCGAGGACAAGGTTAAAAAGGTATGGTGAGAGGCCATCCCCTTGTTTTAGTCCGTCCCTGTTCTAATACAGCACCCATTTACGTGTCTAATACATGATATTGGATAAACAATGGAGCTTGTTCAATAGGATGTCGTAACGAGGCGAAATGTCTCGAGAGGCGAAATGCCTTGTTAGCTTTTTTTTTTTTTTTTTTTGGTTTCGGAAGGAAGGTGGAAATCTTTAAAATATACCTCTGGACCGATCCAAATACATGCTGGATTTTTAGCGACTAATACCACCTCCCCCCAGATACATATTCCCGTAGAACATATTCCCGTAGAACGATCCCCGCAGAACTTTCTTTTAGATATTCCACCGCGGGGCGGGGCCAAGTTTATCTGTTACTCCGCTCGCCGCGTCGCAACTGCTTAATCATGTCACACAGAATATCATTTGCTACGGATCATGTCTGTTTGGAACTCAGCATTTATTCCATTACTCCTGCCGGAGTAACTGTCCGTCTCATATGTCTCTCCAAAATCGTTCGTGCGGTCTCGAATCTCACGCACTGTGTGAGTACGTGTTCCACATTTTCTATTTTGTCTTCGCAGTACAAGCAGTATGGGAGATTGACATGCCTATACTTGTGCAAGTATTACCGAAAGCATCCGTCTTGATATTAGGTGAATCAAGTGGTAATTCAGCTCGCCATATTTTCTTTTCCCCTAGGTTTCTACATCAGGTATCATGGTGTGAGTCCATCTTCCCTTGGTGGAAAAATCCCACCTTCGTTGCCATTTTCTTAGGCTTGACAGCTCTAATTCTGACCACATTCTCCGCCGCTTCTCTAATCAGACCTCATGCAACGTAATGGTGCCCTCCCGGCCAAAACATTTATGCCATCTTCGGATATCGTTCGGAATGCGCAGCGTACTCTTAATGATGGATGTCGGCCTATGTGCTGAGTTCCCTCCCCTCATGTACGACTTATACTGTGCAGCTACTGCCCATATGTGAGCTGCATACATTATAATGGAGGTGTTGGCACTGGTTATCAGTTTCCTTATGTGGAGCCGGGGTCCACCAACATTGGGTAGCAGTCTCGCCAAAACTCTTGCCGTTTTGTTACTCGTTTTCCTCAGGTGTTCCTTGAAGGTCTGTGGGGGAAGAAGCATGTTGCGCCGGCGTGCGACACGGATTCTCTTCTTCCTCCATCATATATTCACGCGGACACAAAAAGAAAAGTACCAATAGGAGAAATTGACTGAAACACATTGCATATAGTTATTTATGAATAATTTTATTGATTTTAATTTATCTTCACGTACGCTTAACACTGATTTACATTTGTTGTTTCTATAGGTAAGATTTAATTGTTTCTCAACTTCACGTTCGCTTAACACTGGTTTACATTTAGTGGTGAAAAGTACGGAGACACACCGTACCGGCGCCGATACGGTGGACGGCAGACGACCCGACCGCCTCGATGGTTTACGACTCAGCGATAACTATCTCGTGTAGAGATCACTCGCTAATCCTAATCATGGTGGTATGTGTGCATGGTCCTTTCATGGATGAAAAACGAACCTAAAACAAGGAAAGGGAATAAAGAGCATTCATGGGATACGATTTCGGTAAAGCAAACAAAACCGAAATCGTCGGATGCATGTGCGTCGCAGCTAAACATAGAGACAACGATGCGAAGTGGAAATGTGCTAATTGGTTTTAGCTAGGTTACTGGGAAATGGTGTTTAAGGCATCGCTAGTAAGGGTACGTATTGAGTTCCTATTTGGGAACATTGTTGTACTCATGGCGCGGCTGGAAAAATAGACGGCGCAGTATTTATGATCCCTGTCATGACGGTTACAAAGAATGTAAATCAAATTATTTTGTTTACCGGAATTCATCTAAGGAAATTTGACTGGCGACGTAGATGCCGAAATTGATTGGAAATTCCTGGTAAGCTAATAAAGAAATCTTAAGGAGCAGTGGTATGCGAAGAGAATGCATGAAGGTAAGTTTTCTTTACAGGGACTTAATGATCATAGATTTGATCTATATAATGCGTGAAGCATTTTTAGGTGCCGAATGCGAATGCATTGGCGAAGACTTATGCGTCTTAGGTGATGATTATGGGGGTTTTTAAGATAAATGTACGGTGGGGTTTGGCGGAACCGCTACAGGTCAACTTGTTGTCAAGTATAACACCAAGATATTTGCTATAGGGATTGGATCTGATTGTTTGCCCTCCTATTTCCAAATCAAGGTGTACAACTTTCCTGCGGCAGCTACTATTAGTTTCAGTCCGACCATATCTAGTCAGCTTTAATTACTCTGGATTGCTTGTCCAGGTCATCTAGATGTTTATCTACGGCTATTATTGCCAAATCATGTGCGTACCCTATGATTCTAACCCCTTCTGGTGCATTTACCCTGACCTCACCATCATACATGATATTCCATAACAGCGGACCTAATACAGATTCCTGAGGTACACCTGCTGTTATTTTATATTCCTGTGGGACCTCATCTGTGTCATAGAGCAGCCTTCTATCCGAGAGATAGTTTGCTAGTATACGCACCAAGTAGGCTGAGACTTGTAGATCGCCTAACGCTTCTAGAATCCGATTCCAGTTCACAGAGTTAGATGCACTTTTAACGTTTAGTGTCACCCCGGCGCAATATTATTTCGTACCTCCTAGCCATCGTGCTCCAGCTATCGAATTGCGAGCGATGTCGCACACTACAGATAGTGCCTTACCGGTTGACCTTCCTTTGCGGAACCCATACTGCCATTTAGAGACCCCTGATGTCCCCTCAGGTAATTGTTCCAGGCGAGTGGCGATTACTCGCTCAAGCAGGGGGTCAAATATAAACCGTAATTTTTCTGTTTTGCTTAGCAACAAATTGCGAGCCTGATAATCTTGTGCATGGCCCTTGTTTGGTTTGTGAAGAGTAGGGGAACCAGCTCGTTTAGCGGTGTCACCCGACTTTGTAGTCAGTAAAGCCATAAGCGGACAAGAATTGCATACGTCTGTTGTGCAAGGGATTATTGTAAACATTTTAACAAATGAATGCATTAAAACCTCGGAAATTTTTTCTCGACTGAAGATACCGGTTGGTGATGATACACTGTCACAGAATCGTTTGTATACGTGAGCCAGAGAACTTAAAAGTGGGCGAGAACGTATCGAAAACGAAAGACGAAACTCGTCTCTCAGCCGGAAAAGTTCTTGCATCGATTTTTTTCGACTAAAAGGGAATTTTATTGATCGATTTTCTTCACGAACAACAAACAGTGAATGCAGTATACTACTGTCGATTGTAACAGTTGGCAAAAGCAGCATATCGAAACCAAAGATGAGAAATGCCCACCCGAGATGTCGTCTTTCTTCATGTCAACGCCAGGCTTCACACGGTTTCCTTGGCAAGGGATACTTAGAAGAAATGGAATGGGATATCGCCGACCACAACCATTATAGCCCAGACTTATCTCCCTGTAACTATTTTTTGTTTGCATCGTTGAAGGAATCATTTGAAGGAAAAAAAATCGAAAGCAATGAAGAAGTCGAGGAGCACGTGCGCAATTGGCTAACAACTCGCCCTAAATCTTTCTACGAACAAGGGATATTAAAGTTTCCAAATCGGTGACAAAAGTGTATAGATCACACAAGAGACTATATTGAAAAATGATGATAGTATAGTTAGTGTGTAACATTATTCAATAAATGTATAAAAAGAAATTACCGTTTATATTTGATTTCGTTAACGGGTTATATCTATATATGCGTTAGGAAAATTGTAAAAGAGGGAATCGTCATCATCATCACCATCGTCACTACACCCGGGATCCGGTCTTGGCCTTATTTAGCAAGTCTCTCCACCGGTTCCGATTTCGGGGCGATGTCCGAGGCTTGATAAATTTACCATAATAGTTTGTTTGGGAAAATTGATTAGCCTTGCGCCAACCTTTCTCAGGGTGACGCTGCATGCATTGGTTCACTACTTGGCGGATGCCAAAGTAGCTATCCAGGGGTGTCACGTGGAGACTTCATGTCAACTTGGATAGAACAGGGACAAGGATGGTCCTGGCCTTCGCCGTATAACTTTGCCCTGTATGTTCGCTCCCATCGCCCCAAAAAGGAATACCTCTTATACATTGAGTACACTATAAACAAAATTACAAAAAGCATTGCACCCCGAAAGGTATAAGCAAAAAACCAGGTATTGTATAATTTGCTTGTAAAGAGCCAGTCAGTTAACATAAGAACAATATTTGTAAAATAGGACATGCACTTAACCCTACATAAAGAAAAATTTATAATTTGATTTTGAATTAAAATAAATGCGGACCTCAAATAAAAAAAATCCTGGTTTTATAATATTTTGAGCTCTCTCTGACACATGAATTTTGGAATTTTCCAAGCCGATTGATGGTGAGAATATATTCTTGTGTTTCATCATTTAGAATGTTCACGTTGGCGGGTGGCTGCACCGAATGTTCTTGTCTAGGTTTTTCTAAAAAGGTTCAACTGGAAGTTTTAAGAGCCCCATTTGGCTTGAAGAAAATTTATGTTGCAAAGTCATGGCTTTTCCTTTGGATTACATGAAACACTTCATAAATTTAAGATAGTAGAATAATAGTTCGGATAAGGCACTTAATATTAAATATAGTATATTTGCATTATTAAAAAATCAATTTTTCATGAATTTTCAGGTTCATATAGGCAAATAAAAACATAGTATAACTTTACTTAACTTCGTTTATACCCTATTTTGCGACACGATTTAACGCCAGAGACATTACATCATGTGCAAAGATGCACCGAGTAAGTACTTCCAATAGGTATGTGACTTAAAATTTATTATCATAATATTATGCAGAGTTGAGGAACCTCAAGTATTAACCGGTCTGAACTGGGACGGGCTGTAATGTCACCAGATTTCTTGCTCCTATGAGAAAGTTGGTGCTTCTAGGGAATGTGAACAGTTTGAATATGTCTATAACTTATGAGTAATTGCACTCAGTTTACATGTAACATGTTATCGAAGTATTGCCTTATATCACTAAGCAAACATCCACCTTGGTTTTATGGACTTGACAGGCGTTAAATTTTATAGTTAAACCTTTATGACGTTGGTAACTGAATCAACCAGTGATGCTCGTAAAGGAGTATAGTATGTTAGATTATTATATTAATCTCATCATTATTAGTGACTCCAAGAGACGGTTTTATAGTTGTGTCGTTTTCCTGGAAATAAATTTAGACGCATAATCAGCCTTTGGTATTCATAAACACGCATGTCCTTTGGTGTGTTATAAATGAAATAGCTTTGATGGGACATTTTTCAACGAACAAGATACACTTTCAAATTTTAACAAGAGGCCAAAAGGGACATAAAGATTGCGGTGGTGTGTAAAGTAAATTAAGCACATCGTAAATGTAAAGCAATAAACGAAATTATCAACCATCGTCTTATGACGCTTCTATAAACCCTTGTAAAGATAGGGATATAAAACTAATAAAATAGTAAAGTTTCTGACCCATAGAGAAATGTGCCCTCTCTTTTTAGTGACTAGAATAATGCAGAAAAGATCACTTTCATACTGCCCGAAGAAGATAGATGTCTTCACAATATCAAAAACAAACATTGATAAACGGGATTAATGATTACGCTAGACTGTAGCGACCACTTTAGCCTATAATTATACCTGGAAATGCATAAATTTGTCGAGGGTGACCGTTAATAAATCCACTTAAATAAGAGTGATAGAAAAAGAGGAAGGGACATAGACGTTAAGAGATAGGTAGATAGATAAGTAGATAGATAGTTTTGTGATACTATTTGTTGCGTGCTTTTTACGGATATACGAGCATCCCACATTTTAACTGAATAAAAGCAACTACCGCCGGTGGAAATACACGTTGGTCTCAGCGGAACCGTTTAGGTAGTCGTCCATTTTTAAAAAATCGATGCAAACATTTTTCCGGCTGAGGGACGAGTTTCGTCTTTCGTTTTCGATACGTTCTCGCCCACTTTTAAGTTCTCTGGCCCACAGATACACACGATTCTGAGACTGTGTATCGAGAAAAAGTTTCAGAGGCTTTAACGCATTCATTTGTCCAAATTTTACAATAATCCCTTGGATAACAGACGTATGCAACTCTTGTACTCAGAGTTTGTCTCTGCAAAATAACTGTTCGCGAAGGGGATTGCCTCCTCATTTGACGAAAATCGCTGTCCTCCGAGCGCAACTTTTAGATTAGGGAACAAAAAGAAGTCGCTTGGTGCTAGATTTGGTGAGTAAGGCGGATGGCCAAGCAGTTCAAACCGTAGTTCGTGGATTTTCGCGATGACAACCGCTGAGGTGTGAGGCGCCGTGTTATCTTGGTGAAACAGGATTTTCTTTTTCTGCAAATGTGGCCGTTTTTCCGCAATTTCTGCCTTCAGTTGGTCAAGTAATGATGTGAGGCGTGCCATTCCAAAACTAACTTTCTCCATTTAAAAAAAAAGCGAGATATTGGTACCACTGTTTTTAGTGGGTTAATATACGTGATTTTACAAATAAAAATCATTCCAAAAAAATAAATTTAAGTCAGTGCAACTCCATTCGTTTGTGTGCTGATGGTTGCGGTGGACAGTATAGTATTCTGATTTTTATGCTGAGTTATATTTTACGTACGGTTGCACCAAGGAATATAACACAAATAGAGGTGGTATTTCCCATACCAGGTCATTCTTTTCTGCCCTAAAAACTAAATGTAACTGAAAATTGCGCCAAAAAACAAATACTATCTTAAAAAAAATTACAAATTCGTTTGTTTTAATTTACCAACATTTTCAAAAATGGAGAAAGTCAGTTTTGGAATAGGACGCCTCATGTGTAGTATGCTTCTGTAATGGGTTTTCCTTTTTGAAGATAATGGATTAAGATCACTCTATGACTATCCCAAAAGACAGTCGTCATCACTTTCCCAGCCAAAAAAAAAAACAGTCTTTGCTTTTTTGAAGCCGATTCCTCCTTTGCAGTCCACTGGTTTGACTGTATTTTTGTGCCGGCCGTATAATGGCGTATCCAAGTTTCATCGACAGTAATTCATCGGCGCTAAAACTCGGATTTATTGCGCCTAAACTGTCCCAACAGAGCGTTGGGTGTGTTCATTCGAACACGTTTTGGTCTAACGTAAACAAACGCGGCACTCAAGCCGCGGACAGCTTTCTCATGCCTAAATCTTGATTCAATATGCGACAAACACTTTCTTTGGACATTTTCATAGCCTCTGCCATCTCTCTCACTTTAATTCGGCGGTCGTCTAGTAGCATTTGGTGAACTTTAGCGAGGTTATCGTCAGTTGTTGCAGTTTTTGGACATCCCGAACGTTCATCGCCTCCCAAGCTCTCAAGGGCACATTTAAATTCAGCTGCCCAAAATTTCACTGTGGTAAATGATGGTGCAGAGTCCCCATACACAGAGTTCGACTCATCTTTGATTTGCGTAGGCGTATTGCCTTTCAAAAACAAAAATGTAATGACAGCTCGATACTCAATTTTGTCCATTTTCACAAAAACACTCACATCGACTCACTCAAACGCTGGTCAGATAAAAACTACGTGTCTAAAATGGCTGAAATTTTGGTGAGTACACAACTACATTCACTTATTGACGAGTGCTGATATCTTTACGTTGAGATCGGAAACTTTTCAGTCCATCCATGTGTATGCCCCTCCAGTTTCCTTCGTAGAGCCTCGTATCTCATGTAATCTGTGTGTATATGTTGCATATTTGTGGTTAGCTATGATGTTCAGGAATACTTTGTCGATGAGCTCGCCTTTCGATGAGATGAAATTGCAAAAATTCGAAAGAAATGCAATCAATCCCCTTGATTCGTCGACAGGAGCACGGCCATTAACGATAGTCAGCAATTGCTTGGAGAACTCTTCAGCGGATGGATCGTTTAACAATGCAACTCTCATGTTTGTTGCCAGCTGAAGTTGCTTCACATAGCGACACAGAATTGATGATTTTAGGCAAGCGTTTATTTCATCGGCAGCAGTCGATCTTGGAATGGCTGGCTGTGTTTGGCGGAAATCGCCAGACAGTTAAATCATTGCGCCTCCAAAACATCCCGAGTCAGATCTTTCCGTGTTCGGTGAAGTGCTTCCGATGCGCGTTTGTGTGCCATTGTGCATTCGTCCCAGATGATGATTTTAGATGCTACTAAAACTTTGGTCATTGCGGAGTGTGGTCGCAATGTTACATCTCGGTTGTTCAGCAGTTTGAAGTTTTAACGACCATTTGAAAGCTGAATGTACCGTACGGCATCCTTCTAACAATGTGCCCACTATTCCAGAAGAGGGAACTGCTACCACAATGTCGGATCTCGCACGGACAGTGGCCAAAATCAATGACATAAGGAATGTCCGAGTAAAGCAACGTTCGTTGAAACGGATGGCTTTGGCAAATCGCAAAGAAATTGGTCAATGTTCTCGTTGGAGTTGCTTCAGCACGTTGAGCAACATTCGACGCGATGAAATATACTCCTTGACCATTCTCCAGATGCACCGCCAAATGTACAACAGTGGAATGACGTTCGTGAATAGGGAACGAGAATATACGCCAGATCGCCTCATTGCAATTCACATATCGACCAGCTTGATATTGCGTAATTTCGTCGCTGGTATTGGAGGTTTGGATGCCAAAAACCGCCATATCACTGCCTTTCGTGATATATTTGCAGATGTATTTGATGGACTTCACCGAATTGCAATACTCAGCGTTGCAATGTGTCTTGAATGTTTTGGAAAGAAGTGGCGAATATGGAACAATCCAACTGTTGTCGACCACGAAATTGTTTCCTTTCATTTTCGCTGTGATAGTTCGATCGTTATGATCGGGTAATCGACGCCGATACAGTGAATAACCATCATTGCCAGTGATCGTCTCCACTGTCAATTTTCGTGGATAATGTTTGGAACAATTGCCGTCGACCATGCACGTTGATAGGGAGTTGGTGGCGCCACACGGTCCATTAATCATATTCGTAATTACAACATCATGTAGGTGTGGATCGGTTTTGGAATCAGGAATCTCGTCACATATGATATCATCTATTTGGTGTGGTCGAATTCTTCCGACGAACCAAATACGAATGTGTGCATGCGCCAAACCTTGTTTTTGCCATTCGATTGAATACATCCAGCATCGAGTTTCCCCAAAGACGCGTTGCTTAACAATGTCGTTCATCAGCGACCAGATTTTTTGCTTAAAGACACGTGCGGTGATGTCGTGCCGAACACTTGATGCTTGTCTGGGAAGTAGCATTTGAACAACATCTATCTATTTCGAATTACACGTAAAGGTAATGAATATATCTGGCCGACCGTATTGGCGAACATATGTCATTACATCTTGCGCATATTCATGCACATGACGTAGGCTAGTCAATCGACTAACACTAGCTGCATATCCTTCGGTGCTAATTGCACCGCGTAAATGGATATATGTGGCGGTTCTCCTGAATGCCACCATCCATCTTCCCATCATTCGGGTAAAAACCCCATCTAGGGCATGCGAATGGCATAAAAAAACAAGTATTGTGGCAATTCCATTGAACGCCACTACTTACATTACAGGTACAAAAGGTAACAGTTTCCTAAAATACACTAAAAGCGTGTACTTCCCTTCCATGCCGTGCCTGTAACATTAGAAAAACCGGTGAAACATTAATTCTCGCAGATATGAAATTCCAGCGGCAACAAATTCTATATTCTCAAAGCAATTTGGTTTTACAACCAAGCAACCAATATTGCCCGTTCAATATCTGTACGATATTTCACATCTGCAGGAAATGTGTATCTTTCCTTAACACAGCATGCCCACATCGATCGGTCACCCGACCGACCGATACACGAGGGCATCCGGCTGACGCCCAGGCAGTCGAGTTCGCAAATGGAAATTTACCATCAGAATTCGACTGCGAGGTTATACCAGCGAAATGTACACGATCAGAAATAATGCTTTACGCAGTCGTTGATCGTGTAAACATTTCAACCCCTTTGTTTCGTTGAGATACTCGCACCTGTTGCGAACATTTAGATGGGATCTGTGCTATGTCTGCATACTTGCGGACGCACACGATGAGCAGCATAAGCAATCATCGTGTGTGTATTTCAACCCCTTTTGTGTTGAACAAAACGCAAACGGAATATCTTACCTTATATGGTCATCGAAGCGATGATTGAATATGTCGTATTCTATCGCTTCGATGAACTTCGTTTAATCGCGTTCTGGATTCCGTGGAGGCATGCCGGGCGTCCATGTTAAAATAATCAGAAAACGGAGTTGAGTGTTTCGGTGCGTTTTTGATTTTTAATTATGTCATGTGTTGTCATTTGATCGATTAAAGTGTTTAATCTTCAGTTATTTGAGAAACAATGGTTTCAAATTTAATTTAAATACACAAAAGGTTATTGAAAAGGGGACAATTCAATTTAAGAAGAATAGAAGAAACAATTACCATTGTGAAAAGCGCAAAGGAAGTAAAAAATTATAAGGAGCATATGGGATGGAGGTAGAACCAGTGCAGTACGCCTGCACAACCATACCTTCCCCCATATATACTCCTTCGAACGCAGTTTGACTTGGTTCAACCGAATGAAAGCTAGGCGCTACATTTCGATTTTGACGTACATATCGACGCAATATTGCTGCAGCAATCAACGACATCGGAGCAAATAGTTGTCAGCATTTTGACGAATTATCAAACTATATGGGTAATAATTCATCGAGCTAACCTTCTTGGTAGTTTCCTCACATGAAGTAAAACTTACGTTCGTATTGAAGAGGTGAACAGAACCGTGTGATGACTAAATCCCCGAAGGTCACTTTTAGCATATTTAAAAGGGGTTAAGATTGGTTGCCATCCCTTTGCCCAATATTCTCCAAACAAACAGCCCGTAATCCCTTAGTCGACTCTTACGACTTCCTGGCAAATTAGGAGTGGTTCTGCTTTTTTTTTTTGGAGACCAAAACCAAACGGAGAAAATGTATGTCATGTTGAAATGAAAACTATGATATTGGTACTCACCATTCAATGGATTTGTAACAATTTTAATTGTAACACTTTATTTCCGTGTCACTCAATATAATTATATATATATATTAATTAATATTTGTTGAGGGTACTCACGTGGCTGCTGCTGTTGAATTTGATGGTCTTCACTTTTCACCCGTTTCATCGTGTGTTCAAATCACCGCTTTCACTATCCTTGCTTAACGCAGCAATTCGACGTGATCTGCGTACACACAGCACACGCTTTCCCATAGTAAACAGAACTTCACAACACGATCACGACTTCCGCATAGAGCACCGGCACACTCGCCTGCTCGGAATTTCTCTCGATCGCTCATTCCTCGCTCCGTCCTTCGCACACGAAGATGATCGGAACGAAGTTACTCAGGAGGGAGTCGGGTGGCGTTTCTAACAGATACGCACACAATACACAAGCAAATAGTGAAGAGCACCGAACGAAAATCGAATAACAAAATGCCATAGCGATAACACAACAGTTCCACATCAGTTGAGTGTACTTGAGTTTAGAAATCGAATTCGTACACGCGGCCAGTGGCCTGGTGTGTTAAGCCTTGGTTCAATTTTTGGTGATTCTAACTGTCATAGCGTCAGTTCGAATCACACGTTATTTACTATCATCGCAAACGCTATAAATGGTGCGGGTAAACAAACCTTTAAAGGATCATAAAATTGCAGACGTGCAATTTATGATTTTCAACAACTTTACTTGAAAGTTTATGGGTATTATGTCCGTGTGCCGTCGTTGGCACGGGTTCTACGACTATCCCACGCTGTTGCCCCGTTGGTAGTCACCAACATGGCGTAATAGTTCCGGTATCTGCTCGTTATCGATGGAGCCGAAGGTCGAACCGTAAAATGCACTACCGTGGATTTTGTTCTAAGTTTGAAACCTTTTACTCCTGTACATGATCGCTGCTTCGAGACACACTGAATTTACTGAGCATCTTGTCGATGGGCTTTCCCGATTACTATAATCGCGTCTATTGTAATGCAATATCACAGCACGTCATTAATAATAGAGGATCGACTGATGAAGAAGCAGCGCAGCAAAAGGATAGACGTCCAGGAATACCAAGGGTGAGCAATGCCCTTCCCGATTGTAGTCAATTCAAAAGAGTCGAACGAGATTAAAACACACTCTCATTCCTTTTACACAGCACATTGTTGCTATACTTGTTTTTATTTCATATCATCGTTAAGACAATTCACAAAGGTGGTCAAAAGGCAGTCATTGCTAACTTAAACACTGCTTTTCAATTTACTGGTCGTAGTTAATATACTCTTCCACCGACGGTTGTTGGGCTCAGACTCGAATTATTTAACGTGAAGGCCCGACTGGTCTCCACGGAATCCGTATCGCGATTGATTCATTCATCGAAGATGACAGCACAGCAAATTTTGTTCATTGCTTCGGTGCCCGACAAGGGATGATTTTCCTTGCATAGGTCCAGCAAAAAGGGGTGAAACACACACACTATGATCGCTTCTGCTGCTCATGGCGTGTGTCCACGAGTATGCGGACCGTGGATCAACGGAATCCACAAGGGGAACATTAGCTGGCATGGTTGCAGTTGGTGCAACTATCCCGACGTCGAGATTTAGGTGTTTACACGATCAGCAATTGCGTACAGCATTTATGCTGATCGTGCACATCTTGGCAACATCTCCAAGTAGTCGAATTCTCGGTGGTAATTTTCCATTTTGGAGAACTCGACTTCCTTAGGCGGTCAGCCGTAATATATTTGTCGATCGGAAGACCGACCGATGTGGGCATGGATAAAAAGGGAAAGAAGAAAGAAACATCTCCTGCTCCTCTGCGGCAGACTCGTTAAGATATATCTCATTGCTGTGGTTTGGTTAATGTTGGTTGCTTGATGGTGCAACCAAAATTGCTTTTAAGGCACATGATGCGTTTAATGCTACCATGCCCTTGTGGAAAAACACATATTTGTTGCTGATGGATTTTGCATAAGCGCAATTACGGTTCTAAACCATTTCTGAAGATATTGGTACAACTATGGAAGGTAAGTACATGTTTTTATGTGTTTTAGGAAACTGTTTCTTCATCACAGGTTGTAAGGTAAGTAGTGGCGTTCAATGGAACTGCCACAATAATTGTTTTATATCGTTTTTGAATGCCCTAGGGGGAAGTTAGGTGTTGTACCTGGAAAAGGCGAGGGGTGGCGTTATTGAAACCGCCACAGTTGGTCATCTGGTCCACATATTTGGATCCAGGGGATTCTGCGGGGATTCTCCATATGTTCGTTCTTTCACGTCTTGGGTTCGAGTTAAATTCAATATTTGATGTATGCGCGATTCATGATGGAGCTTATCTCCAAAGAGGTAGGTATTCAGGGGTGGAGGGTTTTTTGCGTAACACCAGCGACGCATTATGTCCCATTTTATATTCATAAAAGAAGAGGGTTCGAATTTGAACTGCCGACAGGATGGTTAACAATTCCTAGAAAAAAAAATCTGTACTTGTAACGAACCCTAAAATTCTCACACGTCAAGCACACATACCACGTTACTTTATAGAAAAAGAAAATTTAACGTTCTGGCACAGATGTTCACTGGAGAACTTCTTATTTCCGACTGAAGGAAAATCGGATATTTTATGTGGTAAAACCTAATAAATACAGCACGGAATAATACGGATATCGGCCTGTAGTTTTTTCCAGGTAGAAGTGTGGAATTCAATCTCGTTCATATGAACACCTTTCCAGCGGTAGAGTCGTTGGACAAAATATGGTACCATTCGTTCACACATATCTGCCAAAACATTCGTAATTTCGCGTTCAAAATTGTTCCTGAGCCTAACTAACATTGTCGGCTCGTCGGCATAAACCGACGACTTAACGTGACCCCATAAAAAGAAATCCAACAGCATTAAATTGCCTTAGCAAGGTGCCCGTTCGACCGGACAATTTCTCGAGATTACACGATTTGCAAATTTCTCCTTCAAAAGATCAATTGTGTGATTAATTGCGCGGCATCTTGCCCCATCTTGTTGGAACCGCATATTTCTGATGGGGGGTCCATTTCATTTTGGGCAAATACAGTCTTCCAACATAGCACCATAGCGAACTCCATTAACCGCGACAAGGTAATCATTTTCATTAAGGAAAAAATACGGTCCAATCACACCTTCGCCATGAAATCTACGTTTTTTGTGGATACAATTGAATCTTTTGAAGCATATGTGTGTTTGTTGCAGGTCAATTTTGTTTAGTGAAAAGGTCATTAAGGTAATCTTCATGGCTTAAGATGATTTTTCCAAGAAATTCAGCATCTTTTTCAAGTTTTTATAGGACCCAACCGGAGAAGTTTCGGCGCTTGATGTGATCAAGAAGCTATAGTTCTTGAACAAATTTGATTTTGTGAGAGCGTAGGCCAAGATCTTCATAATTCGCCACAATGTGGCTTGAGAGATTCCCAATTCCTCTGCATGGCGGGGAATCGTCTGATTTGGCTCATTTCCAAGTCAAGCACCTACGCCTACGATATTTTCGATGGTTTGACCGGTGTTGTACCAATATTTTTTAGTTAAAGGGGTTTAGGATTTGCTTACCTCCTTTGGGGTGATCTTGTAGGGGCCATTTACCTGCGCGGATGGCGTGAAGACTGCGCCCTCTTGACTTCCTCCGGCGGGTGCAGGGGGTTTCCGGATGGGACACTCGGTTGTCGTAGGTTCCTTAGCAGCGAGGGTGGTCCTTCGGTTGGTCCTCACTTGGTTGCCGAATGGGTTAACCCGCCAATGACGTTGAAGCGGCTGCGGCAATAGATTGTCAATTAACGTTTCCAGATTAAGCCGCCAATGGCGTTGAAGCGGCTGCGGCAATAGATTGTCAATAAACGTTTCCGGATTAACCCGCCAGTGGCGTTGATTTAGGGGCCGTAATAAATTGTCAAAGAACGTTTCCGGGTTATGTGAAAATGTCCTGCATAAACGAGTTCGCACACGGAGAGCACGAGCTTCCCAGCAACTAAACACGTCGCAAAAATGGTTAGTCCAATGCTGAATTATAAACGGCACTCTTTACTATATATATATCTCAACTTTATTGGCTCATGCTTTGGTTTACACCTTGAAGCTTACATTAATAAGTGGCCGATCGTTTGGCTTGGGCCTTCTGTATTTTGATTCATTGATCCAACCAGCGGTTCGGCCTCTGGAATTTGACTGAATCGCGAAATAAAAAAAAAATAAAAAATGGGGGGGCGAGAGGCCGACTTTAGGGCGACAAGGACAAATGTGTCCTTCATCTTGTCTCTGGCTTCTGGTCATCTTGCGATAACCAGAATCACCCACATCCGTGAGGATGTTGGGCTCGGTCTCGCGATATCTGAAAAGAAAGGGGAAGGACGTATCTAAATACAGTGCGGACAGGGTTAGTTCAATTGTTCTGTAACTACTTGGATGGGGGGATGGTGGGAAAGAAATCGTAAAAGACCGGTAGGTCTTGAGTGCGGTAGTAAACGCAGATCACGTCTTTGGCGTCTGATAATGTGCGCCTTGGTCGGTGTGTATGTGTGTGTGTTTGTGCTGTCTTGTACTGTGGGTGCGTGTTTGTAGTGTGACAGCAGTAGACCCTATGGGATGGGTCCAGGAATCCTCTTTTATATAATGTTCTTGGGAAGGATGCTTTCTTCAGTTTTGTACTGAAGAAGAAATTGTGGTGGTCTGATCCGAAGAGATCGAAAGAGAGAAGGGTCAAGAACGCAAGACTCCCGTACAAGTGGGTTCTCGCTGTTCTGAATGCTTTCGAGGTACTTATATGCTAATTGTAGCTAGTACTCGTCGATAGGGATAATCGAGGCACCTTCGTATAGGTGAGAGTCGGGATAATGGCGACCGTCAGGCCTTCTAAAGTGGTTAATGCATCTTCTGAGGAGTTTTCTTTCGAAAACTCGAAGTCTTTCCATTTGGGCCCAAGATCTGCAGGACCATTTGGGAAAGGCGTATGATATTCCAGATCGGATTAGCTGCTTACAGCAGAGAAGCTTAACTTTGGTGTCAACTTTGCTGCTCTACTTCAATATGTTGTGCAGTTGCCTAGACCTACCGAGGCCCCTTTGAAGAATGTGGGTCACATGTTTGGTGAAATTCATTTTTGGGGTATAAATGATCCCAAGATATTTCATCCTATCCTGTGGTGTAATCGTAGTACCTCCTATTTGTATTCGGATATTCTGTGAATATCGCGAAGTAGGTTGGGAGTGTTTACTACTCAGAATTATAGCTACTTAAGTCGTTAAGTCGAATTTTCCATCGACTGTAATACTGATACAGTTCGTCCGGATGACGGTTGAGTCGATTTGTTGCGAGTTTTGGGCTTTTAGATGACGTGTACACTAGGACGTCATCCGCATAGCAAATCTGGTTTACCCTACCATCCACAGGGCGAGGAATATCGGAGGTGTCTGAATCGCGAAATAAAAATGTGCCGCCTTTTTATACTCCGGTTCATCGAGATTTGTCAAAATTTTATGTAAAAATTCCAAGAAGCACAAACAAGATTTTTTGTGCTTCAATTGGAATAGGATTCCGGGAAGTTGATAGGAATTTATTTGAATAAATTCCCGGAAGGGGAAATCATGAAATGCATTTAGAGTGAAACATTTCGTGATGGTAATATTATTAGGAATTGAATCAATGTACGACAAATTGATTTTGGTTTGATTTTGTCGTGCATATGACTCAATTGGTGAAACATGGTTTGGATTATGGGTAAGGGTGAGGTAATTAGGAATTGGATCAATGTGCGACAAACTAACTATTTGTTTAGTCTGTCGCTCAATGATTCACTATGGGATATGGTTGTGGTTATAGGAAATAATGGGGATTGGTACGTTTTCTCACTGGTACAGGAACATCTCATAATTAGCATCTTGACTCAAATTTATCCAACGTAGCACTGTGACTCGATTATTACCACCGAAATAAGGAGTAAGCGCTCTTAAAGCTGCGACCATCAACTCAAAATTTCAATAGTAATTCTTACTAATTCCCAATGCTCGTTCATGAATTTCACCTTAAGGGGGTGTTCTGGTCTAGAATTTTGAAAAAAATCAATTTTTTTCTTTTTATATTTTCTTATAGCTTATACTTTTAAGAATATCCTGTCCAAAGAAAATTTTAAAATTCCAATAATTGGCGAAGTTACAACTGCTTTAGCAATATTATGTCACTTGAAGCTACTATACCCTGAAATTTATAAACGCCTTTTTCTCGAAACTGTCTTTTTTAAAACAATACCCACGATTTTTAAAGTTTTACTGAAGCGATTTACTTCAAATTTAGTATATGTCTTCTTTATAGGCTTTTCTATTGCATGAATTATCCTCATCCCCAAATTTCAATGTTAACTATTTTTTAAAAATTCGAAAAGCTAAAAGAAAGTGGTACAAAAATAAATTTTTTTTTTTCAAGCAGTCGCCATTTTGTTAAAAAAAAATTTTTTTCAACTTTTTTTAGTTCCAACGATAGAGGCATTTCTGTAAATAAATAACCTTTTTTTTTTTTGCAGATTGCTAGGAGGGTTGAATCGTGGGTATGGTCGCGTGCCAACTTTTTGAGATCCCCCATTTCATCAGCTGCTAACTTTTTGATTTTTGAATTTTTTACTTTCAATTTTTTTTACTGTATTCTTGAAATATTAATAAACATCCTATAAAAAAATGAATACTAAAAATGTTAATTCCTTTTTCTTTTACAGCACTTCAAAAATTGCGTTAAATTCGTGCGTCTAGACCAGAATACCCCTTAATAAATATGTACACCTCGACTGACGTTTTGACATTGACAGATCCTGAAGGAGTTTAAGGAAGCGTTCGTATTACAATACAAAATTGTTATCCCTCTTTTGAAAAAGCCTGTCATTTCAATTTTAACCTCAACATACTTTGAAACGAGGGATTTTCAACAATTGTAAACAGCATTTGCAAGAGTTCAGTAGCCAAATTTAGCTCCTTCGAAACAACAACTGCCACAATAAAAGGACCTGTGGTCGTAGTTTTCAATTGTACAAAGCCGTGTTAAACGAATGACCCTATAAGTCTTTTCTAAACTGCAGACCGTGTCTCTCCCTTCGTTCGGGCTCTTGAATTCCAGGACATTATCGCTGCATCGGCTCATTAACCTGGTGACTGAAGTTATTCTTGTTAATTCAAGTAACAACATCCATGACGTCGTAAACGTAGTCCTTGGCTTTTACCGTTTAGCCCGTGAATATCACAATGCACTTAGGTGATGCCATTGAAAATAATTAACGTCAGATATCATGTGAAGATATGCGAAAACATTCACGTTCTGTTGTTCATGGCCTTCATTTTGCAAGAGCTGTTAGTGTGAACTGAAACTTAGCATGCGGGATGGAAGCCATTCGCCGCTTTCGTCCTCGATGTGGAACGTAATTTCCAGGATAAAACAAGCTTATCGGTCCACGTACCGTTGAATGAGATGTTCTAGTATTTTTTTTCTGCTCACCGTCTTTACTTGGTTTTTAGTTTTGATCAAGAAAACATCTATCGAATTGCGTTTGTAGGGTAAAAAGGAATGTTAGTCTGTGATTTTTGCTTTACTCCGTCCTATAGAGGAGTCCTGTGTTTAACACGCGTTCACTTAAATTTCTAACGAGGACGAAATTCATTCATTCATCTGACTGCCAGAGCAAGTTGAGGATTATAAATTCAGCAGTGTTCTACGACGTTTGCCTATACCAATTTCAGCAGTCCTTAGCAGGAAACGGATTTTCGTTCTGGTACATTTTTTTTTTTAATTTAGCTGCGTAGCTTTGCATATAGTATTTACGATAGGTTATCTTGTTTACCATGGGCCAAAGAAACCATATAAATTGCGGGGGTAATTTTCAAGGACTCTCGGAGATATTAATTTTTCCCAGCACCAATCCAATGATTTGCGCTATTGAAATATGAATGGCTTTATCTTGTAAATCGAATAACCACTCGAATAGGCTACTTGGTCCTTTTGATTCGTCTTTTCAGACTTTATGATGTGACCGCAAGGTAATTTGGTGGTAATAACAAAACCAAGAATGCTCAAATCAGGTCACTCACTCAGAAGAGGCACATACATATTGATTCCCCTTGAGCCATTTTCAAAGCAGAATTACAAGGTTTTGTACGTACATCCAAACTAATTAACTATCTCGGAGAAGGGTAATGGATTAAGTGGCAACGTCAGCCTTGAAATCGGACAAAACAGTGGTTACAATGGGTGTTCACTGGCTAAATTATTAATCCGACCTTCATCCGTAAAAAGTCTTCACTTCAGAGTAACAACCTATTTTTTGCTCCTTTGTAGTTTGTAGTCATCAAGGACATCAAATGCATTGCAAAGCGCCAGTTATGTAAGTAAATTAAGATAGATGGGTGGAAAGAGATCGATTGGTCCTTATTGAATAAATGAAGGTCGTAATGCAGGTTGACAGTTGTGGTAACGCTATAAGATAGATGGCGCTGTTTGGCCTCTCTCGATTTTTTCCTTTATTATTCTTTCGTCTTAATTATTGGATCAATCCATTTGATGAATCTAGATTTTTTACCTATGGGTCGAATTATTGTGCATATCAGGGTGTTGTACATTTCCTGAACGGAGCCAACGACAGTGAGAAAACAAAAGCAAATTCAAGTCAAAGTTTACAAATTCATTGAGAGCGTACACTATTGATGGCTGTCAAATAATTAATAAACAACGTAGCGTCTTCAAACTTAAAACTCATACTTGCTCAGGTTGGTACTATTTACCACAGTCATAATAATAATATATAATAACTACCGCCATATTTGTGTAGGGCTGATTAATTCTAGAGCTACCCTCATTTATTTTTAATACAATCGAACTTTGATTGTAAAGCTTTGAAAGGACGCACAATATACAATCCAGTGACTTTATTTTATTTTAAGTAACCGTTTAATTTGTCCAACTGTACATACGGCATTAAGACTGCACACGCAGTAGCAACAATGATACCTTTACTACTCCATGTCTTGACGACACCACGCTTTTTGTTCGACTCCACAAATTTCACACGGACTCGGTGGCCACTCTCTTTTTGTTTGTGGGACGCATTTTTTGTCTTGTGGAACTGTGGGGAAGAAGCATGTTGCGCCGGTACACGGTGCTGATTCCCTCCTTCCTCCATCATCACTATAAGATAAAGTTCCGCGGAAAAGGCAACAAGTCGAACATCGAGGGACGGGGCTGACAACACAGAAAATAAAACGGCACAAACTTCACAATACCGGAAACACATACTCAAGAAATAAGACGCTCGGTTCGTGTTCGTAAGAAAAAGCTGGTTTATTTATTCTTTGTGATTTTAACATTTTAAAAGGGTGTGATGATACAGAAAAAAAAACTTCTTGCACTTTACATATATGGCGCACATGCATTTAGTTGACAGCTTTTGGTGGGTCCGGAACGCCTTACCCAGAAACGGCAATTTAGAGTTCATCGTTTTAATATAAAGTTACTTTTCTCACTCATTAAATACTTTTCGGTAGCTCAAACGAACGGCGGCACAAACTCGCCAAAAAATTAGAAACCGCCAAGTTCGACACAACTCCTGCGACTCGACCGTAAATATCTACGCTCCTCCGTCGCGGTACGGAGGGCGGGGGCTCGTGCGTGCGACCAGCGTGGTCAGCAGATGAAATTTGACTCCACGAGGATAGAGCTCTGACATGAATTCCATCCTAGGTTATGGTTGAAGAAAAAGAAGAGAGAGAAAAACTTTTCTCTTAAGGGTGTGGCCGCCACAGAGATGCACTCTTTCAGTGCAGCGCTGTATGTGCCTAGAACAAAGAAAGGCATAAAGTGCATTCCTAGGATACGATTTCGGTAAAGCACATAAAACCGAAATCGTCGGATGCTAATGGGATCTTTGTTGGAACATGTGCGGCTAAACAAAAAGACGACGATGCGATGTGGAAATGTGCTAATGGGATTGATGGGAGAGACGAATCCCTTGCCAGCATTTGTATATGCAGGAAAATTAGTTTGTGGCGACGTACGAAATTGATGATTGTTTGTCTATTGATGGTGAATCGCCGATCGGCTTGCTGAAGCTGTAAAAACAAGCCGCCCGGCGTTGCATTTTAGTTGATAACAATGGGTGCCGCATGTTTTGTATTTATGGTGCATATGCACATTAAAGAACTATTTTTAGGAATTTAATCTAACGCGTTGTATGCATTGAATGTCCTTGGAGAAGGAAATGTTTCAGGTATGCTGAGTGGAGATTGCGGTGCAGGTATGGGAAATTGAAATTTGCCTGGGATTCTTGAAAAGGTAGAAATAAATTCTTACAGGAAATTATATGCGAAGCGATGCATGAAGGCAAGTTTTCTTTCAGAGGGACTTTTTAGATTATAGATTTGATCTATATAATGCGTGAAGCATTTAAGATGCTAATGCGATTTAAGATGTAAGGTGAACCGTGGGATTTGGCGGCACCGTCACGGTACCCCCCCCCCCCCCCCCCCGTGACCTAGTCACGAAATAAAGGAGGTAGGGCGGAAGGGGTGCTCGAATGGATGGTGCTATGATGGACGGAGGGCTGAACGCTTGGCGAACAAGGTAGCCCTGCTTCCTTCGGGAGGTGGTGTGACTAAATCGGGGGAACTGTCGTGGTGACTAATTCCAGGTTATAGTATGGGCCTTTGTCGATAATTAGGGTGGACACGGTTGTTACCGCGTTGGTGCCGCAGGGGCAAGGGGTTTGCGGCTTGGTCCACTAGCCTGTTGTGGGTCGCTTGGATCAACAGGTTTATCGTCCGATAGGTTGGAACCTATCGGAAATCTGCTCGCGTCCGCAGTGACGAAGTAGCGTATGCGAGAAGATGCAGAAAAGGGCGCTGGGGGTGTTAACCTGTTGTTGGCGGTGCCTGCCAACAGGTTGTACCTATCTAATAGGTCTAATCCCATTAGGAGCTCGCTGACAACGTATAACGAAATGTCAGGAGGCGAAACCTATTGGGGCTCGCTGGCACCGTGCACGAAATGCCAGGAGATGGGACCTATTGTGACTCACTGACATCGCGCTACGACGTGTCAGTGGATAAAATTGAGGAAACAAAGTCCAGAGTCCGTGGCTTTCGTCCATACGTTTGTATGGTAAAAGGGGGCGGGCACTCCAGTTGCACGGCTTACCGATCGAGGGAGGACCAGTATATCGGAACCGGTGTCGACGACAGAGCTCGATAAACGATAGCTGCGACCTCGACCGAACGGCAACTTGTAAGGAGGTGCCGGCCCGTCGCGCTTGGGATAAAGTTAGGCGACCAAGGTTATGGGGGCTCCTGGTGTGGTTGGTTGTGTCCATCCACAGGACGCCCTAGAGGAATAGATGCGCGCTGCGAAGTGCAGTTGGTGCACCTGATAAGTGTAAGGCGGCATAGAGGGGCGTGTATTGCCCATGGTTGCCGCTTGAGATGAGCCGTGATGGCTAATAACTGGGATACCTGCATGAGGTGTTCCAGGATGAGGTTAGGTAGAGACACCTGTGTAAGGTGTTCTAGGGTAGGGTCTCAGGCCGGTGATATCGGTTTGCTTTACCAACCGGTGTCGCTGAGATGCTTGGGGGACGTCCAGGGACCTAAGGAGGGAGGTCCTGGAGTCTATATAAGGAGGTGGCGCCTGGCGTCTTGCTGTGGAGATGCTACGCGTAGTAGCTGTGGTTACATGAGGAGCCGGGGCTGTGGACGAAAGGGTGTCGAGCAGAGACAGGCGGAGTCGCATGAAGACTGCGCTTGGCGGGCCTTGGCGTGTGCGCCAATATTTGGGAAAGACCCGAAATATAATAGAAGGGGTTGAAATAGGGGGCATTGTACGCCAATATGTTGAGAAGAGCGTGGGGAGTCGAGAGTTGTGGGAAAATGGACTCGAAGGACGACGAAAAAGAGTCGGGCGAAGTGGAAAAGAAATTAAATGGAGTCGAATAGTCGAAGTCGAGTGTAGTTGAGAGGAACGATGGAGTCGAAAGGGTTGAATGTGTCACGGGAAGTCAAGTGGAGTTGATTGTGGGTGGCGTGTAGCCGAAAAACGTCGAAAAGGAGGAGTCGAATAAATGGAGTTAAGCGAGTCGCGTGAAATTGTGTGGAGTTGAAAAGAGTTGCGTAAATTGCCGAAAGGTGATTGTGCGGTGATTGTACCCCATTTGTACCCAGAAGGGGTTTACAATAGTGTTACGTGCGTCGGCCACCCCATCAATTAATAATTTTGTATTTAATTAATAACAGAATTTGTTTTAAGGAGGTATGATGGTAAGGTGGTGGAGGAATTGCACGATCCAGAAGTGAGTTTTTGAACACGCCCCGATTCGGGTGTGGATCGTGCAGTTCTTCGAGTTCGAATTTGTTTTTCGAAGTGGACGTGAATGGGGAGCGAGAGAGACGGTGGGTAAATGTTTTGGAATACGGTTTTGAATTCCGTTGTGCACGGTTTTTGACGAAAGAAAACGTTTTTTTTTTGGTGCAGTTGAAAAAGGAAAAAACAGTAGATTGTCCCGGTGGTGTTGTTGGCTGTTTTTTGAAGAACAAGGAATGTGTAAAATTTGAGTGTCAAAAAGAAAAAAAAAGTAAAAAGAAAAAATAAAATAAACGAATTAAGATTACATTCGAACAAGTGGAATTTGTGTTGTCTATCTCAAAGCTTCTGATACAATCCTAATCCTCGAACATCGGTTGTAAACCCGAGTGAGACGTTGATAATTATCAATCATATTATTCTTGATATGCAACTGAATTTTAAATAATTAATTTGGTCAGTAACTATTTGCGGTGCTCAGCAGAATCTCGTGTGGTTAATATAAGATGCCTATTCTACGATTTTATTTGGGAAACGCCTTTGAGGAGCATCATTAAAGGCGTGTACTGCAACAGCTGCAAGCGTAAAGCCTGGAATCTCGGAGACACAGCCACTTCTCAATTCGGAGCCACGGAAGCAGTCCTCCCCCAGAACCAGGTAATCAATTTTGACTTTAAATATATATTAAATTTCCTGTGGCTACATATTGCCACAGTGGCGCAGCCAGTGCCCATTAGTTGGCTCTGCACTGGCATTTTGCCTTAAATCCTCGAGCACGTTTAGCTCGGAGGTGCAAGACCATTGGTGGGCGGAGCCCAGAGCCTCCATACGTCCCTACACTTGCGGGAGAGCAGCTGCAGAGAGGCAGACTCTTGGTGGAGGATCATCATAATATCTATAAATAGGAGGTCGTGCATGGTGGAGCCAGTTTTGGCGGCGGTTGGCGAGAACCCGGCGTAGCGGTGAAGCGGCTAACACATCGTTTTTTTTTTTTTGTTTTGTTGTTTTTTTGTTGTTGATATTGAATTTTTTCAGTTTTAATATCGAAAATTGGTGAGGTATGTTAGTTATAAGTAATATTTTGAATGTTAAAAATTTTTTTTTTTTTGAATATTTTATTGGGGCATATTCATTGTTACTCTTAGCCCTAATTTTTGTCATTTATATTTATATTTAATTTGCGAATTTATGTTTGATATTGTTAATTTTCTATATTGGAACCGGGATTCTGCGCTTCTTTCTTTTTCAGCTGCGAGGTGGATTTTGTTTTTTTTTTTTTGTTGCTGCGTTGCAAAATTACCATAAGGTATATATTGCTTTTATACGCGTTTAAAATTTTCTTCCCCCTTTCTCTCTCTCTCTCTTCTCGGGCGGTGTAGTGATCATTTGTGTTGTTCTCGCGTGATCTTGTGGCTGGGAGAAGAGTTTGTCCCCTGTAGGAGTGTTTGTTTGTCTGTGGGGGGTTGGATTCCTTGTTGTTTTTTCGTGCCCCCTCGATTCGTGTGCGGCCTTTCAACAATCAGAGATTTCGAAATAAAACGTTGATCGGAACAGACGTTGTGGGTTTGTGTCCGATATCCGGCCGGCTCTTGTACGGATTGGTTCTGTCGCGTTCGGGGTGGTTCTCTTGTTGGATCTCGGAGTTGGACTGTGTTTCCTACCACTAATTTTGTGGTTTTTCCCCGGTTTTACTGTTGGCCATAGGGTTTGTTGAGTTTCCGATTTTGGTCTTAATATCGTGAGATTTTGGGTTTAGTTAGACAGCCGGCAGATGCAGACAAGGCAGCGACAAAGGGATGTCCGAGAGGGCACCCCTGCCCGGGCACGGCCCGAGGCATTTCCCGAGCCGCCGGTTGACGAGGTGGATCCGGAGGCATTCCATGATTCGAGGGACGAATTTGTGGACGACCGATCGCCAACGCGCCCCCCCCCCCCCCCACCGTCGGTAAACAGCCTGTCGGGAGCATGGAGGACACGCCGATGCCCTCGTATTTTAAACTGGGCCCACAACCATGTCCTGTACGGACCATGCTGGGCACAGATAGGGTTTTCGACCTTGTGTCGAAGGCGGTCCCCATGTTTTCGGGGCAGGAAGGCCCGGATACAGCCGAGAGACTCTCTTCGTTTCTCAAAGGCTGTAGAAGGACCTTGGATGGGCTGGCGGTGGAGGAGGAACATACCTTCCTCCGGTGGCTGCCCTCTAGGCTGAGCGGCGAGGCCTATCGAATGTTCGAGGACAGACCACCCACGACATTCCTTGAAGCGGAACAGCGTCTCAGAGAGGCCTACGAACCCCGGGTGTCGTATGAGGAGTTGTGTGCTCAACTTTCCAAAATGCGACAACTTCCTTCAGAGGATGCCACAGGCTTTGTTTCCCGAGTGAAGCGGGCCGTGGTACGGTGCGAGGAGGCAGCTGAGCGCTTTTATGGTCGCCAGGGTAGGTCCGTCTTCGCCAGCCAGCTTGAGGGCATGGCCAAACCGGTGTTGGTAAGGGGTCTGAGGGAGGAAGGCCTAAAGCACTCCCTTCTCACGTTGGGTAATGTCCCTTTTCGAAGCCTGGTGGACCACCTAACTGGATTTGAGCGAGCTCGAAGGGAAATGTTGAGGCAGGACGACTTGTTTGTGGATGCGCGGCCCAGAATCGCCGATCCAGCGTCAGAATCATTACGTGTGGGACTGGGAAGCTCTTCAACTTTTATGGAAAACACATCCTCCACTTTTAGGGATTGCACCGCGGCGCCGGCGCCGTTGTTATCGAATTTAAATCCCCGGGCGGTGTCATTCGTGTTGCCGGCCGAAGAGCCTGATAGTCGTCGGCGGGGGGAGGATAGTTTCGTTCGGGAGCGGTCGTACGGACCTCTAAATTATCGACGGGATGCTGGTGCCTATGCTCCGGCCTCCTCTGGCGAGGGAGCGTGGTCAAATACCATGCCGAGCCAGAGTGGAGAGTCGCAGAGCTTGGCTCAGGGGACGTATGTGCCACAGGATCGATCGGGTCGGGACAATCCGTTCAGGGATCCGGTTGGTCGATCGGCGCACCCCCTGGAATCCCAGACCATATGCAATGTTTGCCATCTGAGAGGTCACGTATACGACGAGTGTCTACAAAGACGAAACACTCCCTTCTGTCGCGAGTGTTGGCGGTATGGCCACGACATAGTGGACTGCCCGGATCGTCCGACGAGGACGCGCGGTCCCCAGACTACATACAGGGGTAGAGGTCAGCAGGGCGGATTCGCACGGCAAGAACCGCCTCATCAGCGACCACAGTTTCAGCGGAGAGCCCTACCAGAGCCGCGGCCCCCGTCTACGGGCGGCGGACCGGCGACATCAGGCCCCAGAGTATTCAGCGTCCGGTGCTGTTGCGAGTTTTGTGGCCGACAAGGTCATAGCTTGCGCGGGTGCGAATACAGGCAAAGGTGGGAAAAACAACATAATTCCCAGGGTTCTCCCCATAAGCGGCACGCCGGAACAGCACCTGTTGCGAGCCGAGAGCAAGACACCCGTGTGGAGACTGGGGCAAGCGCGAGAAATAGGCGCAGAGGGCGTCGGAGGCAGCGTCGGCGAAATCGAAGCGCCGGTAATGGTAGCGCGGAGAGTAGGGATTCCCGGAAAGCAGGCGGAGATGATGGGCGACGATCGTCCGTGTCGAGCGGTGGCGGTAGGCGACCCGACTCCATGGACTCGAAATTCTCAAAAACGGATGCGAGGCATGACGCCGCATCAGGCAGCTCGGGGAGCCGGGAATGGCAGCCCCGGCGCATTGGGCCCAAAATGGGCAGAAAGAATAGCTCCAGTTCCGCTAGTTCGGAGTCCAGTGGGACTCCCGAGCGGAATATTCCTGAACGGGGGAGCGGAACATTGTGCGAGTTTTGCGGTCGACACACTCACAAGGCGGCAGAGTGTCGACATAAGGCAAAATGGGAGAGTTCGGGAAACTCCCCAAGGTCGGGTCGGCAAGATCCTACCCGACCGCACTAAAAACGCAACCCAGCTCCAGCTGTTCTCAGTTTTCGCCGACTCAGGTCCCGATTGTCGCTCTCCCTTTAGACATTGGCCGTAGGGACCCTACGCGCCTAATCGTGGACACCGGCGCTGAGATCAGCCTGTTGAAGCTGAAGGCACTCCATCCTAGATATGGTATGGATGTTCATAAATCTACAACGCTCCAAGCGCTGTTTGTCAAAGGCAAGTCGAGCGGATGCTGCACTGGGAATTTCAAGTTGCACCATGAGATTCCCTGCAGTTTCCAAATAGTAGACTCCTTGCCGGGTTTGGAGGAAGACGGATTGTTGGGGTACGACTTCCTGTCTCGGAATTGTAAGGTAGACGGGCCGGGTGGTTGTTTGGTTTTTCCCCGAACGACCGTAAATCCCGTACCATTCTCCATTCAATTTGTCAACTATGGGGCGGGAAGGGTTGAGCGTGTGGCAGCCAAACGGGGAGACGTGCCAAAGGGACCTGTTAAGGTCGATACTGCGGCAGGTACTCGCCCGGAGACCCTACCCATACAGGGGAGGGCTGCGAAAAGCTGTTCAACCACGTGCTACCCACGCGGTCATCTGGATGAACCCCGAACAGCGGACGTTGATAACATAGTTATAGACAACACCTTTTATAAAAAAAAAATAAGGAAAGGATGAGCCTTCCTGTAACTTGGAGCCCCTGATCCTAGCTGGCCAGACTCTGGTTACCCTCCGGAATCTTCGTTCTTGTAAAGGACCTTCGTCGAGGGAAACCAACTTGAGAGTCTGACGAAAGGTTTTTAAGGCCATGCCTAATGCTGCAGACGCAGTCCCAGCGCAGACTGCAGAGGCAAACCCCAGTGCTGGGGGTTGGATCACAAATATGAAGTGCGAGAGCGCACTATAATGTCGGGTGATGGTAGGCTTTCCCGCCAGAACGGGGCAATCCCCCCGATCTACCAACCCATGGACCGGGACAAGTTAAGGAGTCCATAAACAGAGAATTAAAGTAAGGATTATAGGAGAGGGACGCTTTCGCCGGCCGGGTGACATTTCGGAGTTTGGACGAGAGGGGATCGCCTCGCCTTAGCGAGGGGGTCCTAACTGGATCGTGTGGGCGGTCGAGCTTTCGGTCGGACCATCGGTTCAGTGTCGGGGCCGCCGCGATAGATGGGAATCTGTGTAGTTAGTGTTCCCCTATTAAATGTTATTTATTTATTTATTTAGTTATTTATTTGTACTAACCCTCATATATAAGTAGTATAATCCTTACTAACATTAGCACTTAAGCATGTTTATTTATTTATTTATTTATTTGTTGGTTGGTTTGCTGATTGTTTGTTTGTTTGCTCCCCGCCGTCCCCTCTCCGGCGTGACATTCCTCTCCTAAGAATGCCACGCAGTCTTGTGGGGGGGGGGGGGTATGTTACGTGCGTCGGCCACCCCATCAATTAATAATTTTGTATTTAATTATTAACAGAATTTGTTTTAAGGAGGTATGATGGTAAGGTGGTGGAGGAATTGCACGATCCAGAAGTGAGTTTTTGAACACGCCCCGATTCGGGTGTGGATCGTGCAGTTCTTCGAGTTCGAATTTGTTTTTCGAAGTGGACGTGAATGGGGAGCGAGAGAGACGGTGGATAAATGTTTTGGAATACGGTTTTGAATTCCGTTGTGCACGGTTTTTGACGAAAGAAAACGTTTTTTTTTTGGTGCAGTTGAAAAAGGAAAAAACAGTAGATTGTCCCGGTGGTGTTGTTGGCTGTTTTTTGAAGAACAAGGAATGTGTAAAATTTGAGTGTCAAAAAGAAAAAAAAAGTAAAAAGAAAAAATAAAATAAACGAATTAAGATTACATTCGAACAAGTGGAATTTGTGTTGTCTATCTCAAAGCTTCTGATACAATCCTAATCCTCGAACATCGGTTGTAAACCCGAGTGAGACGTTGATAATTATCAATCATATTATTCTTGATATGCAACTGAATTTTAAATAATTAATTTGGTCAGTAACTATTTGCGGTGCTCAGCAGAATCTTGTGTGGTTAATATAAGATGCCTATTCTACGATTTTATTTGGGAAACGCCTTTGAGGAGCATCATTAAAGGCGTGTACTGCAACAGCTGCAAGCGTAAAGCCTGGAATCTCGGAGACACAGCCACTTCTCAATTCGGAGCCACGGAAGCAGTCCTCCCCCAGAACCAGGTAATCAATTTTGACTTTAAATATATATTAAATTTCCTGTGGCTACATATTGCCACAATAGGTCATTTTATTTTTTAGTGAAAGTGTTCTGTTCTTGTAGGGGTTTGGTTTCAGGAAGCGTGTCTCCTAGTCCTTATAAGGAGAAGGTGATGTCTTAAAATAGACCGCTCCTGAAAACTCGTCCTACAAAGGGGTCGTCACCGTGCTTCCTCTGATTCCAGAGGGAAGAGCAACGTCTTTGATTTCGGCCTCCGTCCTTGGTTTCACTTGGTCTTCCATGGGGGCCAGGTGATACTTCGCTAAATCAGTCAAGTTAAAATGAAACAAGTTGATTCACGTATTTTATTTCCAAGTGGTTTTTATTTTTCAGGATTCCTCTATTCTTCTATTTACAACTTAGATATTCGCCTGGGGTCCTTCCTCCAGTGACTAGATATGATGTTATACTGCGGCTCCACTTCAAATGTATGTCCTATCGGGACTATTCTGGCGCAAGACTAATGACGTTGCCCGGAAAAAACAAATCATTATGGAAAATTTAACAAGCCTCAGGACTTGCTAAATAAGGCCAGGACCGGTTTCCGGTTGTAGTGCCAATGGTGATGATGATGATGATCGGGACTATTAATTATGTTTAACTGCGGCCAGGAGATCACTTACCCATTTCCTTTATAAAGGAAAACAAATCGAAAATTGTATCCCAAAAATACACATTTTCGTATAACAATATCGATTTTTGGATATTTCGAGTGAGATGTTGTGTTTACATAAGATAAGAAATCAATTTCTTGAATTCTTTCGAAACTATTTCGCAGATGTGGGAATGTATCTGTTTTTGGTTTTGTTTGTTTTTCACAATGGAAAATTTTCAGATAGAGATAATGATCTCTGAATTTTTGGATGTCGATGATGCCGTGGGGCAAATGTGAAACGTAAACGAATATTAGATTCATTTATTGTGAATTCTAATTTTAATTCGGATTTTGGATTAAATTATGCCGTGGCGGCATTTGTTAAACGAGAAACGAATGTTTGATTCGTTTATTGCGAATTTTGGGTCATGTTTGGGTTTTTTTGGGTTCTGATAGGATTTTACGTTTTAGCGTATTGTTGCTGGGATTTGGATTAGGAATGGGGGAAAAAGGTGGCAGGGCTTTTTGGAGCACTACAACAGTTCGTTGGGTACATTGTTTATTTGGTTTTGATTTTTTTTCTTTTTAAGTAATTTATTGTTTCCCTTACTTTATTTTATTTTAATGTTAATAAAAGGTGGAAATTAAGTTGATGCCTCTTTTCTTAACTAATTTTCATTACTTTTACTTTTTTTTTAGTTTATTCATGTTTTATTGTATTATTTTTAGCATTTATAAAACCATAAACACAAAAACCGAGTCAGTTTTCCTTCTATTACATTTTTAGAAAACATTGCTATCTATAATTTGTTAACGAAATAAGAGCAGAAACATATGGAGGTTGTGATAAAATGGAGGGGAATAGCTGAGGAAACAGTAACGAATTTTGCGGTATTCGATTAAAATGTGTTAACTGTAGTTACGTTAAATTCTTGACTCGATATTTAAATGTGTTATTGTAGGATATTGCTCTCTCTAAAATTTATAGTGGAAATATTTCTCTCTTTATTTTTTTTTGTAACAATATTATGGTGCTTTCCTATATATATATATATATATATCATTTTTAAATTGTAGTTTTAAATGATGACTTGTCCCGCCATTGCTTTTATGTTAATTTAAAATTTTTACTTTCCCTTACTTTATTTTATTTTATTTGTTAATATATATTTGTTGCTAATTCAATCTTAGCGCTGCAGTGCGAATGCATTCGGACAATTCCTCCTCAGATTTTTTCTTTTTTATATGGGGCTGCTGTATATATTAGAAAGAGCATCATTACACTATACCACGTATTTGGTGTCATCTTGTGTAATCAATTTTTAACTTTATTCTCATTTCATATATTTAAGGGTGCTTAAAAAAAATGTTTATCTGGTTCACCAGTTTTTGCGATGATATATATATTGCTGAATTCAGACTTTTCCTTTATTTTGTGTATTTTACTAATGCTAAATAACTTAATGTTTTGGTTTATAAACAATTAGCTTTGTTTTAAATGTTTGTGGGTTTGTTATTAAACCGTTCTTACTCAATAAATTCTGGCATGAAAGATAGTTTTCATCCATAATTGATAATTATAATTTGTTTATGTTGGGTTCTTATTTTGTTTTACTGTATTTGAACTATATAAACATCAGTGCTTAAAGAGAATAATAATAACACAAAAGGAAAACAGCAATATCTAAAAGTTTAAAAATGTGTAAGCGAAATATATTGGATGTTGCCTGAAACTGCCATCGTTATACTATTACATTCGGGTTTCTATTAATATAATTTTTTATTTGAATTTTAAGTTGGTTTTAATTTAAATAATAAAATTAAAAAAAGAGAATTGATGGCGCGGAAGGAGCTCACCAAGGAAAATTGACAAAATTAATAGAGAGAATAAAATAAAGACAAAACCTGGTGTTGGTGCTGTTAGTCCGGCGTCTCCCGATCTGATGATGGTGTCTGGTGCTGTTGGTGATGCTGGACGATGATTAATCGTTGGGGTTGTTGCACCCTTTAATTGACTTATGTTTTTAACCCGGGCACTCGTCACTGTCATTGTGCCCGATTTCATTTCTCACCATTTTAATGTGAATGAAACACTTGATAAGATCTTCAGGAAAAGTTAGCTATTCAAGATTTCACATCCATACTTTTCTAACTGTATTATTTTTCAGTAACGAATAAGAAGAAAATACGAGGATATACTGAAGGGTAATGGACACGTGCTTGCAGAACGCCTTTGAAGTGATATTCAGAAGTGCGCCTGGCAGCAAATGGAGGTCCATGTGCAGGCCTGATGTCGACCGTTCATCAAGTGCCTTTCAAGTGCGGGAAGTATGGAGGCGTGCTCTACTGCTATAACAACGCGACTTAAACAGCGTACCATTATCGAATTTTTAAATGCTGAAATAGTGACTCCTATTGAAATTCATCATCGTTTAAAGGCGGTTTATGGAGACGATGCTGTTGATAGGTCTACTGTAAATCGATTGGAAATTAAATTTCGTGGTTGCGAGCCTGGTGAAGTCACCATTGTTGATGGAACACGCAGAAGACTTAAAATTACTGCCACAGACAATAATCATCACAAACTCGTCAACGATTTGATTAAAAATGAGTGCCGAATCACAACAAAACCGTATCGCAAACCACATTGGAACATTCGAAGAACATGTCGGCTTTAGTATTGGACAATTGGGATACCGTAAAATCAAACAAACAGCGTCAATTGGAATGCTGCGAGTAACTTTTGAACCTCAAGATTGAACCGATTCCACACCCTCCTTATTCCCTTGATCTCGTCCCATGCGATTTTTATTTGTTTCCTCTAATTAAGAGAGACTTTAAGGCATTACACCTCGGACGATGAGGTGAGGGCCACTGTCAAGTCCTGGATTCGAAAAAAGTCTTGGGGATTTTTCAGTGATGGAATAGAAAAACTTGTTACACGTTGCGAGAAATGTTTTAGCCTCAATGGTGACTCTGTTGAAAAATAAATATATGATTTAGAAGTTTAAGAATTGTACGTTAATATATATATTGCCTGGTTTTGCTATTTCGTTTTTGTTCACGCTCCACAAGCGTGTGAGCATTAGTTTTCAGCCTACCCAATTGTTATGATTGTACTGTGTGTACGAATTGGTTCGGTTCGCTCTCAAAAGATGGTTGAGTGTTTTATGGTGACTGCTGATTTCAGTGGTTTCAGAGAGGTTAGACATCTGTCAATAATATTCCGTTTATTCGCTTTCACTTTCATACAAAAAACTTTGTTTTTAATTGTGTTGACTATGTCAAATTTTGTGTTAACTAAGCAGCACTTGTAGGAGTTTTCTTCATTAATTGAAAGGAAAGTTCAGTTGACGCGCATGTTGTGGAATTTGTTAATGGTGACACCATTTCAACTGATAGATCATTGTTTCGACGTTTCAATGATGATGATTTCAGTGTTAAAGACAAGTCAGGCTCTGGACAACCCAAGATTCGAAGACAAAGAATTGGAGGCATTACTTGATGAGGATCAGTTACAAACTCAAGAGGAGTTTGTTGAATCATTGTGAGTGACTCAATAAGTAGTGTCTGTACGATTGAAATCCTTAGGAATGATTCAAAGGCGTTTCAAATGGTTACGCTATGAACTGATGTCGACAGACATTGGAGGCTGATTTTTCACTTGCGAGGAGCTGATTCAATGGCAATAAGGTCGCGATTCCAACTCTACATCGAACTGTGAGTGGGGATGTGAAATTGATATTCTACGGCAACCCGATGAAGAAAACAGACAACGATGTGCCCTTTCAATTGTTACCATCAATCTCAACATCGACAACAAAGCCGATGTTTTGAAGGTTGTGCTCTATATTTTGTGGGACCAAAAGGTTGTTATGTACTATGAGCTATAACGTGGCGATTGCATTGCGAACGATCGATGTAGGCTAAAAATGAGCCGTTTGCACAGCGTATTACGAGAAAACCATCCGAATACGAGCTGTTGCACCTAGTTTTTCGAGTGCACACATAAATTATTAAATTACTAAATGATAAATATAAATGATGGGAACTCACGTGGCGCCTTCAATGTGATTCGTGTTGCTTCCTCGCTTACTTAACACTGTTCGTACCGGGTAGGTGGCTGTTGTGGCGGCGACCTATGGATTTGTCTCGTCTTTATTTATGGTTTGTTCAGCACGCCTTTATTATAATGAATTTTCACTATAATGTCCTCTTTGTTTTAGGTTTTAATGAAATGTAGTATATTGTATTAATTGTGTGAAAATATGTTGCAGTTTTTGGTCACTGTTGTTATGCACAAAACCCTCCACCCCTACTTCAATTTGCCCATATTGAATTGAACTTGAATCCAAGTAGTGAAAGAACGAACCATATGTTCAACACGTAAAATCCCCTGGATCCAATTCTATGGACCAGATGACCAACTTTCAAGCAAAGTTGTTGAGAATCGTAAAATGCACGTCTGCAATTTTATGATCCTTTAAAGGTTTGTTTAACCAAACCATTTCCCACAGGGAACATATTTGTCCATTCTCCGAAAACAAATAACTTGCACCATAAAACGAACCGCACGTTCACGATCCTCTGTTGATTTTTCCTTCGGGTTTCCTCTTTTGTTCCTAAGCCGGGATAAGAAAAAGAAATAGCGGCTGGCAAAAGGGCCAGGCAGAAAAAAGGACATATCCTTTGATTTGCAGGATGGAAGAAAAAAGTCTTCATTTGGGGAGTTGGTTCTAGAGATTTGACCGGAACGGTCTGTTAATGGTTGGAGAGGATACGTTGGGACGATCGAGAAATAATAAAGTGCCTCTAACTTTAATTAATATTGTAACAATAAAATTAATGCTAAATGAGGTTGATTAGGATCGACTGTTATTAATTAATAAAGTGAATGTTAACTAAATGTGACTATGAAAAATTGTCGATTGAATAATATTGTAAGGTGAATGTTAAATAAGATTGACTAGGATCGAGTGTCATTAATTAATAAAGTGTGTGTTAACTAAAGGCGGCTATGAACAAAAGTGTTTTTGCTTGCGATTGTATGTGGTACAATAGTGGTATTTAAGAAAACCACATAACACTGTAATATAGTTTGATAGAAAATTACTATCACTAGCATTTATTTCACTTAAAAATTTTATTTGAAACTAGTTACTTTACAATATTTTTACTTTCTAGAAACAATTTTATTTATTATTATATATTATACATATGGTCTTTGTGCTGAGGAACACTAATGAATTTTCTTTTATTTGATTTGTCTCTTTTAGTTTTAAAAACTACACTTAACTTTTATTCTGCTGAATATTAACAATTTTGATTTGTCTCTTTTTATTTTGAACACTACGCTTTACATTCTCTGTGACGCACGAGGTTTTCCTTTTATTACCACACACCACGAATTGGTTTTACCAGACTACAACAGATTCTCTGGCCATTCGCACCCTTTTATACTGATCCCACACTCATCCTCATTTCCCATTTCCCACTAAATGCGAATAAACTCTCGCGTCAATGAACCCAGAGAGAATGGGAAAACTGCAAAGGAGAGCAGCTTGAGTTAGGAGTTGATTTGGTTTCGCTTGCAACAAACAGCGAAACGAAAGGGTAGACTGTGTGCCCTCGTTTAGAGGTTTGGGTAATTCTCGAAATGCAAAATTGCGAAGTGCATTCCGAGAAGGGGAAATAGACAGGGTTAAAAAGTATACTCATGCACACTTTCACCGGATGCCTGTACTTTTTGTATCTGAAAATGGGAACATTGGTTTGGGAAAACTTTACATCGAAATGTGCAAAGAAATTTGAGGAGGGACTAAACTGTATCGTTATGTAGAAACAGCATAATTACTGATGGTGCTTACATTTAGGGAACTGGTAAGTGGGATTTAGGAAATCGTTTTTTTTTTTTTTAATAAAAGGACGCGAATCAGCTCAATGATTCGGGGGGCTTTAATTATGTAACAGAGCAAAAACATGAGAAAGGTATTCTCTTACCTGACAACGCTCCGCCTCATATCACAAAAGTCGTAAAAAATATTTAGAAGTGCTTAATTGGGATATTTTACCATATCCACCATATTCTCCGGACATTCCTGATTACTGCTTGTTCCGACTGTTGCAGCATTATTTTGAAGGCTACCGATGGACGTTTTGTGAAGAACTCGAAAACTGGCCCCTAATTTTGATAGCCACAAAAGACGAGACATTTTATCGGGATGGAATCTGAAAATTGTCTGAGAAGTGACCGTTTTTTTCTGAAATAAACGCATTTTTGACCCCAGAAAAACAGACCAAACTAATTTGTTCTTCCAATAAATACTGCTTTCTGAAAAGAAAAATATTTGACATTGAAGCGTTTGCGAAGATGGTGAATAGCGTATGATTCGAACCGACGCTATGACGGTTAGAATCACTAAAAGATTGAACAATGTTCAGCACATCAGACCACTGCCGCATGTACGAATTCGATCGTTATTCTCAAGTACAATCAACTGAAGTGGAATTTCTTTATTCTTGCTATGGTATGCGGCTCTGATGCTTTGCTTATTCGATTGTTATTTCGGTGTTGTTCTTCACTATTTGCTTGTGTATGTATCTGTTAGGGGCGGCACATCATTTTTTTTTTTCAAGAAATTTTCCAGGAAATTCTTTTCACAAGCCGATTTTTTCAAATATAAATATATAAATATTAAACGATTCTCACCGAAGATGCTTCAAAAATATGCGGAAGGAATCAAACAACCGATGGGCAGTGAATATTTACTTTTTGGGAAACCGCAACTGCGTTCTATTTGCCAAAAATTACCCCCTAGCTACGTGGAACACTTCTGAGAAAGCAGTAAAACGGTTTTTAAGTAGTCAGCACTGATTTAAATTTCATTCTCCTTGGGGAAGAATTTCTAATGTCCATATTTTCAAAAACAATTCACTTCACAACGGTATAGTACATTATTCAGTCGTATGTATCATATATTGTGCCATTGTATTTGAATGTTATATTCTCGATTCTCGTGGTTTATTGGAAATGTCTTTTGCGTTGTACATCACTGCACAAAGTTTTCTAATATACCCAGCTGAGATGTCCTTAATTTTTTGCAAACCTCTTATCTCAAGTACATTTAAGTCACTCCATTCCTCTTCGTTCATTCGACTACTTGAATACCCCCTGAAGTTCATGAAATAGTCTCATCGATCACGGCATGTGGTAGTGCTCCAGTTGTGCATAGTGACCTATTGACCAAGCGAGGAAGAAGAACTCATTTCCCTTTAAGGATTTGTAAACATTAATCCCAATTGAAGGTGAACTGTCTAACGATAAAGACAAAAAACCCTTATCATGTACCTAAAGCAGTCGTCTGAAAGACTCAGCATCATTCACAGTGGTCGTTGGGTTTCGGTCTGCAACGCCCTCCTGTCATTGTCGACCAAGTGGAAGATTCATTCTTTCGACCCTGCTACGGCATTCAGTCGTCTCCTTTTATTTAAGTCCTTTCGTCCAGGATGTCATTCTTTTTTCTCTAAATTTATTTATATTTTATTTTACTTATTTATTTATATTTCCCTGCCGTACTCGTGAAGTGCGCTTTTCTACGTGGGCACTTGGCACACTTCTCTTATTGCTTGTGCTGTCTTCCCTTAATTCAATTTCTTTAGACTGCGTTTGCTGTAGCATTTTTCCACATGCAAAATAAACGCTAGAGGACGAGCAGGGGTTGCATGTAATTTTTTTTCTTTTTGGTGCAACAAATACGAGATGACCTCTGTACCATTTTTATTTTCCCTCAGTCCTTATTAAATTCATAAGGACGAAACATTTCCATCCGCTTCGGGGTTAATATAAAAGTTTTGTTTGCCAGTAAGGCCAGTTAGTGAGGATTGAAATGGGCCACGAGGTGTGCAATGCTAATAGCCAAAGGATGTCGTAAAAGAAATAGTTATTCAAATCTAACGACTTCAACACAAAGACGGAAAAGCACAATAGGGGTGAAAGTATTCGTGGGAAGTCCGTTTACGTTTTTCGTGTCCGATGTTCGCTATGTTGCAATTTCCATCTTCTGACGTTTGTCTGTCTACTGTGCGCTATCCTTCTTAGGTGTAATATATTTTTAGCTTATATACTTCAAAAGAGTTATTATAAATGTTTACAAAGAATCACTTCTCATTGAGATAATTGAACAGAACTTTTATTATTATCTTTATTAGAATAGGGGCAACCGTTCCGACAACGCATTAAGGACGAGTCTGTTTATTAATATTTGCCACCCTCCGTTGCTGATTTGTATTGTGCTTCGAAATGATGCAGGATAAAGTTGAGAAGTAATTAACAAGATTACTGTAATGGAGTTACTTAGGAGATTCGTTTTAAATTTGATGATTCGCAGTCGAGATGGTACACTCTGCCGCACATTCCGGTGATGTTTAGATAAACCGAACTTTAGCAGAACTTACAAACCTTTCACTTGGCTTTTCAGAATATCCGTATAGGCATTTTGTACTATCGCTTTCGGTTTTCCGGATCAATTAGTAGAAAGGGAAGAGTGCCTATGAATTACTGTGAAGTCTAGAAGGAAGTCGACCCACCATTCATCTATTTATTCGCTCTTCTTTATTCCTAAAAAAATGCTTATGTAGCTGTATTTTACTTTATGTATTAAGTTATTTTAGGTTTATTAAATTAATTCAACAGAATAACGGTATTGAACACCTGGAGATTACAATGCCGAAGAAACACATAATATTTCATATTTGGGTAGGTCGGCTAAAGAACGATTGTCTGTGTTCATTCCTATTGCTGAAGTTGATATTGAACACGAACTGATGCTGAATCCCTGATCGACTGGTATCGCGGGGATGCATTTAAAGAGATGGAGTGAACTCGCGGCGGTTCCATTGAACCATTTCCCATCAATCATTAAGAAAGTGCTACATGGAGCACTAAATACCCTGGAAAGCATTTACCTACCTTTCTGTCATCCACCTAAAATGTCTCCTAACCACCTAAGCCATAGTTCTGCGCTAAGGCAAAAAGCATTGCACCAAAACAGACATTTTCCACAAGAGCATTATCACACCAAACGCACCATGATCCGAAAAAGCAATTCAGTCGCATCACTAAGCAACCGATTTAAATTCAAATCATATCGGCGCCCATATCCCCTGTAGAATTCTACAGCACACAAGCAGGAGATATTCTTTCTTTTCCTTTTTGCTGCAAGCACATCGGTCGCTAAACCGATCGACAGTACGCAATAGCATATCTCACCACTGGCTGCGAAGGAAATCGAATTCTCGCTAATGTAAATACACATACGAAAGTTCGACCCTTTCAAGACGCCAGCAACTGGTGCATGATCAGCATAAGTGGCGTACGCGGTTGCTGATCATGTAAACACATCAGTTCATGATTATTGCCCAGCTGCAACCACTCCGCTTAACGTTGGCCCTTTTATAAAATCCGGATATCCACGGTTCGCATGCTGGGCGATACGTGGCATGAGCAGCAATTGCGATCATCTTGTGTATGTTCCGCGCCCTTTACAGTGCCAATGTGTGGAGAATGATCCCCTATTGGTCACTTACACGATGAATGAAATTTGGTTTTCATTTGTTGCTAAGTCATTCTTCATTCTTAAAACAGATTCCGCGGAGGCCGGTCGTTCCTCCATGTAAAACGTAATTAAGTCGAGTTGCAACCACTAACTAGTGCACACGCCACGGAGTCGCGTTTGCCTTCCTTTAAAGAGCCGAGTATCAAGATTAGCCTGGTGCGGTTCGTGTGTGGATGACAAATGTGCCTTTTTTTAATTTAAATAATACGAATCAAATATTGTGCTTGTTAATTTAAACAATATGAACCAAATTGTGTGCTTTGTAATTTCAATAAATATGAACTAAATCTGGTGCCTCTTAATTTGAACAAAAAGTGAACGGCTGGTGACGAACTGGTGATCTCCGGGAACAGTAGGCGGCGGAGCTCCTCTTTCTGGAACAGTGCCGGAATTTTGATTTTGTGTCGATGGAACAATTTATGATGGGGATAGGAGTAGAACCAGTGCCAACGACGACACACATACTTCTTACCCCACAAACTCACCGACTACGGTTGATCAGTGGTGTGGAGGTACCTGTAGAATTGAGAACGGCAAGATACGTTGCTTCTATGTTTTAATCATCATCATCATCGGCACTACAACCGGGAACCGGTCTTGGCCTTATTTAGCAAGTCTTGAGGTTTGTTAAATTTTCACATAATAATATATTTTTACGGGCAAAGCTATTAGTCTTGCGCCGAGCGTATCTTTTAACAGTGGCACTGAAGTATGAGCCGTTGTAATTATTTTGAAATATTTAAACTAGTTTACATGGGACATATAAGATATGAGAATTGAATTAGTTTAGGACAAATAACTGATGGGAAGAGAAATTCACTGAAATTCAATTTGGAAAAAACATATATCGTTCTTGCAACAGTTTGGCCACCACTGATACTTCCTCAAGGTGAGGAGTAGTCTGAGGCAATTTTGAGGCAAAATCCTCAGCTGGTGTGACACACTGAATATGCTGGCAGAAGCTGGTCACATCAATTTTTTTATACTTCTCTCAGGAAAGGTGAACCTATATCGCAAAATGGGCGCCCTCAGATGCTATTTTTTTTCTCGACTAGATCCATTAGATAAGCTCCGAGAGATGGTAGAGAATTTTTCCCAACCATTTCATGGAGACTATAACTCAATGGCGGGGTATTTCACCGGATGGTTGGGGATTGGGACCCAACTTACCGCTCAGAAATTATGACAAACTGCCGTAATAGCAAGACATATCATTGTACGCAGAATCAAACGCAAAACATAACTTTCCTACCAACTCAACCACTGAGCAGAAGACTGGTCCACAAAATTGGTTTTTCGCTTTTTTTTTTGTTCTTGATCGCGACGACTAGTAGTAAGTGGTCTTACTGTGCTGCAGCAAATAAAACACTTTTAAGTCTGTAGTCAATAACTTTGTTGTCTCACAAGCTACACACTTTGAACATGGCGAATTCCAAGGTGTTTATCAGATATAACTTGATTGAAAAATAACTAAACTTGATCCACATACTCATCGAATCGTATAGTTTGTCGCAGATGAAGATATGTCATTTGCGTAGAAAATGCCCTTTCTTTCTAGATAATATTGCCGCAAAGACAATTATTATGAATCTTCTTTAACTAACTTTTCTTGTCTCTTTTGTAGTTCACACCCGTATGATTCGTTTTGCACCAACAGGCAATTAAGCATCGTTTACCAGCTACACAAACGTTGAATGGTTCTTAAAATAAACTTCAAGTGGAATATGCTACATTGACTGACCTCGACCAGATAGCGATGACGCTGAGCCAACACTTCGAGGCGATTTACCGATCATTCCCTCCGAGTTTTGATATGGATATTAGCAACCACGTTGAAGAGAAGATCTAAAGCCCAATAAATCCGCTGGTTTAGATGTTCTGATAAATTACATTATAAGAAAAATCCCATTTCGTCAATTCCTACGCGAGTGCCAGATGCCCAAGGCGATTATGCAGACACCCTGGATCTGTTTTTGACATCCGAGCCCTACATTTATACCGTGGAGGTTGCAACGCCACTGGGAGGCTCAGATCACTGCTTGGTATTGGTCGCGCATCCACATGCATTTCAAGCGAATAACCGACCTAGGTCTCCAAGGATGAAGTAATAGTAGTCGAAGATCCGCAAAAGAAAGCGAATTCAATTGGAGCCTGTTTCGAAGCAGTGTACAGAGTTAAGGAATCAGTTCATGCTAACACTGAAATTGAAAGCAATGCCCGTCAAAGACATTGCTCGCTGCGCAATCAACTTCACAACTGGCGATCCGAAAACCGTAGTTTCATCACATTTGGGGAAAATAATAGGGCAGATTCTCCCGTCAGAAATGAAAATACAAATATGTTTGTGCGCAAGGATGAACTTAGAAACATACTTAGATCAATAAAAAATAAGAAATCATCTGGAATAGATACCATTCCAAATGTGGTTCTAAGGCACTTGCCTCGCGAAGCAGTGAACATATACACTACTTTGTTTAACAACGCTCTAAACAATGCACACTATCCAACCCATTGGAAGACTGCAGTAGTCCACCCTATCCCCAAAAAGGGTAAGGATAAGAGCAATCCAGCTAATCTGCGCTCGATCAGCATGCTTCCCAACATCAGCAAGGTATTCGAAAAAATTATAAACAAAGCACTGATAGGTTGGTGTGATGAAAACGATACCATCCCCAACAATCAGTTTGGCTTTCGAGTGCGACATGATACAGTTCATGCAGCGACGAAACTTGTTTCCGATATACAGTGCAACAAGGCAAAGCGACAATGTACAGGCGCCTGCTTGGTTGACTTTGAAAAGGCTTTCGACACCATATGGTTAGAAGGACTTGTCTATAAGTTAACAAACCTGGGTATGGTTCTATTTTGGCTCCAACCTTGTTTTTGCTTTACATAAATGATTTGTTGGAGACAACGGTTAACAAGGTGTTCAGTTCTGCGGATGATAGTGCTCTTGTTTTCAACATAGCACCAGCTGGGATGTGGCCAGATTGACTCCCTGAATCGGGGTCTGGATAGGGTCCTGCAGTGGGGAAGGGCAAATCTCGTCGACTTCAATGCAACGAAAACACAATATACAACATTCACAAAGAAAACTGGATCATAGGTTCCACAGCTGATGATGAGTGGCCAGACCCTCGAATCTGGAAAAAAGCTTGAAATTGCACGGTCTGTGGGAATGTATCGTGGCATAAACACGTGTCGAAAATCGCCCGATCATCATCATCATCATCGGCACTACAACCGGAAACCAGTCTTGGCCTTATTTAGCAAGTCCTGATGCTTGTTAAATTTTCCATAATGATTTCCTTTTTTTTTTTCGGGCAAGGTCATTAGTCTTGCGCCAATCGCCCGATCAGCCTCTGGAAAATTTGACTTACCTTTCAAACCCAAGAAATATTACTCCGGCTCAACTTCTTCTCCTATATAAATACCAAATTAGACCCGCGCTCGAATATTGCTCTCATGTTTGGAGTTCTGCTGTTAACCATACCCTCTACCTACTTAAGAGCAAACAGAGACGAGCGATCCACCTGATCGGGGACACAGCGCTGGCGTCGGGACTGCAGTCGCTATCACATCGAAGGTGCGTAGCCAACCTCTGTCTGTTTTACAGATATTGCCACGGATACTGTTTTTCGGCGATTCGTGGTATTATTCCGCGCAATTCGGTCTATATGCGCACCATAAGACCATCCGACGGATCGCACCAATTTGCGGTTCATCTACCGACGGCGCGAACATCCCTACATCAGAACTCGTTCCATCACAGAGCGGGAAAGCTGTGGAACTCCCTTCCCGCGTGAGTGTCCTTGGAGCGTTACAACCTGCAACTGTTCAAAAAGAACTGCAACGGTTATTTTGTGTTATATATGGGCGCCGTGTCTGCGTTATAGGTTCGCCTCTGCCGAGAGAAGTGTAATAAATAAAGTTAAAAAAAAGTTAATATATATATTATATTTATTATATATATAATAAGTAAATTTAAACGCGGACAACCAACAACAAAATTATCTATGAACATTTACACACATCAAAGATGGGCAATGTCAAAATACAACAAAATTAAGATTAAGGAAACTAGGATTCAATTTGTAAATATTTAGTTGTAAATAATCAACAATAATATTAGTTGTAGAGTTAGAAATAGAAATAAAAGTGTTATAAATATTGCAGATGTAAGGCGTTTAACACGCAAAAGAAAAAACAAAACTACGCCGGTGGCAAGGGAAACAGATATATTACTAAACACTTAATAAATAAATAAATTCGAAAAAACCGTGTTGGCAAATACAATAAAATAAACGAAGTTGTGCATTATATAGCGATATAGTACAGACCTTAGTATTAAGCATTGAGAGGTTATGCCACTGTAGAGACCCGAAAACCGACCACACGAAGTATACAACATATTTATATATGTATTGTGTTTTTTTTAAATACAAAATGGCGGCACACGGCCGTTGAAAAAAAAAAAACGTCTTTAAAAATTTGCTCCAGTGGTTGCAAATTATCTTGAACAGTTTTTATCCTCCAAAATGAAAATGTCTAGTGTATGCTGTACGAAATTTTGAAAATATTGATTTTTGGAAAAATGGTAAGTTTTTGAAAAGAAAAAAACGATTTTTCGACATTTGTTTATTCAAAACTTTTTTAATTTTTAATATCTGCCAATACCCATTAACCCGATATACACTGCGGATTCTATTTAAGAAGCTACCTTTTAAGTTTGAACTCTATCGGATAAAAATTGAGAGAGTTATCTTGCAAGCCAATTTCAACATAGTGTTGAGATAATCGCGTTTAGTGTATTAAGTTCGGTTTCATTGCACACGAGGGTGGGGTGAAAAATGCCCGGCCTTACCTACAGATGGCGCCAGCTGGCCCAACTGTTGGCTTGTATTTTATCTTATAATACTATGTCTCATTAACTTGTATATACATTTTCAGGTCGATTGCTCTGTTATTACGAGATTGGGCAGAAAAGTTTCCGGCCTCAACGTGAAGATAGCAGCACTCGTCAATTAGTGAATCTAGTTGCGTAGCTTTTGACAGTTACTCACCAATATTTCAGCCATTTTGGATGCGTAGTTTTTATTTGACAGTCATTTGAGTGAGCCGATGTGAGTGTTTTTGTGAAAATGGACAAAATTGAGTATCGAGCTGTCATTAAATTTTTGTTTTTGAAAGGCAATACGCCTACGAAAATCAAAGATGAGTTGGACGCCGTGTATGGGGACTCTGTACCATCGTCTACCACAGTGAAATTTTGGGCAGCTGAATTTAAACGTGGCCATGAGAGCTTGGGAGACGATGAACGTTCGGGACGTCCAAAAACTGAAACAACTGACGATAACATCGCTAAAGTTCACCAAATGTTCCTAGACGACCGCCGAATTAAAGTGAGAGAGATAGCAGATGCTATGAAAATGTCCAAAGAACGTGTTTGTCATATATTAAATCAAGATTTAGGCACGAGGAAGCTGTGTTCGAATAAACATTTCCAACGCTCTGTTGGTGCAGTTTAGGCGCAATAAATCCGAGTTTTGGCGCCGATTAATTATTGTCGATGAAACTTGGATACACCATTATACGGCCGACACACAAATACAGTCAACAGTGGACTGCAAATGGGGAATCGGCTCCCAAAAAAAAAAGCAAAAACTGTTTTTGGCTGGGAAAGTGATGACGACTGTTTTTTGAGATAGTCATGGAGTTATCTTAATCGATTATTTTCAAAAATGAAAAACCATTACAGGAGCATACTACGCATCATTACTTGAACGACTGAAGGCAAAAATTGCCACAAAAGGCCACATCTGCCGAAAAAGAAAATCCTGTTTCACCAACACAACACGCCGTCTCACACCTCAGCGGTTGCCATGGCGAAAATCCACGAATTACGGCTTGAACTGCTTGACCATCCGCCTTACTCACCAGATCTAGCCCCAAGAGACTTATTTTGTCCCCTAATCTAAAAATTGCACTCGAAGGACAGAGATTTTCGCCAAATGCGGAGGCAATCACCTTTGTGAACGGTTATTTTGCAGAGAAAAATGCCGAGCACTATTTGCACGGGTTAGAGAGATGGGAGAATCACTAGGAGAAGTGTGTAGAGTTACAAGGAGACTCTGTAGAAAAATAAAAATAAATTTTAAGAAAAAATGTGTTTTATCTTTGTTGCGTATTCTATTTAAGAAGCTACCTTTTAAGTTTGAACTCAATCGGATAAAAATTGAGAGAGTTATCTTGCAAGCCAATTTCAACATTAGGTCGGAAACGTATCAGCCATATACTATTTAAATTCCAAGACTTCCCACGGCAGAAGAATTCCGGCAACAGCAAAGACTGCAACTACAACATTGAAGCGCCCAGTAGCCGGACTTTGCCTTCGCCAATTCTCAATTAACACACATACACTAAACCAAATCTTAATCTAGAAACACAAATATAACTTAAACATAGAATTGAATATAATCAACTCAAATTGAACTAATTCAAACCCAGAACTCATTATTGCCAGACGCCATTCACCAAATGTGCTTGTTTTTTTTACATGTACTCACCTGTCAACACCTCAACGAGCGAAGTCGCAGAACTATCTCGCGACACACAGCGGTAGACAATTCTAACCGACAATCGCCTTTCAAAGTGGGAAACACTTGAAGAGCTATGGAAGATATAACGAAGGCAATTATGTTTACCACCAACAAAATGCCAAACGGTCAGCCGGCTATTCAATATCAGACAGTGGACGGTACAATTTTGAAATAACCAAAACTAGAAGGACAAAAGAACCAACCGGCTTGTACCTGGATCTGCGAACTCCGACTATATATCTCTTGCTAAGGACAATAAGGTCGAAACGGGGAAAGGGTCCTTTTCAATGAAAGAAACGGCTGCAGTGCGTCTCGGAGTCATGGATGACAGCGCACTCCCATTTCGCTTTGGTGCCCCCGGAGGATGTTTCAAAACGCAACATGATCCACCCAAAACATGAACGTATCACGTAAATTTCAATTTCATTTACGTAATCACGTAAAATTCGATTACGCGAGCCCTTGTGCCAAAGGCAATATGACACAATTCGACCGACCTCGTTGCCGTCGGCAAAATACTTTCAATGTCGACCAAGGCGAAGACCGAAGGGACCTGTGAAGCAAATGGAGAAAATTATGATCCAAATGTTCACATGGCTGCACAAGCAACAGCCAATAGGAGGGCCGGCCCGAATTGAGGTCAGCGATAGAGATACTTGATGGAGAATATTTGTAAAGGGATTGCCGAAAATAATGAAGTCCATCATGAAACTTCTGTTTGGTACGAGACAAAGGGACACAGAAAAAACGAGTCCGTTTTTCGCAAGCAGTCAGTCGTGAGAGGTGTTTCAAACTTGTTGGTTTTTAATTGTATGACGAATCTTGGGTGATTCTGTGCCGCAATTCGTTTCAAATAGTGAATAAAGAAAGTATTACATTGACAGTCGGCTTTTTCACTTCATCGGGATTTAACATTTCACCTTAATGTGTTTGGAGTTCGTATTCATTAAGAAATTTCAAAACAGTGTTTCAGATAACGTGCGCTCCGAGTTATTTGTTTATTTCTATTTGTGGTCCTTCGAGTTTGTTTTGCTAGTTTCCGACGCGAAACAGATGGTCTTCTTGTGGGGTAAAAGTATGTATGCCGACGTACGACATGGATTCACTGATACACCCCAACGATTGTTCCACCGAATCATCATCATCATTGGCAATACAACCGGAAACCGGTCCTGGCCTTATTTAGCAAGTCCTGAGGCTTGTTAAATTTTCCATAATGATTTGTTTTTTCCGGGCAAGGTCATTAGTCTTGCGCCAGGGGCTCCCCGACGGGGAATCGAACCCCGGTCTCCCGCGTGACAGGCGGGTATACTTCCACCGAATACACGTGCACAAAAATCCTTACACCAAGGAACGAGAAAAATAAAAACGCACTGGGTTGTTTCGTCGTATAGTTTTCTTGGTTTATTTTTCTTAATTTTTAATCTATTACTTTACAATTCTCAGATTGCCGTAGGCTTTTATAAGTAAGATGCGAATGTCATTAGGTTTGGTGAACACAATATTAAAGACAATCTCTGTATACTAAAATAACACTCGGCGTGGACAATCAATGAATCCTGGATATTTGGGATCCGCACATACACATACGAGTATTACACTGGAGATTCTTAATATAACATTTATTGCACCAGGTCTCTTTTTCTTTTCTTGAAAATATCTATAGTATAAGCTCACTAACCATTTCTAAATTATTACGTTAAACAAAGGCTTGAAAATGAATTACTGGATTAACTCGGTACGGCGAGAGATTTGCACTCGCGTGTGTGGCTCGATAGTTAAAACTCGGTCGTTAGTGTATGCGTACAACGCGGGGGATGAATATAGAATCGGCACGCAACGACCCCGTTACGTGTGCGTGGTTCGGTGGTTACAATCTGACTCCTCGTATGAATCTCGATGTAGTTTCGCGCGGATATCTCTATTCGAGATTGCACACATACAGAGAAAGGGACTGTACATGGAAATGACAGCATTTCAAATATAAACTGAAGTCGAATAAAGAAAAGCGGCAACAACAACTGCCTAAATGATATTCGAATTCAACTCAGGTCAGCTGTGCAAATAGATGGTCGCTCGGATAGCGACCGAAAAAGGTTGTCATGTTTAAAATAGCGATCGTTGATGCTGAAATAGGTTTCTGAGTATTATGTCAACAGAAACGCTATTTCGGGGTTCCAACGCTAAGATACGCGTTTGTTTACCTTGGTTAATGGTACAAGAGTTGTTTAAGGGAACTATACCGTGGGACCTGATCATTAGCATGATTGTTTGAATAACAATCATGATCGTGTCCAACTCGATGATCGGTTATCGGCATAGGCGATCGATCATCGGAAATCTGGATTGCAGATGTGCAAGCAGGCGAGTTGCCCAACGTGTCTTTTTGGACCAACGGATTGTTGGAACAAGCAGACACAGGAGGATCGGCATGTTGCCACCCAGAGGAACCGATCATGTTCCTAGCTGATTCATGTAAAATGAACCGAAGTGGTTTGGTTGATATGCGTTCGTATGATGCCATGGCAGGATGATGATCTTGCCGTGGGCTTATTTTTCAGGTATGATATTGAAAGGGTAGCTTAACGCTGCTCGATTACAGGTAAGCAAAATGGGTTTGTTGGGTGTGGAAAGGCGGGTTGATTTAAAGGGAATGTGTGATTCTTTGTGAATGCTTTAAAGAACCCCCACATATTCTCTACTTATCGCATCTACAAGAAGCTACTTTTTTTTTAGGACTCGAAGAATAATAGTTTTTTATTTTCGATTTTTGTGATTATTAGTTTTTATATATAAAAAGAGCCAATTATCCTTTTTTTGTACTTCTGCTTTATTCCACAATAAGTTGTACATGATCCTTGATGTTAGTTGCGTGCGCGATGTTCACATCTGCTTTCTTCCACTGCATGTTTTTGTATGTGTATTATTTTGTTGTCTATTATTCCCCTTGATAGTAACACTTGAATAACACACATCCGCTCGCGTCGGGTGTTTGAAGTCGATCCACCTACAGAATTGATTTCTTCACTAAGGAATGCTGAGTACCACTGGAAATTCCATATACAATAAATGTACTATGGTGTTTTATGCGTGGGGTGTAAATATCGGGTTCCACAGGGGCACAGGTTACCCACGTTTGCCCACTGGTTCTGTTCGTATCCGACTCCAAAGATTGAAACACTTTCTTGTTCGAAATTTATTTATTAATTCAAGTGTAACTTAGGAAAACTTCAAAAACACTGTGGATAATCCTTATTTACAAGTAACTTAAGTGATGAGGTACTTCAAAGGCACTGTAGATAGTAACTATATATTGTAAGCTATTGTAAGTTTATAATGTTAATTCACAAGTAACTTAAGTGATGAGGTACTTCAAAGGCACTGTAGATAGTAACTATATATTGTAAGCTATTGTAAGTTTATAATGTTAATTCACAAGTAACTTAAGTGATGAGGTACTTCAAAGACACTGTAGATAATTCTTATTTACAATATGGGGCAAAACCTTAGTTTGAATCCGAACGATTCTACTGACCCTTTAAGATTTTTCTCAACGACTGACTTTAATTCTTACTAAATCCCAAAGGTTACCTCATTTCCAATCCTTTTTTCCTCTTGCCAACACAGCGCCAAAACCCAAAAAAAAAAATCCCGACCATTGCTTTGACTACCATATATGGTGCGATTTAGCTTTTTTGGCCAGGCGAACAAGAAAAAAAGAAAGGGTGAAAACACATACACGATAATCGCTTCCGCAACTTAACGTGTGTATCCCATAGCATGCAGACATGGGATCATCTGAATCTACATGATTGCAAGTTCGCACAGGGGTTGAAATGTGTACACGATCACAACTGCGTAAAGCATTATTGCTGATCGTGCACATTTCGCTTGGTGAATCTTCCATGGGAACGTCGAATATTTATACGATCGACGACCACACCCTGGATCGCCGTAGATCGCATATCGCTTGTTGTACCAATGGTGGAGGTGGCTATTCGTTGTATTTGCTTCTCTTGTAGGCAAGTATGTTATTACTTGCCTGTAGGTTGATTTTGCCACCGAAATGCTTGTTGTACACTATGGTAAGCGAACGCAGCTTGCCCGTGTGCTATGGCATCGAACCGAAGATAGGGGTGTGCGATGTATCTCGCTTTGATCGGTCGGTTACAGATGCGACCGTTTCTTCCACACGAGCAGGTGGCATATGTTAGTGAGAACCCAATGGTTGGGGTGTCTTCGTTGTCTTCTGGCGCCGAGTGACATTCCTTGGTGTGCGTTGCAAACTGTGAGATCTCCATCGAGAATTAATGTTATGCAACGCACAGACAAGCGATTCGTCGTTGTAGGAAGATCTTTATTCTTGCTCGAAAGGAAATACGACGTAATGCCAAAAGCCAGATTTCTGCATGCTTTGTTGCCATGGCGATGGCGTGAATCTTACGCTACTAGGTACCCCTTTCGTGTGCTTAATGAATTCGGGCAATGCCCGTTACCCTGCTTATTGTCCCTTTTTTGGGGTATTACCCAACAATAGATGCGACGGGCCAGTGGCGTTACATGAAACCGCCACAGTACTACTTACCGGAATTATAATAAATATTTCCGAAAACTAGTTAGGTTAAATTAAAACATAGATGAATTTTATTTTAAATAGTTTTATTCAATATTTATTTATTTTTGTGACAATTATAGTGTTTAGTTTTAGTTTTTTTTTTTTTTTTAGTTTCCTTAATTCATTTTCTTAACACATTAACAATATTAATAAACCTCACTTTTACCTTGACTTTGCTGTTGTTTCTTTTTTTACTGATTTTAGCACGTCATATTGTTTGACTCAAACCTCCAAAAAACATTTAGGTAGTTTGTATCTTAATTGATGATAATTAGTTTGACTAAATTTTGTTTCCAATTTCCACTTATCTAATTTAACTTAAAGTTGTCTCTTCTATTATATTTCACTAAACAGTTTTTATGTAACCTTTTGTTTTGTCTTATATAATTACTTTTAAATAATCTAATTTTACGTGTTTTTTTTTTTATTATTTTGTAAACTTTCTTATACATCCATAGCCAATAAGTTTCTTATACTTACTTCAGTTTTATATTTCTTATTTAGTTTCAGTGTTTGATGCTGCGGCAATGTTTTATTTTGTTTTTCTCTTTTTCCATGAATTATATTTTTTTCTCTACGATGAGTAAGTTATATACAAAGACAGTTTAATTGGATTATTCATTAGTTATATTTTTATTCTCTCAATTATTTTACATACATTTAAAACGATTTTACGATATAGTAAATTTCATGCTCAATTAAAACAGAGAAAGGAAAGACAACCGTTTACCTTTCAGTTGAACTGTGGTATCGAGTCGATTAAACGGGTTTTCAATATTTTTGTATTATCAGTTTAACTGATTGAAATTTAGTTGTTATTTTATAATCTATTTAATTCGCTTGTTTAATGGGGATTTTATTTTTATGTTCCTTTACACATTCAGTCTTTAAAACATCTTGTGTTCTCATTTTCATGTTGTAATTATTGCTAATAGACCAAAATCAAATGAATTGTGTTTTTGTTTAATTGTTTTTGCGTTCATTTCATTTTGTAATGCAAACAATTTTGTATATTGATGATGTTCATATTTTTAATACGGGTGTATGAAATGAAACGTTCGTATATATGAAAAGTACATAAAATGGTTATGAACACTTGCGTCTGATTTGTGTTTAACCTTTTTTTCTCTAGAGATTACAATTATCTTTACGTTTTAATTTAAATTAGTTTAGTATTTTTCTAGGTTGAAGTCCAGAAACTTCCATCAAGTCTATATAACATCAATGTTGGGTTTTTCGTTTTTACGTTCCTAATTTTATATGAAAAAAAACCATAAGTACATCTTACAGTTATTATACTACAAATTTACACATAAAAGTTGTATGATTTAGTATGCTTCTTTAACCGGCATCAAACGTGGGACGATTCAGTGTTTTGTTTCGTTTCGATTTGTATCTTTAGCATTATATAACCCAGTTCTGTTTTACATTGTAAATATTGACTCAAGAGCCAGGCATTTTTAAGGTAAGAATACACGGGTTCTCGAATATTTAACACTTTATATTCCATCCTCGTGGTACCTTGGTAATACATACGAACCTTCCCTGCCTGTTGGAAAAATCGCTCGAATTCATCTAATTTCGAAGAAGCGGAGATAAGTGTTTCCTACAAAATTACCGGACAATAGCCTCACCTAAACAGTTAGTTGCTAAATGTGATGGAAAACGTCGCCAATACAGAGTTGTTTACGTATTTGGAATGCACTGAACCCATAAATGATTGCCAATACGGATTCAAACGACCCACATGCTTTGTGAAATGAAAAGCAAAAGAGTTGCATGATCTACACGGTAATCCGATAGATTACATCATTTGCCACTCATCTCTAAACGGCATCTCTATAACAAAATTCATTTAGTAGCAAAACGGGTTATGGAGCATGCTTCCGACAAAAGTGTTGCTACAGCAAACAACTTGGAACAGTTAAAAACAGGACTCCATTGTGATCTTGTGGGGGTTCTTTAAGCATTCCCGAAGAACCACCCATCGTCCTATCCGACTCCCCGTCCCCAACCTCAAAATTACCTGTAAACCAACCTATGGCAAGATCATCATCTTGCCACATCATTAACCACATCGCTGTATTTCCTTAAACATATTCGGTTCCTCTGGTCGGCACCCATGACCATTGCAAACCATTAAGAAATCTACCCGACTCCCCTTGCCGGCGTCCATGCCTACCATATACACAGCAATTCCACTGTGTTTGCTTTTCTCCAGCCACCGCTGGTCCCACGATCAAGCCATGGCAAATCGCTTGCTTATACAGCTGCAGCCAATTATCCCTGATCGGTTGCATAAGCGATAAACCGGCATCGAATCGGACGTGATCATAATTTGTTTACTCTAACCAATCTTGCAACGGCCACGGCCCATGTTTCGTTCGCTAACACAAACAAATGCGCATCTCAGCGCTTGCCCTTTGAGATAGCGTTCGGTATATACAATATACCCTCTATCGTTTACGATAGAAATGCTTTCAGCCTATCCACGTTCGTTATTTGAACAGCTGCATGATTGCTTTCTCTTCTTCCTACCAACGCGCGTTTCGTTTGTCTTTCCTTCCAAGGTAAAGACATTCACCCCAATCTGAACGATGTCTATGAGGAACCTTCCAATGGGACGCGGATCGGTTTTTTATTGGCCGCAGCGTCACCAGAAAGATCGATTTCCCTTGTCTCCACACGAGTGGAAATCCACCTCACCCACCGGGGTGGTTCTGTATCGAGCAGCTCTCGAAGAGTCAGATAGTAACCTTCAAACCGCGCATACGTACCGGGGATGTGGCGTGAGTTAGATTTGAATCGCGCAATCAATCACACGCGTCGAGTCGATAATCAGGAGTCTAAGTGAGAAGCTTGTCGACGTTGGGTGTGCACTTGCCACCGCGAACCGTGTGTAAATATTACATTTGTTGATATAATAATATGTGAGTGTTTGGCGTCATTTTTTTTTTTTTGGAAAACTGTACGGTCGGTATTAAGAAGAAGAGTGCGGATTTCGTAGGAACCGGTCAACGAGCAACCAAATGTTCACAGTAAAGCAATTGCCGGAAAAGAAGTGAGAATACGGAGAGACGGTTCACCAACTATTCGTTTACTTCAAAAAAGCCTACGACTGAATCGCAAGCCAAAGACTTTACCATATTCTAGTTGACCTAGGAATCCCGAAAAAATATAGCGCCCTCATTCAAATCTGCATGAACGAAAATAAAGGGCCAGTTAGAATAGAAAACCATCGCTCAGAATAATTTGAAATCCGATACGGACTAAAACAGGGGGTGTCCTCTCACCAGGTTTTTTTAAGCTTGTGCTCGAGTATGTCATCAGAAAGTTACAACACGACAACATGGCCGGATCATCCCTGAAGGGTGTCACACAAGTGCTTGCATATGCGGATGACATCGCCGTTTTGGGCGATAATCTAGAAACTGTGAAATCATCATCCAAGTGGTAGAAGAGGTGGACCTAGAAATAAATGAAGACAAAACAAAATTCATGATTACGGCGAGAGTAGGTGGACGTCAGAGTACACATATAAACGTCAGAGGCAAGATATTCAAAACAGTTAAAGAATTTAAATATCTGGGAACGATACTGACGACCAGTAACGAAATGTCGAAGGAAATTAACAAAAGACAGCATTCCGGCAACGTTAGTTGGCTCTCAGTCAGTAAACTGCTGAAATCCAAACTGCTATCACGTAACATAAAGCTCCGTGTTTATAGAACCATAATCATGCCGATTGCTCTATACGGATGTGAAACAAGGGCTCTCACTCACAAAACGGGAAGAAAACAAATTCCGCGTAATCGAGAATAACGTTTTGAGGGTTATCTGTGGAGGTAAATATGACGTGGGGGCAGGACAATGGACGAAACTCCATGGTTATGAATTGGAAGGGCTATACTGAAAGCCTACAATCGTGAGAGTAATCAAGTCGCGAAGATTAAGATGGGCCGGACACGTGGCGCGAATGGGCAACGATAGGACCGTGCATAGAATTCTTGACGGTAGGCCAACCGGAAAGAGACCGATAGGACGGTTGCGACGGACATGGGAGGACAATGTTAGGTTTGACCTTGAGGAGATTGGATCGGATGGTCGGGCGTGGAAGGAGAGTGCACGGGACCGGGAACGATGACGGAGTCGAGTCGGTGAGGTCATGAACTTCCGGGTTCCTGCAGACCAATAAAATAATAAATAATAAATTTATTGATTTGTATAAACCCGAAAGTGCATAACCTCATTTATGCAATTACTTTACTGTTATCTTGCCCGCGCTGCTTGATTGTTTCCCTGCTGCACCTTCTCCGTTTCGGTTTGGCGTAAAATGTATCTTTAAAATAGCCCCGATAAAGAAATTTAATGGGCTGAGGTTACTCAGGTGAGTGAGAAGGTCCCAAAATCGGCCCCAACCGCCCAATCCATTTACTGCGATAAGCCCCTCGTTCCGATATGTTCCCACCTCGACGCCTTAGTGCACAGGACAACCACTATTTTGTAATCAGAATGTAAAGTAATAATAATAATTCTAAGACACACTAATACTTAAAGAATATACATATTAAATACCATAAAAAAAATTAAAATATTCATAAATAAATAATGAGTGTTAGTCGAAAACCACGGGTGGTAGTACCACCATGAAGTGGAGCTTCAAGTGGTGTGGCTGTGGTGGTGGAGGGTCGACTCCTCTGACCCCGAGTCTACTAAAACCAGATGCAGTTGATCGGCAGGGGGCAACAATAGTCGAGGTATGAGTTTAAAAAAAAAACAATTAACAATGAAATGTGGGGAACCATCAGCGACCTCTAGGGCCTTTACAGGACAGCAACACCCAAACGGAAGGGCCACCGCAATATGATGCTGGCGCAGAAAAATGTACTGAACTATCCCTAGCAGCAAATGACGCCCAAGTGATGCACTGGGCAGAAGTCAAAAAATGGGGACAACACAAACCCACAGTTGAGACTAGGCTGGTTAGTATACGGTAAAAGAGCCGCCCCAAACATCCGAAACCGGATGCCATCCTAATAGGATCTGCATCAAGTTCAAGGATATACTTCGCAGCATAAAGATTGATCCCAAGCGTGACTCAGTTGGGAAAGCTCTATCTAGAATCCGGAGAACCCAAGCAGGGGGTCTGGTTTTCAGTTTGAAAAATTGTGCAGCAGCCCGACACAGTATACGGCTGCTATCAGCGAAGTTCCAGGAGAAGAGGTAACCACGAGAACTCTGACACATCGAACTACAATTCAGCTCAATGATATGGACGAGAGTACCTCAAATATGGACTTATGTGAGACAGTAGGTTACCAACTTGGAGTCCAAAACATGTCCCCCACAGGGATCGTACCGTTTCGCAAAGCACATGGATGTACCCAGGTTGCTACGACCAACCTCTCTACAGCAGTAGCAGAAAAACGTCTGGAATCCGACCAGACCGACCAGAAGGGTAAAAAATTGGTGGAATAAGACGAAACATCATAATTTGCCCCTAGTTTTAAGTAATAAAAATCTTCACTAAGTATGCGACTTATATATTTTGTTATATATATTTCTCTCAGGAGAGGCGAAAATATATCACCGACACGGCGCCTCGAGGTGCCACCAAAAACTGTTCCAGGTTATAATGCTCCGGAAACATTCACGTGAGGAGGGGATTCCACAGTTTTCCCAGTTTGTAACGGAACGACTTCTGAGGCAGGAATCTTCGCGCCGTCGGAAGATTAACCACAAATTAGTGGGATCCGTCGGATTGTCTTGTGGTGCGCTGAACAATACCACGAATCTCCGAAGAACAGTACCCAGGAAATATCTGTAAAACAGATAGAGGTCGGCTATGCGCTTTCGATGTGATAGCGACTGAGTTTTCCTGAGGCGGACCTAGCGATGTTCGACACGTGCTTATGCCGCGCTACATTCCCACAGACCGTGAGGCCGAGCAATTTTATGCTTTACTCACATTCGAAGGCCTGGCCATTCGTCATCAGCTGTGGAACCGCTGATCCACTTTTCTTTGTGAATGTTGTATCCTGTGTCTTCGTTGCATTGAAATCGACGAAATTGGCCCTTCCCCACTGCAGGACCTTACCCAGATCCCGATTCATAGAGTCAATCTGTCTACATCTCAGCTGGTGCGACGTTGACGCACCAATCGGTGGATCACTCGAAAAAGAGGAAACAAGTATACTACCATACGCAAAACTGAACACACAGTTATCCGTTGACTCAAACAAGTCATTCATGTGAAGCAAACACAAGGTTGGAGCCAAAATAGAACCTTGAGGCACCCCGGTATTAATGGGATACAGATCCGACGATAAGGCTAATAACCTTGCCCGTAAAAATAAATTATTATGGAAAATTTAACAAGCCTCGACACTTGCTAAATAAGGCCAAGACCGGATCCCGGTTGTAGTGCCGATGATGATGATGATGATGATGATCCGACGACTCGCGTTCACAAGGAAGTTCTCCATCCAGTCGCAAAGCTGATGAGAAAGTCCGTATGAACGAAGTTTGTTCAGCAATGCGCCCTGCCAGACGAGGTCAAAAGCTTTGGAAACCCCCCTTGGCTCACCATGCCCCTCAATCACATATGTCCATATATCGGCCATAAGTGTGAAAGGGTCTCTCGTGAACTGCCTGCCACGGAATCCATATTGACGATCATTCAGAAGTCTGTTGCACTCACAATATTTAATTAACTTGGCATTGATGACCTTTTCCATCACCTTAGATAACATAGACAGTAATGCTATCGGTCGGTAATTTTGTGGGAGACACTTTTTCCTCCATTTAGGGATTGGCTGAACTCGAGCGATTTTCCAGCTGGTACGAAATATCTCCGTGCATAAGATAAGCGAAAGAGTCTGCCAAGAGCCGATAATAGTTCTGGAGCAGAGTTCTTAAGAACCATTGCTGGTTTTCCGTCCGGGTCGTTGTCTTCCTACAGCCAAGTCCACGTAGAATGCATTGAATAGTACGTGGGCGAAATATCACATCCCGCATCGAACACCGTACCGGCGGGATCACACGTGTTAAGGCTGTCAGTGACATCATAGACAAAGATGATGTACATGAGGTCATTGACGCACTCAAATCAAAAAACACTATCCGATTATAAACTCAAATAACCCCCAGCACCATAATGCAATTAATTGCACATTTCATCGCATTCGGTGAACCACATAATGCAATTAATTGCATATTCCAAAGCAATTGCCCAATAATGCAAAAGCAATTAATTGCACATTTCGGTATAACCAAATAATACAAAAGCAATTAATTGCATATGCCAAAACGATTGCCAAATAATGCAAAAGCAATTAATTGCATATTACGGAACAATTAACAAATCGCGGAAAAGCAATTGATTGCATACGAAACGTAAAGAATTAATTGGGTCAATTCGCAATTGCGGATATTGAACTGTGCTGGAAATCGATGAAGAAATACCGGGTGACGCCGCAGTACAGAGCAATTGCGAATTGAAGTTAAAATACGGAAATTAGGTCACTACGAAATGTAATTGCATTATCGTCATCGGGAGGTGTTGACCCCAAGGTGACGAGTTTTGATGAGGGACAAGTTAGCGGCAGCTGGTGGTTAGTGATAGAAGCGGCAGTCGAGTGGTAAATGTGAAGTGAAGTTAACGGGCCGAAGGTATCCAAGAGATAGGGGTGTGAGAAAGAGTCTCTATGTCAGTGCAGTTCGTGTTTCCTTAAAATTACAAAGTAAATTCACTTACAAAAAGAAGAGAAAAAGCAAGAATAGAAAGACGACTGTGAAAATAAACCGTGGCTTAATTAAATAGTTAGAAGTAACGTATACAAGGTGAAATTTAAGAGTGGTAATTAATCAATACAGGACAAATAAAAAAGAAAGTAACGGAAAAAGAAAAGAACTCCCTAAGGTGATTCGAAGAAACAATAAACAGAAAAACAATAAAAGTGGAAGATTGGCGGTAGAGGTCCGGTAGTGTAAGCAGTTAACTCAAATTCAATAAAAGTCAATACTAGTGCAAAAAGCAGTGGATAGATTAAATTTGGATAAAGCAAATATCTGTGGAACTTTATAGAAATAAGTTGGAATGTAATGTGATTAATGCTTAAACAAATGAATAAATAATAAACAGTTTAAAGTTAAGATCAATAAACCATAGTGGGACGCTATAAAAGATTGTAAAGCGGTAAGCCCCCCTTTTTTTTCTATGTCAGTAGAGAGACTTAGTGAATAAAGAAAGAAAACTTAAAAAAAAAAAAAAAAGGGACATTGTGCTTGAATTTTATAATTGGTGAAGAAAAAGTTCTGGTCGTCGGTTTCTCAGTGCTAAGAAATTCGGTTTTCTACCTATAACTATAACTCACGTTGCCCCAAACCACCGGCATCGAGATTTGAATTCGCGGAAAATAAATTCGGAAACACATTTGCTTCATGTTTTGAATTTGTGACTGGTGTCCCGCTGGTTGACACCAATGGAGAAAAAGAGGAGGAAGGGAAGCTACTGCTGATAGTGTTACACAAAACATTAAACCACAAAACATTAATTCATTTAGAGCCGAAACCTCTTCAATATACTTTCCTTCTTGGATAAGCACTTATTTACCTTCCCTAGTCCATATTTCATTCACCTTATTCAGTGTGAACTGAGTTATGACGTTTAAGAGAACCTCAAACTTCCTTTACATGCCTGTCTTGTACAAACGTATATAAAAATGTATATAAAAACAAATTGAGAATACGGACGAAAATTTACCAGATTAGACTATAAATGAATTGATCATCAACAAGAATTAGTTGGCAGATGATGTAGTGCTCCAAAAAGCCCTACTACCCTTTTCCCCCATTCCTACATCCAAATCCTAGCTATCTTAAGCTAAAACCAAAAAACCCATCAAAACCCACAAAAACCCAAACATGATCCAAAATTCGCAATAAACGAATCAAATATTCGTTTATCGCATAACATTTGCGCCCACGGCAAAATTTAATCCAAAATCCGAATTAAAATTAAAATTCACAATAAACGAATCTAATATTCGTTTATTGTTTTACATTTGCTCCACGGCATCATGAAAATTCAAAATTCAGAGATCGTTATCTCTATCTGACAAATTCCATTGAGTTAAGCAAACAAAAAACCAAAAGCAGATACATTCCCACATCTGCGCAATAGTTTCGTAAGAATTCAAGAAATTGATTTCTTATGTTGTGTAAATACAACATCTCGCTCGAAATACCCAAAAAATCGAGATTGTTGCACGAAAATGTGTATCATTGGGATACAATTTTGGAAGTGTTTTCCTTTATAAAGGGATAGAAAAACGATCTCGAGGCCGCAGTATCTAGATCCTCCTGCCACAGAGCAGTTATTTTCCAATTAAAGTATTTCATCTTAAATCAACAATAAAACTTAATCCAAATTAAAAAACTTCTTTTAATACTTTGGAAATTTTGTGCTGGCACCCAACGTTGGATGATTCTTTTTTATATACCAGGACGACTCCAAAGAAATTGGTACAGGAACCGGTACTAAGGTTGCAGGGTATAAGGACGCTATCCCCTAGGTTACGTCCTACGTACAATCAAGACGTTGCTCTTCCCTCTGGGTCAGAGGAAGCACGGCAACGACCCCTTGCTGAAGTGTGTTGTTCCACGAGCAATCGATAAAAAGATCAAACGTCCTTTTCAGGACAAGAAAACGCGCTTCCTGAGGAACAACCCCCACAACAGCAAAACAATGACAGTTCGCCACACATTTGTCTACAGCTGCAACCACTTTAAGACACCGAACTATTCATACCCGAATGTTTATTAATGTCTGTGCAATCAAACACTATAAACGTAAGTTAATGAAAAATCTCTCCAGAATGTTTCACTTCCATGACAGTGTACCACAAGTTTCTAGCCTTGGACCCATTTTGATAAGTATCTCCATAGCAAGTACCTTCTCGATTCCAGCGTAGCAAAGACTTGCTATCCTAAGAACTGCATCACTAATATCATTTTGCTAATTGCGGTAATTAATCCTGTGTACCGCGAATTTTTTGACGAAACTTATTGGGAATCCTCAAACGAAATCATGACACTTGCATAAGAGGCTCAAGGTGCAAGCATGTTTAATTAGAATCCAATTTAAAGTGAAGTGGAAAATGTGAGAAGCCGGAAGAATGAAATCATTTGATTCGTGACGTAAAGCTGAGTTGGTTTAATTAGCCAAGGATGGAGTGACAAACTGCAGTAAAACGCGGGTGAATTGATTGGACGACGTCGTGCAATGGAAGCGAAGTGAAGTTCCGGGAAGAAAGACGAATTCGTCTGAAGAATTCATTTGACCGAAATAACGCTGAAAGACAATAATCATTTTTGGTGTTGCTTTGGTTTCATTCGGAATAGAAGCTCAAAAGGAGTTTTGGGAACCCTTTATTGTCAAAGCACAGTGCGATCAAAAACCCAGTCAGAGAATAGGGAAGGAAGCTATCGAAATATATTTCTCTTATGTACCTGGAGATTTTAGTAATGAAGAAACACGTCAGTTCGTGCAGTTCGGCTGAAGAATGTTTATCATTGTTTATCGATATGTTTTTGAAGTTAATTTGTATTGTGAAATTATTGACGGGTATCTTAGGCCATTATTTGGGGGCCGAAATATATTCACCAAGTTCACTTTGGCAGCCGCTATTATAATAGCTATATTAAAAAGATTGAGACGAAACTAGCGTAAACGGAGAGAAATGATCCTTACAGATTTTTTCTTACCCGTATATACTTAATATGTGAGAAATAGGATGGTAAAACAGATAGACACTTTTACAAATCATGAATTCGGAGATAACTAGAAATCGTCCACACATTATCAATGTTTGGAGAATCTTCAGTTGTTTAGTATTGACCTGTTTTTTAAATATCTCTTTTTTTTTTTTTGTTTCTTATGTATATATTATATATGTTCAGTGTTTATTTTCTTCAATTATTGGTCCTAAAAAAAGTTTTACAATATCTTTACAACGTCATAGGTAATCTTTAAGTGGAACCGAAATGATCATTATGAATTAGTAACTCTACACTCGTACACATACATATAGTTAATTACACATACAAATTTCATATATACAGGTATCTAGGAAATGTGTCATCCTGCTATTATCCGCATAGATACACAAATTCATCAAAAGTGTTAGAGAAGATAATCTTTGAGATGTTTCAAGTTCAACAAACTAAACAACGAAATCAAGACTCATTGAAAAAATGATAGGTTTAATCAAAAGTACGTTTCATTCAGTGATAAAAGTTCTAATTTGACTGTCGGTATTTCTCCAAGATACACGTTAATCGATAGAAACAACCATAATATTAATAAATTCCAATGTAATTGCTTTATATTTAAAACTTTCATCTTGTATCTTCCTCCTTAGCGTGTATTTTTTTTTCCACGGCAATAAAATAAATTTTTGCTATAAAGGTATTGTTTAATTAAAAAAATATTTTTTAGTTGTTCGTGTAACACTGTACATTGAAAAATTGATAAGTTTTACCTTTTCTCATTATTATGTTGTTGTATGAGAAATAAAAAATGATACAACTAATATGGAAAGATACTATAGAAAATTACCTAGGAAATGTACATGTGAAAAGATGTCCATTGGGTCAAATCGAAGAAACTCAGGTAATCAATTACAAATCACATTTAAAACGTACCGTTAATTAATGTCACACCCTTAGCTCATCCATAATGGTTTGGTTCGTTTGGTTTCCTTGACCGCCCAGCCCGCTGCTGGGCTGTTTCATGCAGCTCTTTTTGGTTAATGTCCCACACTGGTTGCCCATGACTTGTAGGGCATGCGGAGGTGGTAAAATGCCCACCGCACCTCCACCTCCACCGTCGGGTACGGATTTAATGTGTTTAGGGGGTGGCGGTGCTCTATGTGGAATGTCTGCAAATTCTGGGGGTGGTAACTGATGATGTTGCATCGCATGATGGTGTCCTAAAATGGTGGCTGGATCACTTTTAGTGTGTATTGTCAAGGTTTCCAAATCACCGCAGATATTGTTCGGCATCTGGCCGTTCTCGTTGCGTTTCTTCGTTTGACTTCGCGGTTCATTGAGGCGGGTTTTGTCGCGTTGGTAATAAACTCCGGCAAATATAAGGACATTTAGGATAAGAAGACTGCATCCAATTGCTATTGTCACGCTTAGCGCAGTGCTGTAGGCTGCGAATCCATCCTCTTGCGGTGATGTTGTGCTATGTTGGCCGCCCTGGCTGCTTCCTGAGATACCATTGCTGAGGCCACCGCCACTATCTTCCATTAAATCTAGTGGATCCAAGGAATGAGGAACTTTCTGATTGTATCGATTGCTTAAATTCTTACTGTTGTGTAACGAGGATGATGGTGATGACAAATTAAGCAATGAGAAAACTTGTGATGTAAATATGGTGTAGTTAGAGTGTACCCTGCCGCCCTGGGGTGGGTTTAGTGGCTTAACAGTTGGATCGGTTTTCTGTGAATCAACCGGGTTATCATCGTCTAACTGGTGATGAGACGCTGGTACATTGTCACCGCCGGGCTTATGAAGATCAGGAATTAGATTCAACCAGAATGACAACCGATGTGCACGATAGTGGTTCTTTAACTTCGGTTTTGTGTCTGTGAAATAGATAAATGGTAAAAAAGTGAATAAATCAGTAAACTTTTTTTACATAAAAGTGCGCACAAAATGAGATTTAGACGTACCCTCAAATGTCAGAGCACAGTGGGAGAAGAGGTAGAAGATAAAAGGAAGATTATTGAAAATAGGTTAAATGAGGTTGTGGGGTTTCTCTATATTACATGGAGAACCAACCCACAATTCCATACCTTATTTCGACCGCTTTCAGCGCGTCATACCTATCCATTCCCCTTATATGCTATTCACCTGAAATAACATGTTTTCCCCAAGGACGCATAGCTAAACTCATTATCCTATGCAGATAATGCATAATTGAGTTTAGCTACCATTTTCGCCATACGGAAATACTATTTCTCTAACCATGAGATTTCCACCGGAAATTCCATTCGTATTGGTTAGCAACAACCAAGTCGAATCAAACGACGCGGTTGCATCATCATCCATTGGCTTGGGTAATTACCAACATTCCTTAGAGTTTTTCCCACGGTACTTTGGCGGAAGTTTAGCGGATTTGTTTAGTTAAATTGTTTTGCTCTAATTCGTTGGAAGTGTCCCGCCGAACACTTTTCACAAATATCAGGAAGGCAAAGGACACCACAGAGCGGACGCAATGTCAAACAAAACACACGAATCTTTGTTTTCTTTCAATTTTTATTTTAATTGTTCTTTTCTTTTAACGTTACATTCCGTTAGCTAAATTACAAATATTTTATCACTGGGTGTTTTAGCACATCTACAACAAAGCAAGGAGGCGTTAACTTGCACACAAAGAAAAATCGACACTATTACGATGGCACACAGGGACTTAAGTTATCTCGCGAAACTACGCTGCGTGCCGCTCGAAAATTAAAGTAAGCGGCGTTGATATATCCCTCCTCGATCTGAATCTCTCGCTATCCTCCTCGTCGCGTTGACGATCAAAATCTGACTGCCTATCTCAAACCTCAACAATACCCTGCTCACACAGATACCCAGATTCAAACTGGTATCTGTATCTATCCGGAAAATATTCCCTATTTGCTCTGCTAACAGAACTTCCGAATTTCTGTTAGCAGCATGTTATCACATCCCCCGGGATATTTTGTAGTTTCCTGAAAGGGGAAAGTCATCTTGGCATACATCATTATTATCGCTGATAGAATTTTATTTCCACGGCCTTTTGTTTGCACAGAACATCTGGCGCCCAGACCAGAGATATTCGGCGATTGTTTTGACGTGCAGTCCGTGGGTGTTATTTGAACTTGGTACCCGGAATCGAAATCCATTAGATCTTTATAATGGTGCAAAATTCTAGCGTGGCCGTGGGACCGGAGTATTGCCTCTGTTGGCTGAACTCCTCATAAATTATCGGATATCTCGTTAAGATATATTCGATTGCGATAGGTCGTGGCTGCCTTCTGTTGTTCAACGGATTTGGGTGGTCCTTGCATTAGATTACCCACACGTGCATCCGTTGATCGGTTCATTCTCTGATGATAGCAATTCTTTTGTATCGAATTTCGGAATTGCGGGTTCGATGAGATGTTCCTGGGCGCAGGCAGCATGTATGCCATTTTGGGAATTGTTTTTTTTTTTTTTTAGGAATAGAACGCATGGATGTTTATACCTTTGTTTCAGGCATGGTGAGTTATAATTGTTGAGCTTGACCTAAAAAGCTTTGGGGACGTTCAGTTCCTTGTTTTTTGGTGTCGGTCTCAACGTTGGCTGCGAGTTGCAGGCCCTATGGTGGGACTTTGGGGCACGCGTCTGTGGGCACGTGCGCTGCGTTATCAGGTAAGTAAGTTCTTTGAAGGTAGGAACCTTACCTGCGCGGAATTGTGCGTTCGTAGAACGCTACAGTACCATTTCCCTAGCCGATGTAGCGTCCTATCGATTTTCATCAGATCATCCATTCGCTGGGGATCAATGATCTCTTTTTGCTGGTGAATAGCACCAGCTAAATTGTTCTCTCCTCCGCAATTCTGTATTTCCATAGTTCGATGACCTATGAGACCACCATAATCACCACTAGGTCACTCGACCAGTCGCATACGCGGCATTAATACACACACACTAAGCCAGATCAACCCTGGGTTATTGTGCTTTCCTTTTGATTTCTCCATCCTTTCTACGCCCACCGACGTCGAACGAATACACAAGTACGTTTCTAACTCGATGAGCGTGGGGAATTGAGGAATGCACAAGAGAGCACGATTACCATTGGCGGATCAGTGTGTAAAAGCAGAAATCCCAATTTCCACCCTAATTCCGATCAGTCACATCTCAACCACAATTGCGTCAGGTCACGCCGCTCGAGGATAAATTTAATTTGGCCGATTTTTGATCAAGTCGATATCCAACTTCGGTCGCGCCACAAAGTTAAATTTTCCGTGAATATGTGCTATAAACCGAAACTCGTTATTGTACCTAAACTAAAAATTGTAATTGAAGACCATATATGTAAATAAACGAAATCTATTTGGAAATACAAGTTATAAAATTAAGAAACAATAAAAATAAGAAAATTATTAAACTACTATTAGACAATCCCACAGTGTGTTTGTTATTTTTGCTCTTTCCTTGGTGCTTTTACTTTGGAATTATTTATCCAGTGACGTTGGGGATATAAGTGAATACTTGCCATACGTTGGCATCCTACCTTTCACCCCCACAAGGTTTCTATGGTCGATTTTTCCGGAAAAATAGCAACCAGTTTACCTTTTCAAAAAAGTCGTTTAGACTTTAGAATAGTCATTTGATTTTCCCGTAGAACCATACTGTTCTTTTTGGACTTTTCTCGCTGATGGGGCTGTTAGTTGGAGCAAATTGAGATGACAAGAGACAGTGGTCTGAAGTTCCCAAGGGCGAAGAAACTTCAATTGAGTATTTGTTAGGTTGCAGGTCCAGTGTGTTGGCGCAATGACCTTCTACGTCGCGTACCTGTGTTGTCTCATTGACCAGTTGAGTTAAATTGGTTGGATCAGCAAAGAGATTGTGTAGTTTAGTTTAGTAGGGCTACCACCCCATTTATTGGCTTAATTCAAGCAATATAAGTAATTGTATGCTAAAGTATATAAAACTTTACTAACTAACGAACGTGAGAACTAACTTATCTAAGCTTAACCTAAGATAAACAGGACATACTAGCGTTCAGGTGTTGTGTGTCCGGAGTGGTGAAGCCACTGTGAGTTATGCACATTGACATGACCCACAATAACGATTTCAATGTGATCTGAAAATTCGATCGATAGAATCAGGTCATGAAATTCATTAAAGGATGCGTTTCTATCCAAGTTTAAGTTTCTGTATAGAAAGCAGTAATGTATGATATGGTTACGAACGTGAGGTTTCAGCTACAAGAAATTAAACTTTGGGTTGGAGCAGAGCCCGTATTGGGACAGAAGTTGATAACCAATATCACTTCGTATGTATGTGACTAGAGCACGATGTAGGAACACAGAGACACTAAGTTATAATCAGGTAGACTGAAGTCGGTGACATATGTATTAGTTATTAGCTGGGTTTCACTTACTGCACGGATTGCTGGTTTCTTGTTAGAAATATGGTAAGGCAAAAAGAAGAATTTTGAGATGCGAATTTTACAAAAATCGACGCGAAATTCCCGTGACATTGAACCAATCATCATTATCATCGGCACTACAACCAGGAACCGGTCTTGGCCTTATTTAGCAAGTCCTGAGGCTTGTTAAATTTCCCATAATGATTTGTTTTTTTTTTCCGGGCAAAGTCGTTAGTCTTTCGCCAGAGGCTCCCCGACGGGGAATCGAACCCCGGTCTCCCGAGTGACAGACGGGTATACTAACAGCTATACTATCGAGGAGCAACATTGAACCAATACCGCCTCAGAAAAGGATCTTAATCAGGACTCGCGATAATGAGCCGACTAAATCGCTATAGATAACACCTATCCCATTAGATCCCAGCCGAACTTCAGGTCACATCCTTTCCATTACGAATATTATGCCACTCAAATCCCAAATACCAGAGATTATAAACCAATCGAGAGTATCGATGCTTAAGGGACGTAATAGTGTTACGTGAGTAACCTTTGTGCCGTTTTTGTTACGACCAACTCAGCTGCATTGGGGTGAAAGTATGAATAGTAACTAAATCGAAATTAAAATGAATTAATTACGTATACAGAAATACTATAATATTATATAATGCTACCCAAATTGAAGACCAATTAAATGCGGCTGGGTTGGAATCGAGTTAGAATATGAGTAGTGCGTAAAGCCGGTTTCTTTTCGGCGGTGGTGACTTTCGCTAGTTTCGAAGTCAGTCGTCGTCGGGGTGAAATTGGTGAGGAGGAGAGATAAGAGATTGACAGAGAGAAGTGGGAGTCGTAGCTGAGTGGGCGAACTGAAAATAAAAAAAAAAAGCGAAAGCGAAGCGCTGAAAAATAATTAGTAATATATATAAAACAAAATAAAACAAAAAGAAGTAGAACATGATGCGAGAAGTTATATATGTCTCATTGTAACACGAATCCATTTTTGTTTACTTTATTAAAACCTGTAAACGAAAGCATGTTGTTTAACAGTATCAAAAGTATCCAGTAAGAATCAATAAACTGAATGCATTGACGTGTTTTGCTGTTTTCGTGAATCTACGGAATGGTTGGAGTCGCAAGTGGGAGGATCATTCTCATGATAAAGAGGTAACCTGTGTATTTCGCTAAAGTTCTGTTTCGCAGGGGGTGAACGATAGGCCGATCACAGCGTGAGTGTGTGACTGCAAAGACTGCCGTTGGAGTTCTTAGTTGCGCACCGTTTTTTTCAAGGACCGTATCTGGTGGCTACCGTTGACTTGGCGGGCACAGTCAACGGTAGCCACCACAAAAGAAAAGAACAAAGAAGAAAGCATCACAACGGGCGCAAGCGGACAGTTCAACATCCTGTGAAGATGAACGGTTAACCATATTTTTTGGTGCACACACTTTTGGGCCACCTTTGCCCCCCCCCCCCCCCCCCCCCCCAATTACACTACGATTCGCCGGGTAATTTCCTAATCAAAAACACTATACAACTAGATCCAAGGGGCACAGCCCCAGCGTTGCCTGGCGACGGCATCAACATAACGTCTGATAAGATCACCCGAAACCAGTGACCCAGCTACTGGCCCTGGCGGAAAGCTTATTGCAGGCACATAACACTAATCGCCAAAAACTATATAACTGTTGGCAGCCTTGGCCACTTCTCCACGACTGCTATAGGCAAAGGCGCCACAAAAATCTACAACAAGTATTTGGCCCTCGCACAGGGCATCGGCAACAATTCGGTATCAGTGGACATCTGCAACCATTTGATCGATTGCAACAACTGGCAGCTACAACCACTGACACAGCCGGTTGACTTAACTAACGAAAAGCCCACAACCATTGACAGCAGGAATTACATTACAATTGGCACAACCTTACACTTTGGCACCGTGGACAGGAATTCTGTACAATTCAATTCCATCTGTGACAATTAACAATATTACAGTTGCCGCAGACAGTACCACAATCTGATTACGATACAATACTATAATAACAAGTACTACAATTTGGCGACAATCTACACATACAATTCCATATACTACAATAGAAGTGCGTAAAAGAGTAAAAACATATGCAGGGGACGGAAAGGGTAGGCAATTTTCCCGCAATGTATTTCACTCGCGTATATATTTTTACATTTTCCATTGCACCGGACGCACTCGGAGATCTGTTTCTTTACTTCGGATCCTAGAGAAGGCTTTTCACGCGCATCGATAGTGCGATTGGGTATCTTGTGTATACTTTGATACCCGACGCAGATTGCACAATTGATCCGATGGGATGATCTCGAGGTAGAAATGCACGTGCCATCTCGTCGGCGGTTAGACTACAAATACCAGCCAACTGGCAATTCCAAGTAATGTTTAATAATCTGCACTAATTGACAATCTAAGGTAGAATAAATGAAGCAAGGGATCAAACATTGTGTGTTCTGTCTAACAAAAATATCCAAAACGGGGATGTTGCAACAGGCCTACAGAAAATGGCGAATATTTTCGAACTTCACACAATTAATTCGAAAACTTATTCGAAACGTTGAAAGTGGCGTCGTACAGATCCACCACAAATGAACGTGCCATATTAAAAAGTAATTTCTGACGTGCAATACGCTGTGTAATCATGTGTCATTTGCCATTATATTCTTCAGGCATTTGAGATAAATGCCGATATTCCCTTTCTGGACCCTTTCGCCCGGCGTCCGCTCGCAAAAAAAAAATCGATTACAGAATTTATATATTTTGTAGTGTAACAACATATCCACGAAATGACCATGAAGTATAATATCAAGTATATCAATCTGACCTTGTCACAATTAGCAAGTTTCAGGTAACCGGCATTTGTTGCCGACAACAATTTAAGGTCAATTCTTTTCATTGAGTAAAAGGAACGAACTGCTTCGGTTATGATTTGTAAGAATCAAATGACAATCGTTTGCGAGCTTGCTGCTGGCAAATGATTCACAAATTAATTGGGTCAAATCGTGTCATTGTTTTTACACTATGCACCAAGCTGGTGATAGAGAATAGAATAGTATAATAAGAATTTTTGTATTTTGAGTGAATTACGAATTAAGTGTGAAATGGCTTATGAAGCATAATTTGTATGAGTAGATTAAGAAAATTATGAATAATTGAGTGATTGATTGGGAGTAGAAATACCCCGATTCGGCCACTGTGGCGCTCTACGCCATGAACTTCAAGCGGACTTCGCTTCATACAGCAACAGTAGGGAAGTAGGTTTTAGATAGATCCTTCCAACAGTCGAATTAGTACATGGCAACTCTGACATAATATCACATGGCGACCCTACTTCATTACAATTTTTTCGCAAGTAATGTGCTCAAAAATAAAGGTTCCGCTCGTCAGATATCCTTGAATCACATATTCTTGTCGACGAAAGGGTGAATCACTATGGCAAGGTAAGTCTTCAGAATAATCGCCGTTCTTGTACCACATTGAAACGTTTTATTTCTGCAAATTGACCCTTTGTTCCTGATCCCGGGGGTGTCAGGTAACACTGCAGAGAGGGTTGCGGATTGCCATTAGTCATCCTTATTAATTCCTCTCTACTGATTACATGATCATTTCAAGATACAACACTTATTTAAACACTCGTGTATCTGATATATCGAATAGGAAGTGTTTAGTGAGCTGGTGGCAGAGTTGGAGCAGTCTTGCCCAAGCGTGCAGCAAATTCCTCTTCTTGATGCGGCCAGAATGTAGGACGTTTAAGGGGGTCCAATGCTAGGTCAGGTACTGCATCATAGAACTCTTCCATAGTCATTTGACTAATGGGTATCTGGGAATTCAAGGTATTTAACCGCTGTTGGTATTCTGCAATGCGATTATCGGATTGTTTCTTAAATTCTGCTATATCGGCTTTGGTCTGTTGAACTTGGGCTTCAACTTGTGAAGTCATATTATCCGTTGGATAGGGAATTTTCAATGCTTCATATTGCGTTTTGAATTCATCGACCATGGGATCATTTGGCAAGTTTCTCTTGTAGTATTCCCAGTTCAAATTGGGGGAGTCTTGGGATTGGCATTCAAGGCACGGACGTAAACATCAGACTTAGTCTTAAACGCCAGGAATTATGGTTTCTGGGCTGGCGGAACACGCCTAGCCAATGCTGCCCAATCGATAGCGGACTGAGAAATCCGTTTTGCAGCCAACAAGAATCAAACAATGTACGTACCACCTTTAATACATTTAGAGCTTATACCAAGTATTACACAGTCCTATGCACCGAAGTACACATCCTACAGAACAATTGACCTTTTATAATGGCCAACAGTTTGTGGGGGTAGAAGTATGTTAGTCAACGTATGACTCGGATTCACTTTTCCCCAGCGAGGATCCACCGAAAATTGTTCGCAAAGGAATATCCAATAATCCATAAAAGAGTGAAAAATAAACTGCTCTGTTGTTGTTATGTTCTTGACATTGTTTTTATTTCTTTTTTTTAAACTTAAAACTGTTTATAAATGAAATTCACAATTTACTATCCAGCTCTAGTTGTCAACAAATTACGTTACTATGAAAATATCCAACACGACTATTTTTGGCAGCAAGACGACTCTGTGCTGTGCGCGTGCTTCAGAGATTGATACTCGACTTATAACGTGGCGTGACTTGCCGCTGTTATGGTTGGGTGATGACTCCTGGATGCAGCGTATCGTGTATACGCTGCTGTGGTAGGATAGTGACTGATTGGAATTAGGGATGGAAATTGGAATGTCTGCTTTTACACAACGACCAGCCAATGGTAATCGTGTTCTCTTGTGGATCCTCCAATTCCCCACGCTCATCGAGGTGAATAAGTACTTGCGTATTCGTTCGCCGTCGATGGGCGTAGAAAGGATGAAGAAATCAAAAAGAAAACACAATAACCCAGGGTTGATTTGGCTTAGTGTGTGTGTATTAATGCAGCATCTGAGACTGATCCACTGACCTAGTGCGGTGATTGTGGTGATCTCAGAGTGCATCGAACTATGGAAAGACAAAATTGTGGAGGAGAGGAAAATGCAGTTTGCGCTATTCAGCTGTAAAATGAGATCGTTGATCCCCAGCGAATGGATGATCTGAAGAACAGCCGAAGTCACGGCAAATTGGCTAGGGCAATTTATCATGAAAACCAAACTCGAATAATTTGGAATTATCCCAGCCGTTGCATGGTTGTGCAACAGCGTCGTTTGATTTGACTTGTTGTAGTTAACCGACATGGTGTGATTTCCGGTGGAAATCTCATGGACTGGCAAAATGGAGTTGCCGTATGGCAAGAAGGTAGCTAAACTCAATTATGCATTATCTGCATAGGATAATGAGTTTAGGTATGCGTCCTTTGGGAAATCAATGATTCTCAGGTGAATACCGAACGGTGGGATAGGGGTTAGTATGAAACGCTGAAAGCGGTCGAAATAAGGCGGAAATTGTGGTTGGAATTGTGAGTTGGTTCTCCACGTAATATAGAGAAACCCCCACAAGTTGTTTTCATAAAACAAAGGACTGATGATTAATCGTTGACCCATAAAATGATTTTTTTTTTATTAACTAAAAATTGCAATCGAGAAATGAAACGTTTTCGACATCCCCCACATATTTCTTGCCGCTATAAAACCATTCGCCGATTCCACTATGCAATTAAATGTACTATAGAAATCATGTAAACAAAAGCCACTTAAACCTCTTTCCGACTGACTCACAATGATAGTAAAATAAATTCGCATACAATGGTAAGGTTTTTATCTCTTTGCATTCAAAATTCCCCGAATTATAAACTTACCAAAATTTAAGAACTTTTTATGAATACTTTCATATGCAGTCCAGTCAACAGTTTTATATCGACTTCTCTCCTGCCTACTGCCATGATCACCTTCCATTTGCTCATTGGGATTCCTTGTATCGAATAGTTGTAAGCAATTATTGTAAATTTACAAACAAAACAACATGACCAATAATTAGAGAACTCCTTACTCGTGATCAGAGGCTAATTGAAAAAGTTATACGAAGAAAATAAATACAAACTATATTACTTACCCGCTCCGAACGAAATTCGACCAGTACAGCATAACAATCTCTGACAAACCAATTTCGGATTTCGTGTAATTCCTGTTGAAGTGGTTGAAGCCCCCCACAAGAGGTGCTCCAAAGATGTACGGCAAATCCTCGCCATGGATGCATCCTTGTCTCTGAAATTGATACTTGTTATTGCCAACATTTTATATCTAATGATACAATGTTAACTGGGAAAAGCGCCAGAAAGAGGCACATAAAACACGAACGAAAAGAAGACGAAAAAATAAAAATAAAAAAGTGCATACGTTGTGGATAACATCAAAGGATCCAAGTAGGCCAAATATCTTACAAGGATGCATGCTTGCCAGCGCTCGTGAACTACCAACAGTGGCGCAACATTTCACAGTTTGATGAACATTTTAAATAATGTCTACCAATGAACGAATACGGATGCAGATACAAATACAGAACAGATACGTCTTCGTTCATCCTGACTTCTCACCAAGTAATTGGAAAATTATTGTCGGCACAGCACACAAAATTCCTGCCAATCCTATATTGTATGTTCAACTATGAACACACTCTGTACATATAAATGCAATATTGGACAAGCAAGCATCCTTTCGAAGAAGCTGCAAGGGTTTTCTACTTGTACAATGTGGTTTGTTGTAGGACACCACCTATTGCCTTACCTGTGGGAAATCTCCATATTTGGTTTGATAATCGAACACGTACAAATAGGAATTCCTGTGGTCAGCCGAATGCAAATCGACTGTTTGTGCAGCTGGAGCAACAACCTGAGCATCACTAAGTGCTTCCAGTGTTTCATCCCTATTGGTTGCAATAAAAGATAAAGAAAACATTTGTCTTTTAAAACCTCAAACATACATTGGGCATTTAGTAAATAGGAAACTTGATGTACATTCTTTAACTTTACACAATGGTAACATCTTAGAGGAATATTGATACAATATTGTTATCATTCTGGATTCACTAAAAATTATTATCGTAAATTTTAACTCAATAATTATTATGGACAGGGGATGCAATCAAGAGAAACTATTGAAAGTCGAATGCCATGATATCTTTAGGGCTGGCGAAACCAACATAAACTAGAATCATAAATCTGGATAGCGGTGTTGAATTGCTGCTGTATGTGGAACTTTGTTGCCGTGATGTAGTTTTACGGTGGGCGTATGCAAACTAAAACGTATGATGCATCATCTTTTTCCCCAATCGGTCGCAGTGGCCGACATACAGTACTAAAACATCTTGGCACTCACTTCTTTTTTCCTGTATTTTCTATATTTACCAGTCTCACAATCCTTTTTTTCTTCACAACTCACGTTCTTTTTTCTTATTATTACAGCATTACTAATTCCTTTGTTGTACCTATATTACGAGGGTCGTTCCTTAGAATACCAAAAGTATCAAACATGATGTGTTTTTTAGAAAATATCGTTACTCATTAAACAGCTGCACGATAAATTAACGATCTCGTAACAATTATCATCATCATCGGCACTACAACCGGGATCCAGTCTTGGCCTTATTTATGTGATATTTGGTTGAGGTCTTGGTAGGGTGCCGGTCCGACATAGGTTCACCAAGAAGTCCCAATCTCGCTATTGTCAGGCTGGTTTACCACTGTCTTACGGGTTCGGAATACAATCGTCTTGGGTTCGATATCTTTATTGTTTTTTACTACACTTATTAACTCTGTACTAATGGTAGTTGTTGAACTTAATGTAAACAGTATTTCGAGTATTACTTGTAATAACTCCCTTTGAATTAAACTTGCAGCGTACTTCCAAGTATTAACTTTAATAGTAAACAGTATTTAATGTACTATATTTAAGAACATACAGTATTTAATGTATTAAATTTAGTAACATACAGTATTTAATGTATTAAAGGTGATAAGGTCTAATGGGTTAAACTTACGGCGTACTTCCAAGTATTAAATTTGATTTAAACAGTATTTTGTGTATTATATTTAAGAACATACAGTATTTAATGTATTAAATTTAGTAACATACAGTACTCGTATTTAATGTATTAAATTTAGTAACATACAGTATTTAATGTATTAAAGGTTCAAAAGTGCACTGTGTTAAATGTATTTATTTAAGGATCAAAAGTGCACTGTGTTAACTGTATTTACACCACCGGATACAATCACTTAAAGATCAAAAGTGCTCTGTGTTAAATGTGTTTATTTAACGTCACCAGCAGCGGAACAAGGTGTTTTTCGGTGATCGGTCTGTCTCTACTCTTCGACCGTACCAAGCATACTTTATGTTTTATTAATTAACCTGAGGACACGACCTGCCCTCACGGAATTCAAAACGCGATTAAGTGTCGCCACCGAAGCGACAGAATACCAAAATTCCATCCATCGCCTCGATGACCATATTTGGTAATTTTCCTTTTCGCTTTGGTGTACCACCAAAGAAGGGTTGAAACGCACACACACGATGATCCCCTTTGGTTGCTCATCGCGTTTGTCGCCCAGCATGCGAACCATGAACATGAAGTTAAAATAAAAATAAACAATCTTCGCAGCTGGGGCAAGTCATCCTGAAAAGGGTTAAAATGTTTACACGATCAGCGACTACGTGTAGCATGATTGCTGATCGTGCGCATGTTGTTGTTGGCATCAACAAAGGTCGAACCGTCGTGTGTGTATTTACACTGGCGAGTTCTCGATGCCTTTTTGCTGTCAGGTGCGAGTTTCCATTTCGTGTGGCTTGATTTAGCGACCGATGTGGGCATTGCATGAAAGAACTAAAAGGAAGAAATATCTCTTGTGGCATTGTAGCCGACTTCTTAGGAGACATTTCGTTGGTAGGAACTAATGTTATGTTGGTTGCTAGGCGTGCGACCAATTTGCCCTTCCTATAGTAACGCTTGTGTTGCTGATGGTGTTTTACTTCAGCGCAGTTAAGCATTGTAGCGGTGGTTGGTCGTTATGGGCAGGTAAGTCATGCTTTTTAGGTTTCTATATGCCCATGTAGGGAATGTCTGTTATTGCTGATATAATTTTCGTATCAGTAGACATTGTGCTTACAGGTTTTTCATGGTTATAGGAATAACCAATGCAGGTAAGTACACGCTTTATTGAAACAGGACGTTTATGAAAAAGAGTTACGTGGTGGTAGATGAGCAGGTAAGTAGTGGCGTTCGCAAGAACCGTCACAGGCTCCAATCGCTCCGATCTCTACGACTACTGCCTAAGATGGAGTTGGCAGTACTAATGATAGTATTCTTAAGGCGCGTCCATTTCTCTTCTACGCCCGGCATTCTGGCCAAAGGACTTACTCTCCCTCCGTCGAGCTCTTCGCGGGCGAGTCTTAGTGCATGACCAAAGGTGTTACTGGTATTCTCATTGCGTAAGGCAGCCGTGTAGATTCGAACCTGATCCGCGGATGCAATACGTCTTCGTGAGGTAATCCGCGCTCGGAAAACTGTACCTACAAGATAGTGATCCGAGTCGACGTTGGCATGTTCGTACCGTCATCAGGCTCGAGGAGTCATCCATCGGTTCGATGGCCGCGAATTGCATGGATAGGGGAGGATTGTATATGTGTCCGCATAGGACAAGTACAATGCCCTGCGATGAAAACGATGATCGGTGGACATCTGATTAAACAGACGTACGATCATCAGGGGGAGATGTACCCATACATCGGTGATGATGTATGCCAGAGATCGAAATAGATTTTTGTTTCATAGTAAAGAAAAACGCTATTTCACAGATCAAATGGTGGCACACATGATGTAAATGATGTGCCTATGATACAAGGGATCGTCATGGTATTTGCCTAAGATTCCTTGGAAACACCGATGTAGGCAATATCCAATCTAGCCGTATGGCTCCGGTGCACAAGGAGGCAAATTATTTTGTTGACATAACTCAGCAGAAACCCCGTTGACGGCGGCAGAGGGTCAGGCTCGATGGCTATATGTTTAGATTAATATGCGGGTAAGTAAAACGTACACAGTGAGATACTGTATGTTTACTTTATGTTTTCAAGCAGGTCATCATAGGCATGGCATGGGTAAGGTTACCTAAATAATGTTCATATACATGCCCAAATTCATGATCGGTTGTTAGCCGATAAAGGGAAATTGTTGCAAGTGTTGCGAACCTCGGGACTGGGGCAATAAATGATTATAAACCGTAGCAAAACCCATCGGCTACGACTGTGTCAACAATTACGCTGGCCAGCAAGTATTTATCTATTATAATTGCTGACAAGCCGAGCCGATGGAGATATGGTACGGTTCATATAATAATTCAATGTGATGTATGCCTTGATGAGGTTTAACTTTCAGGTGTGATGCTGCAGGGGAGCTTACGCTGCCCATAATTGCAGGTAAGTACTATGGGTTTGGAAGGTGGTTAATTTAAGAGGATGGGCAGTTCTTTGGGAATGTATTAACGAACCGCCACAATACCCAGGTGTCTTTGTGGATATCTTTACGCGGAAATCTGGTACTTGCAACAACCAAGTTTTTCGATGCTGCCAGTTCGATGATTCGTAGTCCATTGTCATTAGTGTTCTCATGCAAACTATAGGAACCTGCGTAGGGCCTGAAAACCGCCTCCTGACCTATTTTCGCATTCAAATCACCAAGAACGATTTTCACATCGTATCTTGGGCAGGCATTGAGGGCTCGTTCGGTGTTCTTGTCGTCAGGGGACTCCTCTGTAGGTCCGTGAACGTTTATGAGTATTACGAGGGTTGCCTTTTATATTTCGGGATTAGAGAACAAAAACAAATATTGATCATCGAAAATCACTTTATTGTTTTTCAAAATGTTCCCCATGAAGATCTATACAATTTTTCATGCGTTTGAACCAATTGTCGAAGCACTTTTGCCACTCTGATTGAGGTATCTCCAACACATGCATTCTGAATGCAGCAACCGCTTCTTCAGGTGTCGAAAAACGTTGACCTCTCAGTTTGTTTTTTACGTACGGGAATAAAAAGAAGTCATTCGGTGCCAAGTCAGGACTACACGTAAATCCACGATTCATCACCTGTCACGATGTCATAGACGTGTTTCGAAGCACCGCGACCGTATTTTTTGAGCATTTCTTTCGACCAATTGACACGAGCCTTTTTTTGGGCGATTGACAAATTGTGTGGGATCCAACGCGAACATTTTTTTTTTACAGTCAAATGTTTATGCAATATTGAATGTATGCTGGTCCCACTAACGCCTAAGGCTGTCTCAATCTCACGATAGGTCACATGACGATCTTCCAGTATCAGTTCGCGCACAGCATCAATGGTTTTCGGAACAACAACTGATTTTGGACGACCTTCACGAAATTCATCTTGGAGTGAACTACGACCACGATTGAATTCACCATACCATCGATAAACACTGGTCCTTGATGGAGCTTCATCGCCAAAAATTGAATTAAGTTCATCCATGCACTGTTGCTGAGTTAATCCACGCCGAAAGTTGTAAAAAATAATCGCACGAAAATGTTGACGATTTAATTCCATTTTTGGGCCGAGATGAATCTTTTAAGTTACTGTAAACAACACAAATACCGCTCGTATGTTAAAACGTTCTGAGTGCGTATAACCTCAAAAATGTCCAACTTTACGACAGAGCTGTCAATTGCCGGATTGCAACACTAGGGTTGCCAAATCCCGAAACATAAGAGGCAACCCTCGTATGTACATGGTGTTTTGCATGACAGCTGTAATAAATGTCATACTCGTTTCTTTGAATAACACCACTCCCCGTCCATCTTATTTCTTGTAATGCTGTTATGTCAGCCTTATATTCGGACAGGGCATCGGCTAGCTGCTGTGCAGCTCGAGCTCCGTATAGTGAGCGGACGTTCCATGAAAAAATTCTTAAATCGTTTAGCCATTTTCGTTTGCGTGGTCGCCGTCGTGTATCCGGTCCATATCCGAGGGTTGTTAAATTTGCCATAATAATTCGTTTTTACGGGCATGGTTATTAGCCTTGCGCCAACCTTTCTCAGGATGTCGCTACATGCGTTGGTTCACTACTTGGCGGGTGCTAAAATAGCTATCCAGGGGTGTCACGTGGAGCTGCATATCAACTTGGATTGAACAGGGACAAGGATCGTCCTGGCCTTCGCCGGGTTGAAAGCAATCAGTTACTTTGCCCTGTATGTGAGCTCCCATCTCGTAACAATGGGGAAGAGGAACGGGCCCGAATAAGCCGAATGCGATGAATTTGACCGGCAATGATATTATCGGATGCATGCGGAATCGTCTTTTTCATTGGAAAAATGAAAGTTAATAACAGGAGAGCATTATGCTATTGTTACTGCGCTAGTTGAACGAAAAATCAATAAAAATCGACATCACCTAAAAATCTTTCTAAGGATTTCTTGAACGACTCTCTTGAAACAAACAAGAAAAATCAAGATATAAAAAAAAAAATCAAAACTGTCTGCAACAAACGAGATGCGACTATCATTTATCTTATCAATATGTGACTGAGTCTTGAGTGCCATAAAGATGACATCTCATTCTGATGTTTTTGGTTGGATATCGCCCTCTCGCTCATGTGTAGCCATAAAGACTTCAAAACCCTTCGTGCGATGCTAGTACAATTTATCTGACGAATATATTAGCTAGTGTGAAGTGATCTAGGGAAGCCATATCTGTCCAGTGTTTTCCATGTCGAGAAATCGCTTACGATTTAGTTCGCCTTGTTACCGACTGAAATTCTGCGAGCTGTGATGGAATACTCTTCTTACCTCAAAAGCATTCAAAGCAGCGGGAACCTACTTGTATGGGAGTCTTGCGTTCTTGACCCTTCTCTCTCTCTCTTCAGATTAAACCGCCACAATTTCTTCTTCAGTACAAAACTGAAGAAAGTACCCTTCCCAACAACATTCCTATCTATATTAGAGGATTCCTGGATCGATTTCATAGGGTCTACTGATAACACACCACACACACACACAGGCACAGTACAATACAGCACAAACATACACACACTCCGACCCAAGCTTAGATTATCAGACGCCAAAGACGTGATATGCGTTTACTATCGCACTCAGGACCCAACGGTTTTGTATGAGTTCTTTCCCACCATACCTCCATCTAAGTAGTTAGAAAACATTTGAAATAACCCTGTCCACACTATACTTAGATACCCTATACAATTAACTGGGGAGGAAAAGCGACTCCTTGATGGTACACGTCCCCGATGGGCCACGGGGAGTAGGAGAAAAAGCTACCGTCGCGATCGGTGGTTGTATTTAGACTCCACGGTATTTACGCATCTCCGGCGATACGGGGAGCGCAAGACGAACCGACCGCTTCGGCGGTTGAAATACGACTCTTCGTAAGCTGCTCTATGCTGACCCTACCGCCATGAGTGAGATAGGTTTCCACTCATGTCCTCGTAGGGGAAAACAATCTCCCCTTCCCCCCAACGACCAATGAGAAACGATTCGCATCCCATTGGAATGTTCCCATAGACATCGTCCCGATAGGTTGAATGTCTTTACCTAGGAAAGAAAGGCAAACGAAACATGCGTTGGGTGAAGGAAGCGAAAACAAACATGCAGCTGGTCAAATATGATGACCGATGTAAGGAGGCTACCTGCCCTGCCATCATAAACGATCCGGGATAGGTTTTTCTGTTGATGTTATGTCAACAGAACTCCGTTTACGATGGCAAAGGTTAGAATGTGTGGATGCATGTTTGTTTTAGGAAAAACGCATCGTCGAACACGATCTGGTGATCAGGATGATTACGCAATGACGGTTGTGTATACATCCACGTCGATTGTGCATTGCATCCATAGCGAGTCAAGGGTCGAATTCCAGTGTGACTATTTAGACTGGCAAATAATTCGACTCTTGTCAGCTAGGCACGAGTTGCGCTATGCTTTGTATTAGCGAACAAAACATGGGACGTGACCGTTGCTAGATTGTTTAGGGAAAACAATCTATGATCACGTCCAATTCGATGCCAGTTTATCGATTATGCAACCGATCAGGGATAATCGGCTGCAGCTATATAAGCACGCGATTTGCCATGGCTTGTCTTTTGGACCAACGGATTGTTGGAACAAGAACACTTCGAAGGATTGGCGTGTGTTTGACGGGCATGTGGTCGACCATGAACCAAGATGGTTCAGTTGATGCCCTTGGTTTTGATGCCATGGCAGGATGGTAATCTTGCCGTGGACTTATGTTTCAGGTATGAATTGTTGAAGCGAGCTTTGTATTGCTCGTATACAGGTAAGCTGCTTATGCTTGGTTCTGGTAGTTGCAGGTTGGGGATGGGGAGTTGGATTAGGACGATGGGTGGTTCTTCGGGAATGCTTAAGGAACCTCACAGGAGTGCCAACGACGAGACGTCGCACATGTCGACAATGTCATTTAAAAAAAAATCAAAAACGTTTAAATAAATGATCAACAAAACAACATTTGTAGTTTTATTTGTATTCATGTTTCAAATGTGCGAACATTTCAGGCCCACCCTATATCAAAATATAAATTAGAAAGGTTTGTCTCTTCTCCACTTTTTGAGCTTGTGATTGAAGATAGTTCCATTTTCCTCGCTAACTACTAAGGAATAAAAGGAGAAATTCACATGTACTTGCACATTTCATCTGCATACATGGGCCATAAATTTAGCAAACAACGTGAGTACATCAGTGCTATCCAATGTTCTGTTGAAAGTCATGCCGACTCTCATCGACTACTAGACTTTGCTCGAATGTTGGATCACTCGTCAACTCAAGCAATCGTAATCAAATAGTTTCGAAATGTGAATGCAACACTTCATGCGTGAACATTTTTTCAAAATAGATGTTACTCATGCTTCAATTTATGTGTGTCTCACCTCTGTCTTTTATGTTATGGAATCACTTTGTTAACTTGAAAAAGGAAAGTGCGACACTATCACAGCCCCGTTCTGGTTACTTAATATATCAAGAACCATGCCATCTTAGGCGACTTCCGGTTCTCAAAGGATGTGGTTCCTTTTTAAACTGCTACCAGGATAATAGGTAAAATTTGTCAATTTGAGAATCGTTGTCGATTCCTTGTGTTACTCAGGGAATGTCTAGATTTATTCCTCTGCCATTTTGGCTTGTTTTCCTTTGAGGGAAAGAAAATCAATTCTTTCGCAACCATGCAAATGGCCAGGTACCGTGAAAAGTGCGCACGCGAAACGACTAAATGAAGCTATTTGACACAGTAAAAGCAGGTGGAATGTGTGTAACGAACTTTCCACCTCGTTTGGCATTTCCTTCCCTGGCAATATGATACATGAAAGTTCATTTTCATTCTCGTGTTTTCCTTTCTTCCTTTTTATATTTCGTCAATCGCACTATCGAACTCTGTAGCCTTCTGAAATGTCCTGGAACACACGCGAGCATTCGTTAAACAACATACAATTCCTCCAAGTTAATATCATATATATGAGGTAACAGGACCAACAAGGAGGCCAAATAAGGTATTCAGGATTCGCGTAACAAACTGCCATCAAATGGAATTCTAAGGTATCGTTACGTTGATATATAGAACGAGCACGTGAACGACGAGTGATTTGTGACAACCAGAGGTGTTGACTGGGATCATTCGTTTCCACTTTCTATTTTTGAAAACTACAATAGCAGACATTCTTGTGCAGGCGGGCAGGAGCCGAATTTTTCACATTCCATCACACTCGAGGTTATGAGTATTAAAACGTTCAAAGACGGCTATGGAATGCGTTAGTAGATCGTAACGGTTATTGCAACATTGTTGGAATAGTTTAAAACTGAGTGCTGAAAGGTATTGATGGTTTTCACCGGAAGCATCTGATGCATATACGTAACGCAAGTGGAAATAATGTAGTTGAACAATATAGTGGTTCTATAAGACAGGTCATCGAAATGGCTAATGACCTTGCCCGGAAAAACTAATTATTATGGACAATTTAATAAGTATCAGATATGGACCGGATACCGGTGGAGAGACTTGCTACATAAGGCCAGGCACAGACAGAGACACAGCCCAGGCTCAGGCACAGACGCAGATACAGGCACGGGCACAGACGCAGACACGGACACAGACACAGCCACGGGCACAGCAACACACACAGTCCCAGACACAGACACAGACCCATACACAGCCGCATACAAAGTCACAGGCACAGCCACAGACACATACACAGACACAGGCTCAGGCACAGGCAAATACACAGCTCCCATATGGGCAGGAGATGCACAGTATAAGTCGTACATGGGGGAAGTGAACTCCGCACATAGGCTGGCATCACTAGGAGTATGTTGTGCATTCCGAACGGTATTCGAAGATGCTATAAATATTTTGGCCGCGAGGATGCCACCTGACATTGCAGCTAAAGAAAACGCTGCATTGCATAAGGTCTCCCAGAAGAATCGTCGGAGAATGCGGCCACAATTAAAGTTCTCAAGCCTAAGAGAATGGCAACGAAGGTGGGATTCTTCCACAAAAGGAAGATGGACTCACGCCATGATACCTTATATAGGAACATGGGTGAAAAGAAAACACGACGAGCTGAATTACCACATGACTCACCTAATATCAGGACATGGATGCTATATATAGGGTTTTCCAATACGGACTTGACAACTTTGAATTTAATTTGTGAACGCACCCTTTCACTAATCATCAAACTGTCACATTCAATTTATTCAATAAACTCAACATTTCATGGTTAAATACACGAACAAACAACGTCTGCAAATTATAAAAGTTTACTGCCGAAATTTGGAGTCGGTGGCCGAACTTTAAGAGCGTTAACTCCAATTTTCGGTCGTAATTCTCGCCCTAGTAGACAGGCAATAACAAGTTTAGTGCAAAAATTTGAGTCTATATATTCGTTGTGTGATGTTGCCGTGCCAGTGAGATAACGGGTTGGTCGAAGTGTCGAAAATATCGCTGCCGTTCAGGCGTCCGTAGCAAACGATCCAAATCAGTCCATTCCACGGCGTTCTCAAGAATTGGGCATCGCCCAGAGCACTTTGTGGCGAATTTTGCGTAAGGATCTTGGTTCACACCCATACAAGATCAAGCTGACTCAAGAATTGAAGCCGATGGACCATTTGAAGCGATGTACGTTCTCCGATTATACCCGCCTGTCACGTGGGGGACCGGGGTACGATTCCCCGTCGGGAGGCCTCTGGCGCAAGACTAATGACCTTGCCCGGAAAAAAACAAATCATTATGAAAAATTTAACAAGCCTCAGGACTTGCTAAATAAGGCCAAGAGCGGTTCCCAGTTGTAGTGCCGATGATGATGATGACGTTCTCCGATTGGCCTCTGGAAAAGATGCCCCAAGATGATGAATTTCATCACAAGATCATCTTCAGTGACGAAGCTCATTTTTGGCCCAATGGGTTCGTCAATAAGCAAAACATGGGTTATTGGTCGGGTTAAAATCCACATGTGCTTCATGGATCACCACTTCATCCACAAAAAATAACTGTTTGGTGCAGTTTGCATGCCGACGGCGTCATTGGGCCATATTTTTTCGTCGACGATAACGATCGTCACGTTACTGTGAATGGCCATCGTTATCGCGCTATGATTACCGATTATTTTTGGCTCGAATTGGAAGATATGGACTTGGGCGACATGTGGTTTCAACAGGACGGTGCCACAAGCCACACAGCACACGATACAATCGATTTATTGAAGAGTAAGTTTGATGAGCGTGTGATCTCAAGAAATGGGCCAGTCGATTCGTGCGATTTAACGCCTCTAGACATTTTTTTTTGGGGCTACGTGAAGTCATTGGTCTATGCCAACAAGCCGAAGAGAAAAGCTCAGAGCCAACACTGAACGCGAAATAGCGGCTGTTTCGGCCGAAATGTGTGGCCGAGTCATCGAAAATTGGGTACAACGAATCGACTGCTGCAAACCTTCCCGCGGTGGCCATATGAACGGAGTCGAACATTCATAAATGTTTTGATTGTACTTCAAGCCGATAATAAAGTTTTTGAAATATCTCAAATGGTGTGCGTTTTATTTAAAAAAAAAAAGTTGTCAAGTCCCTATTGGAAAACCCGATATATTTTGAAGATTTCCGCCTTCCTACCGAAACCAAAAAAAAAAAAAACAGACACTGACACAGACACCGACACAGCCACAGCCACAGCCACAGATCCAAACACAGAGCCAGTGATAGGGACCAGAATAGGGACAGGGACTCGTACAGGGGCCATCCCTCCCACTTAAGGTTTCTTAAGAAATGCCAGAAGTACAAGGTAAGGTGGAGGAATTTGTTAGTTTGTGAATCCAAACAATATAAAAGTAGTGACGATATTGACAAAGTTCTTTTTCTACCTCCAGGTTCAATGTATAAAGTTTATTTAATTTTAATTTATTAGAATTGTTTTCTGCAGTTTTGATGATGATAACAGGCAGATAACATCTATTACGACGAAGTTTTTTTTTGCACTAATAACAACACAATTTGTATGTACTCTGAAATATCGAAGCTCAGATTAGGCGGAAGTAGAGGCACAGGATAATGAAAAGATATACAATATGGTTCCTTATGAGAAACAGGGTCTTGGGACGATTTCTAAAATCAAGCGATTTGAGGTATACCTATAAAAATTTCGCACAAGGCGGGACGGTATAAATAAGGCGGTGTTGGGTTATAGAACACAGGCTGCACGAAGTTTGAACGACGCTTAGAGAATTACGATCGAATTACGTGCTCGTCCTATGACGGTAATAAAAGCTTTATACACTGAACTCTTGAATCTGCTCCATCATCCTTGTAGGGAACTTCACTTTATGCCGCCCAACATTAATCAGCAAGATTTCCTGTCCTCTTCACTTCATCCCATTAAATTCGACCACAATTTACAAGGAGTTCATTCGCCCATAACTAATCGATTTCGAATTCGATTGCCGAGTTTGATCAGGCATTTAAAAAATAACACTGTGTGTGTTTGATAGATACAAACACGAACAGTGAAACTCATTGACAACTAAGAGGCAAATTACTCAATTCCGTCATTAGAACCAATCAGGTGTGAGCACTTTAAAAATTGAATTCTGGTATACGGATAAACACAGAGAATTATTTTTGAATTAAATAACGTCGTTAAGTCAAACAAATGACAATTATACTAACTCCCTTTTAAGTGTTCATAATATCGCCCACCTTCCTTCTTTTTAAAAAATACCCTAGGAGAAAAAGACCAGACTAAGAGTACTGACCGCACGTTTTGAATGAAGTCGCAGGCAGACAAATAAATTCGCCTCCTACCTGTGTAAAACAAACCTCGTTGACGCCTCAGGCAATATTTTAAATGACAGTAACTCAGGATCACGTTTGCTTGGTCTGTTTTCGTGACACGATTACTGTCGGAAGTTGTCTTGTCCAAATTATACTTCTGAGAGGTTAAATAACCTCAAGAGAAACTTGTCACGTTCTTAAAGTTCACGATGTAATCCGACGAATAAATTTAGTTTCATTCTCAAGAACGTGGTACATTAGTCTCCCGATAACTGGGGAATAACATTTTCAAATCCAGCCAGGGCGTGAAAGATAGAGACGAAACCTTACTAAGTGGATTTTCGTCACGTTATCTTTTTTGAGTGCCTTCGTTTCTGTCTGACAAAACATACCCAACCCCAAGGGGACAGAGTGACATCTGTTTGAGATGAAACAAATTCATAACGTTAACATTTCTCTGTACAATGACAGTGGTGTCTTGTAATAAATCTGATTTTTAAATTTCGTGGTAAACAGTAATTTGAAGATGAGCCTTACCTTATATTGATGGGATGCTGGACAGGACGTTCCCAGTCGGTGTACTCGTTCACAATTGTTGCAAATATCTCATTTAAATGATAGATGTATGTGTTTCGTACATATGACTTGAGGATTTTAGACCTTCGATCAGCTTCGATGCCATACTGAACATCGCCAGAGTTGAAGGAAAAGAATGCTTCAGCTCGTGTTACTCCTGCCATCAGATCGTACCTAGTAAATTAGAAAAACAATTATTTGCTGGATTTAAGTAATAAATGTAAATACACTTTTAAATTTAAATATAAACAAATACTAGGGCTCGTTCAAGCTTTACCAACAGAAGAGTAGCATAGCAGGAGACACTTGCTCTCGACATTTTCCCCAAAACGGTATTGCAGTACCAGCTCGTTTTCCGTTTTCATTTCAAACAAATCAGTAGGAAAAAAAAGAGTTATACGTCGACTTACATATACTTACGACTTACATATATTTACGACCCATTGAAGAGTTTAAATATGTGGACTTGAACACCACACCGTCGAAACATCCGAAGCAATCATAGGAAAAAGATCAAGACAAGAAACCAAGAAATACCACTGCTGTGGTAAAAAGAAAGTGTTTGTCTATCAGATGCGCCCTTAATCATATAGGTACTCCGCCTCACATCCTAGCTCCTTCGTCAACAGAAAGCTGATGTACTGTATGGACGATGGAAGACGATTCTATGACATTTCATCAAGAGTTCCTTAAGAGTCAGTAGTTGCAGTCAGATGCTCTACCACTAAACAATTAATTCGTACCATATAGACAGAAATTATTGAAGATGACATCCCAGTTGTAACAATTGGGAAGTACATACACGAGGTGGAAGGGGTTACTAACGAGGCAATTATAGTGATTAACAACTGATGGATAGCTCAGGAGATGCGTCGGATCTACAAAAAGGAGAGTCACAAGGGATGAAATTCCTTCCGCAATGCCGACAATATATCTGGAAGAAAGAGAAATTTTTGTTGCTACATGGCAAGCCAGATAGAACGTATATTTAAAAGGACCTTTAAACTGGTCCCATCCACTGAAGTTCGCATAAGCCCCACATGGGAACTGCAAATATCAGTTTCCCTTTTCAGGGCACATCGGCTATTAGAAATATCTGATCCGCATCAGTTCGCAATGTGAAGAGCGAGAAAAGGATGCAGAAAACGTTTTTTTTTTGTTGTGTGTATTCGTAAAATGACCTCCTAACCCCAAGCCACTTCGCAGACTACATGATGCAGGTAGTGTATTGGACCCAAATCTGCAGTCTACTGATATATAAAATAGCATACCGAGAAGTCGCAGCAAAAAATATGTGAACCATCTAAAATTATTAACAGCCCGGGAAGGAAAAATCCAAAGTCAAAATATCCCGCGAGTAGAGTAGAAAAGAACGTAAGCGTGCGTTTTTGTATGTAGACGCAGGGTTCTTAGATAGAAGTCTGTGAATCGTAGATGCCGGAAGCTTCATCATATCGTATATTTAGATAATTACACATCCTTTATGGATTATTTAAATTTGCTCAGGACTAGTGATCCTATCGCGTTGAGTCAGCGCTCGAGATGCTATATTTTCTCGACCTTTTAGCCAACCTCCGAAAGATAACAACGATTTGTACCACCAGTTTCACACAGCCTATAGCATAATGGGGTTGTGGCGGTTCCGCCAAACCCCACTGTTACTTACCTGAAGAACCCCCATAACTTCGACCCAACCATATAAGTTTCGCTAATGCAATCACATTAGCACCTTAAATGCTTCACGCAACAAAATTCACCAAATGTATTTACCTAAAAGATCCTGGAAGAGAATTCTTACCTGCATTCATTTATTCGAATTCAAAATTCCTATTAAGAATTCTGTTCCAAACAGCATATTCCTGAAAAGAAAACTTATCGGTTCACATATAATGTAACCGCATAGTCAGGGAATCTTAGCCTTGAGTTGGCTATTCCCAGCCTAACATGTGTACAACTTGTCTTACATACACATCGATTCATTGTCCAACTGCAAAGCAGCGTCGGGCAGTTTGTTTGTTCAGCTGGCATATACCCGACCATGATCCCTCGCGTAGACGAATAAATAATCACAAATTTCGTTTTTTGCCACAAACAAATTTCCTTTTTTGGCCACCGACCCAAGATACGATATACAATTCTCATTGTATAAAGTATTGTAATACATTAGCACCTCTTTCGAATGTCTGTTTGTATACTTACACAAGGGCATCACCCATCTAAGACTTTTATGATGCCCTCGTCGCATCTTTTCTCTTACCACATTTCATCGAAGTATCGTCGTCTATTTATTTAGACGCGATGCACTTCATAAACAACGTTCTTCTCGATCCCTTTGTACTTGCAGGCTGCCTGCTTTGTTTTGCCATTGCCTCCGCGCATGAGTAAACAACACAGATCTGAACGATCACACACATACCACCATGATCTTCATTACGAGATATGGTTTCCTATTCCACCAAGAGAGAGTTGACGTTTCTCTGGTGGTAAGTAAATACATATCCTTAGTGGAGAGGATATCTACCACCACACCACAAACGAAGGTTTTATCGATGAATCCATTTCGATCCGCCGACCGCCACGGTCGTTGCCGCTCCCACTCTCCGGTGGGCACGGAGACGCGTACATACCCGAATATACCCAAAGTCGCGAAAGTAACACCCCCTCGAGTGTATTCTTGAATCATGCGAGTCGCCTGTGCGAATAAAAATTACATTTCATTGACTGGACGAAAAGAAAGACGTCATTTAAATTAGTGTTAATATTAATTTGTATCGGATACAATAGTGTTAACAAAAGTAGTGGTTTTCGTCTCGAGAAATAAAACTAAACGCATAAAATAGTGTGTTTGACTTTTTCTCCTTGTGGCCGGTATGTCGGGGAGTTTTGTGTTGCATCCTTTAGCACGTGAACAATAGACGATGGGGATGGAAGTGAACGGAGTGCCCATGCATGGTACAATACTCCCTCCCCACAGGGTAACTGAGCGTTAGGTCACAACTTACCATTCAGTAATTATGCCGAAGGGACACAATAGCAAGAGTCGACAGTTGAAGTATATATAATCAAACGTATGATACAACTTCCCTACCAAGCCAACCATTAATGAAATATTTGTCAAGAATATCGAAAAGTCTGATTATTCATCCATTCCATGGTCGGTAGTTGACAACGTGTCTATAGAATAAAGGAAGCGAATCTACTTGCTACCCATTTCCCCGTCAACTTAACTTCCTGATGCCATACCAGTATTGCCTTTACTTTTGAGCAAGCAACCCAAAGAACTAACAAAATGTACTATATACCTGGTGGCCTAATTGAACCGCAGCAAATTTCACACTGTCATAATTTCACAAAAATGTATTGCCCTGTTTATTTTCCCTATTACCATATACTCATAGTTAGGCCGGCTTGTCGTAAAAGGCGACCAAAGGTCGAGTGATAGGTGGGATCCCAACGTCCTGTCGCCCGGTCAAGCTACAGGCTCCGTGAAATGGTCCGGAGAAATCCCTGGCCACTTTTCGGAACTTGGCTGAAAAGGTACCAGAAAAGGTTGGTATATAAAGTAAGTTGGGCTGAAGGTGAGTTATCACCTCGTCGCGCTATAGGTTCCGCGATACGGTCGGGAGATATCTTCCAATAAACTGTAAGTCGGCCCCAGGGTGAGTTACCAATCCGTTAGATTGTACGTTCCACCATATCGCCCAGAGAAAATTTTGTCTATGTTGTACTAGCCTTTCACTCAGGGAACGTGTCTCCTTGTCTTTAAAAGGACGAGGGATCTCTTAAGATCGCTCCTGAGGAGGTTCGTTTTGGTTGCCACCGTGGTTCCTCAGACCTGAGGGGAGAGTGACGACCGATTGTTGAATACGGGCCAAATATTCCAATAAAAAAACAGTACCAATATATGATAGAATTTAAATTTAAATTTATTTATTAATTTTAAATTAATGTTGGTTTAGTTTATTTATTAGATTTTTTGGCGTCCTTTCCAATCGGACACCAATCGAGACTGATCCTCGATTCTACAATTCATCACCCTTATATACAAAATCTTATCGGGATTTTGTATCGCGCATGCATCGAAATGCAAGCAGAATTTCGAAATATACTTCGACTGGAGTCGAGTACTGGAGAAAAGGAATGGGATATCTATTTTTAGAATATGCCCATCTGGCTAGAATGCAGATGAAGATAAGGATTTGTAGGAACATGGGCTTGTCTGCATATGAAGTTATGCATTGTGGTGTTTAATTTTTAGGAAGAATTTGATAAATGAACATTCGATTGATTTGTCTAACATTGGATTGTTAGTTTGCGGATATGGATGCATGATATACTAGGTAGATGTGTATGGGGATAACAATAATATGAAATGTGTGTGGGGGAGGGAAATGGTAGGGCCTCGTGGAGCCCTACAACGGTGGGGGTTCTCTATCCCATGTAGAGAACCAACCCACTAAAACAGCCGGCATGCACGCAAAATGCCAACCTCAACCCCTTCGGTTGGTTTATACCTCCCAAAAGGTAACCGTCCCCATAAGCATAATCCAGGTAACGGATGCATTGTCTGAAAACATCACTGCATGCAGACAATGCACCTTACAACTTAGTTTTTATGCCATCGGCATCGTAACAAAAAAACCTAAAACCTGGCTCTCGCATTTACTGCATTTATATAGGGCAACATCCAAAATGTCCCTAAACGAAAATCGTTCGCCAGTGCATTGCATAACATAAATTCTCGAAACAGATTACCTAACATGCAACGTACACCAGGGAAATTAAGCGGCGCCCAAATTTTGTCCAACCGACAAAAATTGTTCGCACACCTCGCGCCACGTTGCCGAGAATTCTATCTTTTAGCATGACAACATGCAACGAAGAATTCGGCATCGGCCACCAGCACCGATGCGACACACAATCGTCGTAGCAAGGGTATACCAACAGCCAATACCCCAAGTCGCCCTATGGACGGACAAATCTCCGGTCCAAATGCAGCTGCTTCCTTTTATGCTTTCCTCTCATTCCTTTTTCTTCGATAATCGTTGTCATCACAGGCCATACGAATATCACGCACTCTTGCCGTGATCGAATCAGAGATCTTCTTTCTGATTTGTCACCGCACAAACGACTTTACGTTGTTATTGCATGAATTGGAAATCAACCCTTAGTGGATGGAGCACGTCCGCTGGGGGATTTTTCCAAGAGTCGAAGTTCAACCGCCACAGTGTGCATACCACTCTCACGGATTCGTCCACTCGTGGAGTTCATTCAATAAGTCAGTTTCAATTAATTATAATTTTGCTGAACCTTTCGCAACTTTGTAAATTTCAAACAGTAATTCATTACCGAACCTTCTGGTGACGTGTGTTATAGTTCAAACAATCATTCAGTGCCGACTAAGTATAATCTTACCATCTATGTATAATTTCGAACAGTAATTAAGTGGTGACTATTTATAATTTTTAACGAACCTTTTGTAACCTTTGTATAAGTTCAACAATAATTCAGTGCTGACTATTTATAATTTTATCGAACCTTTTGAGACCTTTATAACATTTCAAATAATAATTCATTACCGAACCTTTTGGTGACATGTGTTAAGGTCCAAACAATCTCTCAGTGCCGACTAAGTATAATCTTACCATCTATGTATAATTTCGAACAGTAATTCAGTGCTGACTATTTATAATTTTTAACGAAACCTTTGTAACCTTTGTATAAGTTCAACAATAATTCAGTGCTGACTATTTATAGTTTTATCGAACCTTTTGAGACCTTTGTAACATTTCAAATAATAATTCATTACCGAACCTTTTGGTGACATGTGTTAAGGTCCAAACAATCATTCAGTGCCCACCGAGTATAATCTTACCGAACCTTTTACAATCTTTGCATAATTTCAAACAATAATTCAGTGCCTGGTGATTACCAGTTTTACCGAACCTTTCATGACATTTTGTAAATAGCAAACAAATGAATAAAATAAATTAATATGGAGTCAGAGCGTTTCAATTAACGAGTTTGTTTCAGTGGGGCTTTTTGTGAACCCGTACCCGTGCTGACACATAACAAAAAGACAACAGGGTTTCATCTACAACATTTCCTCGACACTTCACCACAAAGAGCACAGAGGAAAAACCGTTTAAGACACACGTTCATCAACACAGTCGATCAACCGACCTCGAAACCGGATCCGACCGACCAACAAACCACCATACAACCAAGGATCCAAGCTCACTACAACACATGACCCCCCATACAACTATACAGATAAGTCATGATGGTACCTTCTGAGATAAAGAATTGCGGAGGTAAAGTAGTTTCCCATTCGGATCTCCAGGGCCATGGGGGGGGGGGGGGGGGTAATCTTGGGGAACGTCATGCAACTGTTTTTGATTAATAACCGAACTTAAGCGATTCATCTGTGCATAATCAGGTCCGCCCGCGAAACCTTGTCAGCGTTCAACTGGTAACGGCACTTCGTAACACCAAAGGCATCCGATTCCACCAATACGAATGTAAACATCCTCCACCAATATTTGCAAACAGCGAAACCTTATACTCTAGCCCTAATCGACGCCAAGGAGGACTCGTCAACTGACTCGCATATCTTCGTTGCATAGGATAGAACTTACATTCGAGATTTCGTTCGGATGGAGTCTGCGTCTTCAGCCGATCCGATTTAGCTTGGTAAAGGGAAGAAGCATTAGAACCCAATGAGTTGGACATTATTTGGATAAAAATTGCGCTGAAGAATTCTGTAAAATTCCTTTGGTTACCTCTACCGTTCCCTGAATAACGAACGACCAGCGACACTTTTCCACCATCTTTCACGTACTGTTGACTGGATACAGATCATCCACGCGACTTCTGAGTTTGTCGTTCTCGGCGACTTTAACGTACACAACTCCGGCTGGATGGTACACTCTAGCAGAATTGACGAGGGTGGGAGGCTGGATAAGGCGTTCGCTGTTACCCGCAATTTGACTCAACTCGTGGAGGAACCCACGCGAATGCCAATACTCTGGATCTGTTTTTAACATCCGAGCCGGGGATCTATACCGTGGAAACGCCTGCGCCACTGAGAAATTCAGATCACTGCTTGCTATCGGTTACGAAACCACTTGCATTTCAAGCGATTAAACAATCTGAGCAGTGTAGCAAAGTATGAAGGTACGGGCTGTTAACTGGGACGCTTCGCGGAATTTCTTGGCTTCCTTTCCATAGTCAGAAGTGTGCTTTGGAAACGCCGATGTTAACACTCGCGGGGAGTTAGTCACGGAGATTATTCTTCTCGCGTTTGAGATTTCTATTCCACATTTCATCAAACGAAACTGATCTGGTAAGACTTGGTTTAATAAAAAATGCGAGCAGATAACCGCGACCAAAAATAGAGGTTTAAATAATCATGCTCCAATCCTATGGAGGTCAACAGACCGAATTTTGTCAAAAACGCATGAAACGAGGTGTTTGATACCATGAAGTATAGTAGGTTCGCAATGACAAGGTGACCAACGAAGTGTTTGAGTACCCAATTGGTTCGCATCCCTTCTGGTCGATGACCACGGCTATCAGCAATAACTTCGCTTCCTCCTCGTTTTCTCTGATAGTGACGGACAGCAGGGCATTAGTCATGAATTCAAAAGATAAAGCCAATGTGTTTGCGAATTTATTTTCCGCGAATTTAACGCTCGATTGTGGTCTTTTGGAGCCACCCGTAATCGCGCCGGTGCAGCCTGCGATGCTGGATATGAAATTCCGCCTACGAGCCATTCGACGCATTCTCCTTGGACTGGACTGAAAGAAAACTACCAGCCCGGGTGGAATTCCAGTAGTAGTACTTAAAGACTCTGCTCCAGAATAGTAACCGTTTTCGTTTTGAGTTTTTGGCAAACTCTTTCGCTTATCTTAAGCACAGAGGACCTTTCCTGCATGCTGAAATATTGCTCGAGTTCAGCTAATCCCATAGAAGGGGATAGGGGTACATCCGCAAAGTTACCGGCCGATTGCGTTACTGTCTATGTTATCCATGTTAATGGAAAGGATCATCAATGCCGAGTTTATTAAATATTTGGAATGCAACGGACTTCTAAATAGTCGTCAGACGGATTCCGTAGCAGGCGGTCTATGGGAGATTTTTTGATCCTCGTAACTGATATCTGGACATCTGCAATTGAAAAACATTCTGAATGAAGGACGGTCGCATTGGATATCTCCAAAGCCTTTGACCGCGTCTGGCACGGAGCGTTGATGACCAAGCTTCATTCATGCGGTCTTTCCCAACAACCTTGCGACTAGACGAAGAGCTTCTTCGAAAATCGATCGGTGTGGGCTGTTTGGGGATGGCGGGTTTTAGCGTTTGGAATGATAGTGAAGAACGTGTGATTCGAACTGACGCTATGACAGTTAGAATCACCAAAAATTGAACCAAAGCGCAACCCATCAGGCTACTGGCCGTGTTTTGAATGCGGTTTTTAAACTCAAGTATATTCAACTGATGCGAATTGTTACGTTATCGCTATGGTATACAGTTCTGATGCATTCTCTTATTCGATTTTCGTTCAGTGTTCTTCAATATTTGCTTGTGTATTGTGTGTGTATCTGTTAGAGACGCTACACTACTCCCTCCTCAGTACCTTCGTTACGATCGGCTTCGTGTGCGAACGACGGAGCGAACGAGAGAACGTCGGAGCAGGCGAGTGTGCCTGGTGCTCTATGCGGAAGTCATGATCGTGTGTGAAGTTCTGTTTACTACGGGAAAGTGTGTGCTGTGTGTACAGATCACTCCGTAGTCACCAATTATAGCGTTTGGAATGATAGTGAAGAACGTGTGATTCGAACTGACGCTATGACAGTTAGAATCACCAAATATTGAACCAAAGCGCAACCTAACAGGCTACTGGTCGTGTTTTGAATTCGGTTTTTAAACTCAAGTATATTCAACTGATGTGAATTGTTATGTTATCGCTCTGATGCATTCTCTTATTCGATTTTCGTTCGGTGTTCTTCACTATTTGCTTGTGTATTGTGTGTGTATCTGTTAAAGACGCTACTGGGTCTTTGGAGTCATATTCTATTAGTTATGGAGTGCCGCAGGGTTATATTTTGACTCCAATCTTGTTTTTGCTTCACATTAATGATTAGTTAGAATCAACGGGTCACTAAATATTCACTTTTACGGATGATAATACACTTGTTCCCTCATTTTCGAATAATCGGCCGAATAATGCACCAACGTCACACCAGCTGAGATGTAGCTAGATCGGCTCGCGGGACCTAGATAGGCATCTACTGTGGGGAAAGCCAATCTCGTCGACTTCAATGCAACGAAGATGCAATATTCAACGTGCACTAGTAGCATTTTATCGTAGGTTCCACATCTGACGATGAATGCTCAGATCTTTGAATCTAAGAAAAGTATAAATTTGTTCGGCGTCATGGCCTATAGGAATGTATCATGTCGTGGAAACGTATCGAACACCGTCAGGTCCACCTCTAGAAAATTGAGTTATTCTCTTAGAGCCCAAAAATATTTTACTCCTCCCCAACTGCTTCTGCTACAGCTTCTGCTGAATAAATCTCAAATTACATTCACATGTGTGGAACTCTGCTCCTAGGCCTACCTCGACCTATTGGAGAACATACAGTGGCGGGTGATGTAGATGATCTATGCCGCGGGGCTGACGTCGGTTCGCTATCATACGGAAGGCGCGTAGCAGACCTTTGTCTGTTTTACAGACATTATCACGGGGACTGTTCCTCGGAGAATCGTGGTAATATTCCGCCAAATTCGGCTTACTCACGGTCCCCAAGACATTCCGACGAATCCCACCAATTTGCGGTTCATCTTCATACGGCGTGCACTTCTCTGAACCAAAACTCGAACAAAAACAGGAAACTGTGGAATTCCCGCCATGTGCGAGTATTTCCGACGCGGTTTTACCTGCTATTGTTCAAGGAGAATTCCAACAGTTATCTAATGGCATCATCTCTCCTGAGCGGGGTATATTAAAAAAAAATTTCGCTGTAGCCATATTTGGCCTAGTGACAGATAATTGGATTCGTGTCTCACTTGTGGGAAAAAAACTTTCCCGTGATGGAATTCGAACGTGTTAGTCATTACTACATTTGGTTGGAAAGACAAGTGGCTATTGTTAGAGCCCACCAACAAAAGAAAATTAAATCATCGCCATGATTAGTTCGGAAAGATAAGAAGTGAATTAAACGAATTTCGCGTCGCAGCGACAGGGAAATGGCCCGTGGACTGCATTTATTGAAAACTACGATGCAACGAATATTGAAAAATGACATCAAAGTAAGGCTTTACAAATATCAAAACAGGCACGACCGATTTGCAAAAAGCCAGTAAATAATTGGCAAACCTTGTCTTCTTCAATTAAAATAACTCCTATTTACCTAGGGGAAGGCCATTCGAGAATTTGAACATTTGAATGACCAATAGAAGTCGAGCACCAGCATTTTTAATTGTTTGGGCCGCAGTGACAGTTGATGGCTGCTTTCCGTTTGTGTTTTTGAGCCGTGGCGATAAGATGAAGGCGTATGATTTGAACAGTGCTCTGAAGCCATGGACAACTAAACATTTCGATGAAATAGAATGGCTGTGTGCCGATTTCAACAGGCACGACACACAATGAACACAGAAAACCACAGTGAAGCACAATACCAAAGCAACGTCGAAAAAACTGAAGCCATCAGTCGAAGTCGCCACAGACATTTCAACAATAACGTGCATCGTCACACAAAGTATTCGTCTTCCAAGAAAGCATGCAAAACAACGTCCTACGATTCATTGCGTTGCACACTGGTGTAGTGCAACAACATACCCACGAAATGACCATGAAGAATCATATCAAATAAATCAATTGCCCTTGTCACAATTAGCAAGTTTCACGTAACCAGCATTCGTTGCCGACAATACGTCTAGGTCGATTCTTTCCATTGAGTAAAAGAAACGAATTGCTCCAGTTACGATTTGAAAGAATCATATGACACCCGCTTGCGAGCTTGGTGCTAGCAAGTGATTCACAAATTAATTGGGTCAAATCGTGTCATTGTTCTTACACTATGCGCCAAGCTGGTGATAGGAAATAAAGTAGCACAGTAAGCAGAATTATATTGACTGAATTATCAATTAAGAATGAAATAGTTTGTTAAGCAAAATTTGTATGAGTGAATTAAGAATTTTGAAGAATAAAGCAATCAAATACCTAATCCGTTTTTGATTCAATAACTGCGGCGATTTCGCCATGAACTTTTAGCGAGCTGCGCTTTAAACAGCACAATTAGGGAAATGGTGCTTTTAGTCAGTTATTTTGTTAGACTTAATATTACTTGCCATACATTACATGGCCAGACAAAAAACAAACAAATATTACAACCTACATATTGCATGGCGAATGCAATAAACAACTGAATGGCGTTACTCCCATCATCACATTACACTGGCTTCCACGGTAACTGCATTTATGATTAGAGCAAAATATCACAGTGAGAGATTCGAGCAACGTGAGATCCGTTCTTTGACTGACTCAGGGTCATAGTAGACACCAAGGCACGCCACATCGAAAATATGAAATATATTCTTAAATTTAGAATTATTCTTGAAATATGTAAATTTGTTTCTTTTAGAAAAATGTCTTTCTGAAACATAAAAAAAATTCTAGTTTTAAAAAGTTGCTATTTAATTGGGGAACCCTATACTCTTCTTCACGCACTTTGTGAACATTTTTGCCTGTATGAAGACAAGATTGAGAAAATCGCTTAGGCGAACTTTTCGCCAACAGAAATCAGACTTTCTTTGCGGGTTTTATTATGAAGTTTCCTTCAAAGTAGCAACAATTTATAGAACAACACGAAGCATATTCAGAAAAAAAAGAGATTCGAACTTGTTATATAAAATCCATCAATAAACGTAAAAATAATGGAGTTCTTTTCACAAACCACTACTACGCCTACAAAAATGTTTCGCCGGCAGAAAATGAGCATCAGTTCACGTTGAAGGACATCTTAAGACTGATAAATGCTGACAACCGTTCTTCAGTCGAACCGACGCTTTGCATAATTATGTATTTCCTCATGATTGTAATATCCAGGAATTTAAGACACTTTTGCATTGACACCTCCTTTTGTACCATTCTCCGACGAGACCAAAAGAACACAAGAGACCGCACTTCAGTTTTACTTCCTCTCGAATCGGGGAGTTTCATCGAATCACTGTAGTGCTCCAAAAAGCCCTACCATCTTTTTCTCCCATTCCTAATCCAAAATCCTATCAAAACCTGAAAAAATCCAAACATTATCCAAAATTCGCAATAAACGAATCAAACATTCGTTTATCGCATAACATTTGCCCCCACGGCATAATTAAATCCAGAATCAAAATTAAAATTAAAATTCACAATAAACGAATCCAATATTCGTTTATTGTTCTATATTTGCTCCACAGCATCACCCAAATCCAAAATTCAGAGATTGTTATCTCTATCCAAAAAATTCCATTGAGTTAAACAAACAAAAACTCAAAAGCAGATACATTCACACATCTGCGTAATGGTTTCGTAAGAATTCAAGAAATTGATTTCTTATCTTGTGTAAACACAACATCTCGCTCGAAATATCCAAAAGATCGAGATTGTTGCACGAAAATGTGTATCTTTGAGATACAATTTTCGATTCCTTTTCCTTTATAAAGGAATGGTTTCGTGATCTCCGGGCCGCAGTTTAAATTCGTATCTTGTCCCTGGAGGAGATACCCCAGTGGGAGAAGAAATAAAATCTGAAAACTAAAACACCCGGTTTTTCATTTCACCTGGCCTGGAAGACCAAAAGAAGAAAAAGACATTCGACCCATAGCTAAGGACGTTGCTCTTCCCTTTGGACTCAAAGGAAGCACGGCAAACGAACCCTGTTGTGCGACACGTTTTCGGGAACTTTTATAAGAGATCTCTTAGTCCTTTTAAGGATTAAGACACACGCTCCCCGAAACCAGAAGTACAACAAAAAATTATGGTGGCAGCGGTTTGGGATCCCAACATCCCCTACCAATAAAATACGAACTAGGCAGTGGATTAGACTGGTCCAAACATCCCCTACCAGAGGGAGAATACACGAGTGGGATATCTATAGATCCCGCTACCAACAGGAAAATTAATTCCGATAAAAACAGCGTGCCCGGGGCTAAACACCGGCAATAGTTACAAAATAGTAAATTTTAAATATTCTAAAGTGGTAAAAGCGTTCCTCTGGGGCATACACCGAGGAGAGGTAACAGTGTGAAAAATAACAACGAGCAGCCAAGGATAGACCGGGATTCCTGATGCAGCGGCAACACCAGGACCAAGCAGCTAGTGACGACAAACAACAGGACACCCAACAAACCTGCAGCTAGAAATCACAGGTACGAAATTTTATTATAGTAAAGTGAAAAGTGAAAAAAAATTAAATCATACGATTCCGGTGATAGTGATTGGCTCCCCAAAATAAATTCCTTTTAATTTTGAAAATTTGTAAATTGAAAGGGGATGCCAAGAACAAGTTAAATTTTGTTATTTGTCTTTCTTGAAATAAAAATTTTCTTTTCACATGGGGATCAAGAAAACCCCCTAAATTTTGATTTGTGGATTTAAATGAAATTTGATCTTTTATATTTTTTTTTCTCCTTCTCTTCTAATGAGAATATACACCACAAAAATACAAATATCCACACAAGTGCCATAATGGGATAAAAGAATAATACAAAATCAATCAAGTGAACTATAGAAATTTTTTTTCTAGGCAAAATTTCAATATATCTTGTTACAAATAAATTTATTCGATCATTTTATCAAATTTTTACACATAGACAATATGCATATATTTTCCAAAACTATTTCAACTCATAGAAAACATTTTTAATAAACTTATAAAACCATTTTTAATTCTTATAAACATATACATATACACATTTATTTTTCAAAAATATCAACAATTTTATTCTTCAAAAGGGGACAAAATAAAAAACCCTCCACACAAAAATTAACTACAAATTTGGTTTTATTATTTATTTTTTGATATATATTTTAATTAATTATACACATAAACATATATACATACATTTTCTTTTGGGAAGATTTTTCTTACGTGACAAGCTAAAACAATAACGAACAAATTTAAATCCTTGGTCTTTGTCCTTAGCGTCTTTTTTGGAAAGTTTTCTTTAGGTCGAATTTTTCCTCTGAATCATCTGCGAATTTTGAAAATCTATTCTGGGATATTTTTCTCTCGACAGTTTAGACACTTTTTCCATAGGGCGAAAGGGTTGATTTCTTTCACTTTGAACAGAACAAACATCCTCATATAGGATCGAATTTAAACGAGTTTGCAGAAGCTTTTTCGTCTTGTGTTTTCTTCTTGTTAGGAACGATGAAGATCTCTTCTCTTTGTTCTCTACCCCTTTTCACCATCATTTGGGAAGGTCTGTTTCACAAATATGTCGTGAGCGACAAAAATAAACCGGGTACGCGTTCGCAGAGACCTGAGCCCGAGCTCATACAAAATCGCGAGGACGAAACTTCGGAAACGTTACGAACGGAAATACGCGAACAGAGTTCTAGAATGAACCTACCAATAGGATTAAGTGACATACTGGGACTCGTGCCGGTATTTAACGGTAATCCTGATGAATTAGAGGGTTTCGTCTCTTGTGGAGACATTTTGTTCTCACAAGCACAAGATGACAATCAGAAGTCCTTCATTCTAAGGGTGGTCAAAACCAGATTGCAGGGACCGGCGCGTGATTCTATCAGACATAAAATCATTTCTACTTGGGAAGATCTTGTTTCAGAATTAGAGGGAGAATTTAAACCTCTCATCTCTAGGTCTGCTGCCCAAAATAACTTAGTGGCAACAAAACAGGATAGCAAGGAGGGTGTGAAAGAATTTTCAACTAGACTCACACACCACCTGCATGAATTGGACAGCGCCACATACGCTAGTTCATCTGATCCTGCAGTCAGAACTTATCTTCTGGCTGAGAATCAGAGACTCGCGTTGAATACGTTTGAGGATGGAATACGAAATTCCAGCCTCAAAATCTTAGTAAAAGCACATAGGGCTTCAAATCTCAAAGCGGCCATTAGCTACGCTTTGGAACAATCTCGAAGATTAGGTAACGATAACTCAATGCTAACTTCCACTAACAATTTTAGGAGAAATAACCAACCAATTGTTTGTCAAACATGCAACAAGAGGGGACATACTTCTGCGACTTGCTATCGCAACACTAATTTTCCTAATTTCGTCCCCCAACGCATTAAGACAGAGGTTGAACGTCTCCAATGCACATACTGTCGGAAGTATAATCACACTCAGGCAGAGTGCAGAACCAGGTTAGCTCATATGCGAAACCAGGACCAACCTTCAACGAGTAGAAATCCTTTCAGAACTCAGCCCAATCAATCTCAAAATAGGACAATAGCAAACTCGCCCCGCATTGAAAATCGAAATACCCGACAAAATCAAAATATTAACAGGGTATCCAATTCACAACAGGGAAACGAACTCACTCGGGCAGCGAGCAACGGCAATCCTTCTCGAGTACAGACAATCGCCGATATACACCCCACCCCGATGTAAATTTTGAAATGCGCGTATTTTTCTGTCCTGAATTTAAGGAGCCAGTAATACGTGTAAAATTTAATCCATCGGATAAACAATACTCGACTTTCCTTATTGATACAGGCGCCGACATCAGCCTGATTAAATTAGATAATCCTTATATTGAACAATCTGTAGACAATTCAGACCCAGTGACTATATCCACCATTGCTGGAAAAACGGTCAGCACATGCGGAAAGGTATTGGGGGAATTCGAATTCAGAACTGATAGGCACTCCATACCCTTTAAGCATAACCTTTTTGTAGTGGGAAGCAATGTAGAATTTCAACACGATGGCATACTGGGAAGCGATTTCCTTGCGAAGCACCAGTGCCACATTAACTTTGAAAAGGGATTCCTTAAATTCGCTGTGAAGAAGAGAACCATGGTAGAACTCGAGCAGCCTTTAGGGAACAAAAATGAGGTCAAGGAAAATATTCAGAATGCCACGCCTTACGAGGTGTCTTCCACGGATAATACAGGCATTCTTGAAAAATTGGATAACACCGTTCGTGAGTCAACATCCGAATCCGTTTGTCTACGGGCCGGATCTGATGCTGTGACAAACACAACGAAACCAACCACCCTTGAATCTTCCTCTCCCCATTTAAATAAAGTTTGTGGTAACAGAAAAGGTAAGGAAACTGCCGAAAAACGGAGTTCAGGAAAACATGAACCTGAAACTCCAATATCCCCAGTAAATTTAAAACGAAATGCCAAAATCGATTTCATAAAATTGCATTCACGATCTCAACAAATAATGGAGATTCCCTTTAAAGAAAAATCCAGTCAAGAACTGATTATAAAAAAATCCGAGATCATGCCAGGGATATATCTGGGAAATAGTTTGACAACACCACAGGACAACAAAATAAAGGTATTACTAATGAACACATTAGACACCGATAAAGAAGTAAGCACCAAGGACATAGAAGTCGAATGGGAAGATCTGCATGACTACAATGTGTTACAGGCGGATGAAACTAAGAACTTTATAAAAAATAGGCTTGAACGGCTAGAATCACTCCTAGAGTTGCGTCATTGTAACCAGGAGGAAAAGATATCTATCCTAGACATCTGCCGCAGATTTAACGATCTCTTTTACTTAGAGGGCGACCATCTCACACACACTGACGCCATAGAGCATCAGATCATCACGGAAGAAGGAAAGCCCCCACTTTACATAAGACCATATCGCCTCCCAGATAGCTCGAAGCAAGAAATCCACAAACAAGTGAATGAAATGCTTCAGGATGGCGTGGTACAACCAAGTTTCAGTCCTTGGAATTCCCCTCTCTTACTAGTACCCAAGAAGGCAGGACCTGATGGGACAAAACGGTGGAGAGTAGTTGTCGACTTTAGAGCCTTAAATAAAATAACAGTCGGAGATGCATATCCATTGCCCAATATTACTGATATTTTGGACCAGCTGGGAAAAGCTAAATATTTTAGCACTTTGGATCTAGCAAATGGGTTTCACCAAATACGCATGGACAGTAGAGACAAGGCAAAAACAGCGTTTAGCACACCCTTCGGACATTACGAATATAATCGAATGCCCTTCGGACTTAAAAACGCACCTGCCACATTCCAGAGGCTTATGAATAATGTACTCATGGGTCTCCAAGGAATAGAATGTTTCGTCTATGTAGATGATATCGTAATTTACGGATACGATCTGAACGATCACAATTCCCGACTCACCAGAGTTTTCGAGCGATTACAAAGACACAATCTGAAAATACAACCAGAAAAGTGTCACTTCATAAGGAAAGAGCTCACCTACTTGGGGCATGTTATTTCAAAGGAAGGTATAAAACCAGATCCAGAAAAAACTAAAGCGGTGAAAACGTTTCCAACGCCCAAGAAACAAAAAGACGTAAAATCTTTTCTCGGTTTTGTAGGCTACTACAGAAAATTTATCCCAAATTTCGCCGAACTGGCAAAACCTTTAAGCAGATTGCTCAGGAAGAATGTTCCATTTTATTGGGATGCCTTTTGTGACGAGGCATTCACAACTCTAAAAAGAAAGGTTATTACCCCACCAATACTGGCTTATCCAGACTTTAACCGGGAGTTTATAATAACTACGGATGCTAGCAATGTTGCGTTAGGAGCAGTGCTATCTCAAGGTACAATAGGACAAGATAAACCTATTGCTTTCGCTAGCCGAACTTTAAACGACGCAGAAACTCGATATACAACGTCTGAAAAGGAATTACTAGCAATCGTTTTTGCATTAGCACAGTTCCGACCATATGTCTACGGACGAAAGTTCACAATAGTAACTGACCATAGCTCTCTACAGTGGCTTATAGGACGAAAGGATCCTACATCCAGACTTATGCGATGGAGAATTCTACTCGAAGAGTATGAGTACACAATCGTCCATAGAAAAGGAAAGCAAAACGCAAATGCTGATGCTCTCAGCCGTATAACAATGACTACCCCAGTCGATCCCATCAAAAATAATATCCTCGTCACCACACGAAGTAAAGCCAAACTCGAAGAAGATGTGGCTGCACAATCATACAAAGATCCTACCAATCTTGTATGGCAGGAACAAACAGGGTCCATCTATACCAAGAAGAAACTTGGACTACGTATTATAATCCTCCCATTAATAGACTCTGCTGAGGAAGAAAACCTGGCAGGAAGAATTCCAAACTTCACCAAGCCAGACGTAGGTAAAATTACGTTTCATGAGCAAGATGGGTTATGCGCCATCACATTGCCATTGCCTTTCAGAAACCTAAGCGACCAGGAAACCGCTAAGAGTTCCCTTATTGATCTGAAGAAGATTTGCGAAGACCGGAATTTCAATTCCATTGGAATTTTAGTGCCCTTCATAGAAAACGAATCAAAAGTAGCACTCAATAACTTGCTAAAAGAAACTTTTGCTCACCTCAACGTGACAATGTACGTTTTCTCCAATAAAAAGAAGCTTCTAACAGATCCTAACGAAATACAAAAGTTACTCGCGGAATACCATAACTCACCTTTCGGAGGACATCAAGGAGCCACCCGAACAATCAATAGATTGAAGCAAAAATATTACTGGCGCACAATGACCGCTGACGTTGCAGCGTATATTAGAAAATGTGCTTCCTGCCAGATAAACAAAAGTGGAAGGAATCCTAGAATTCCTATGAAGATAACCACAACAAGCTCCAAACCTTTTGAAAGAGTTGCTTTAGATATAGTAGGACCATTACCAGTCAGCTATAATGGAAATAAATACCTACTAACGTTTCAAGACGATTTGACTAAATTTTCAGGAGCTTACGCACTGGCCAGCGCCGAAACCAAGGACGTGGCCAGAATTTTCGTTGAAAATATCGTCTGCCAGCACGGCATACCATCTTCTCTATTAACTGACCGAGGTGCAAATTTTCTCAGCGCACTTTTTAAGGACATTTGTTCCTTACTTAAAATGAGAAAACTAAACACAGCACCCTACCATCCACAAACGAATGGAGCACTAGAACGGAGCCATAGAACTCTGGTGGAATACCTCCGCCACTATGTAAACCAGGATCCTCTCACTTGGGACACCTGGATACCTTACGCAATGTTTGTGTACAATACTACACCCCACAGTAATACAGGCTACACGCCGCATGAATTACTATATGGTTTCCCAGCCGAAATACCCAGTTCTCTCAGACAAAACCCCGAAAGCACTTATAACTACGACCATTACGCAAATGAATTAAAAATGCGATTACAACATGGTTATCGTACAGCTAAGGGAATACTGATAGAGAAAAAACAAAAATCGAAGGCATACTACGACCAAAAAGTAGGCCGTAAGAAATTTAATGTTGGCGACAAGGTTCTATTAAAGAATCACTCAAGACCTAACAAACTAACCTCCCTGTGGAAAGGCCCCTACGAAATTGTAAAGATCCTATCCGAAGAAAATTCAATCCTCAGAATAGGAAAAGGAACCCGAATAGTCCACAACAATAATATAAAACCATTTGTGGATTAGGCAATCACAAATAAGAAACCCAAAATAAATAAAATAAAGGTTGAAGGAAAGTAAATGTATAGATGTATTTATAACCTTACAAAAACAAAAAAAGAAAAATAAATGTATATACGTAAAAAAAAAAAACCTTAGAAAAATCATAAAGTAACACTGTACGAAAATACCACGATAATGTATTTAAAATTTGCCTGCAAAATTTTTCTTTTTCAAATACTGTTACACGAATAAATAATCTTGTAAATATTATACAATATTTTAAATAACCGAAATAAACAAACAAAACAAAAAATATATCTATAAAGAAAAATATATATACAACTAATAATGTTAAATTCACCTCTTAACAAATTATTGTTCAAAAACGAAATAGATAGATAGAATAAACAAAGAAAATTTATAAATTCGGGAGATAACAAATAAAATATAACAAGAAATTGAATCTCCACATAACTCATATGTTCAAAAATAGAAGTTTCAAAACTATACTATAAACAAATATTGACTATCGAAAAATGTATTATACAAATATTTTAATCAACCATCACTAACTTAAATAAATAAACAAACAAACATTTTTGTAATAATAAATAAAACAAAACTTACGATACGAAATAATGTTAGAATAAGAATTTATATAAGTACAAAACATTTTGTAATGAATAAATTGTAATAAAATTTTAGTATAACTCAAAACAAATTTAAAAATGTCTAGAATAAAATTATATAAATAAATAAGGACAATGAAAAGTCCTCAAAAAAAAAATGCTCTGTAAATAATATGTAATCAGTATTAATATGTAATACACAAATTGTAATAGTAAGCCTTAATAATCTTACGCAACACTTACATATATATTGTACCACAAATTGGAAAACCTATAATAATACTTTATAAACAAAAACAAAAAAAAACCTCTTATATAAAAAGAAGAAAAACATATTACTCACAATTGTTACTAAACGTATGTATAACATAAACACTGTAAATAACACTTTTAATATATGTAATTACAACTTAATCATTGATCACTTTAAATATCAAAACAAAAAAAAAAGTTGTACTGTAAGCTAAGAAAATAAATATTGCATACATAGAACTAAAATGAAAAAAAAATCAGGCATATGTAACGGAATCACGATACTATCATCCTTATTCCCAATCACACCATTTTCCAGAAAATTAATCTCATAAAGATCAATTTTCTTTTTTTCAAGGAGGGGAGGATGTAGTGCTCCAAAAAGCCCTACCATCTTTTTCTCCCATTCCTAATCCAAAATCCTATCAAAACCTGAAAAAATCCAAACATTATCCAAAATTCGCAATAAACGAATCAAACATTCGTTTATCGCATAACATTTGCCCCCACGGCATAATTAAATCCAGAATCAAAATTAAAATTAAAATTCACAATAAACGAATCCAATATTCGTTTATTGTTCTATATTTGCTCCACAGCATCACCCAAATCCAAAATTCAGAGATTGTTATCTCTATCCAAAAAATTCCATTGAGTTAAACAAACAAAAACTCAAAAGCAGATACATTCACACATCTGCGTAATGGTTTCGTAAGAATTCAAGAAATTGATTTCTTATCTTGTGTAAACACAACATCTCGCTCGAAATATCCAAAAGATCGAGATTGTTGCACGAAAATGTGTATCTTTGAGATACAATTTTCGATTCCTTTTCCTTTATAAAGGAATGGTTTCGTGATCTCCGGGCCGCAGTTTAAATTCGTATCTTGTCCCTGGAGGAGATACCCCAGTGGGAGAAGAAATAAAATCTGAAAACTAAAACACCCGGTTTTTCATTTCACCTGGCCTGGAAGACCAAAAGAAGAAAAAGACATTCGACCCATAGCTAAGGACGTTGCTCTTCCCTTTGGACTCAAAGGAAGCACGGCAAACGAACCCTGTTGTGCGACACGTTTTCGGGAACTTTTATAAGAGATCTCTTAGTCCTTTTAAGGATTAAGACACACGCTCCCCGAAACCAGAAGTACAACATCACATCCCTTGACGATTTATAAATAATGCGACCGAATAAAGTTAAATGTCTAGTATATTCGCCTGTGCCTTGTCCCTCTCCTTAAATATTGACCATTAAATATTAATATCACACAGATAATCACGCGACCAAGGACACAACTGCCCCCGAGTTCATTAACAATTCCGTAGCTCGCAAAATGTCGTTTGAAATTAGTCGATGTCAAAAAAGAGGTCATCGCTCGGCGTGAGTCATTAAAAATTAAACTCCCACCGCATAATTCCTCTTTTACATAAATATACGGCTATAAAAATGCCAAACATACCATAGATGCGAAATATGGGACGATGTTGTGTCATGTATGCGCGACATCCACCATCAGCATCATAAATCGTAGCAGCGTCATCATCTTGAATGGATAACTTTGCCCGGTCATGAAATCGTCAGTGCCTCTTTGAGCAGCCCGGAAGAGATCTCAAAACGCCAGATACTTCATTCATCAATCCCTGCCAGAGGATCCCAGTTGGAATGTTTTAATGGTTTACGAGCATACCTAAGATTCGACCCCTACACATCCTTGCCGGCACACGGGGTTTTGGAACTTGATTCTAAGTTCATGTTATTCAGGGAGTTTATTTCATGTGTGCAAATAATTAATGAGCGCGATTTTCAATTTCGGACGGATAATTCACAGTTTATTCGAGGACGCGTATGAGAACGAATTGACATAACTTTTTCATCCTATGAAATATTAATAAAAGGACAACGTGTGATGTCGCGCCCACAACTGCTACGGTCTGGTTGTCGTCCATCCCACAGGAATAGTTTGTAACATTGCAATAGAATGTGAAATTGGATGAGTAATAAAATGTATATTTACCTTGAATCTATTTTTAACAGGTATAACTACGTTTGCGACCCGCTTAGTTATTTAGGAATAACATTCCTGCAAGATTCTGCTCATTTTGAAAGGAATAAAACCATGGATTCTGTGTACATAATTGATAATAAAGCAACGTGCCGGTGTGCAATTAATTTAAGTCAACATAGTAGAAAACCACAGAGGAATATCATTTCTCCCATCCACGTAGCCGAAAGCCCTAGCAGATAGCGCTATTTAGAATTAAGTTATTGTGTAATTAATTACATCGTAATAAATAATAATAATAATAATAATAATCTCCCAACCACGTACAAAATACAAACAAATGTCATACTGGCGAGAGTCACACCGTACGCCGAAGAAATACTGGGAAACTACCACTGCGGATTCCGTAGGAACCGGTCAACAAGCGACCAAATGTTCACAATAAGGCAACTGCCGGAAAAGAAGTGGGAATACGGAGAGACGGTTCACCAACTGTTCGTTGACTTCAAAAAAGCCTATGACTCAGTCGCAAGTCAAAGACTCTACTATTTTGTAGTTGAGCTGGGAATCCCGAAAAAATATGCCACCCTCATTAAAATTTGCATGAACGAAAACAAAGGCCGAGTTAGACTAGAAAACCACCTCTCAGAACCATTTGAAATCCGGGACGGACTAAAACAGGGGGATGGTCTCTCACCGTGTCTTTTTAACCTTGTGCTCGAGTATGTAGTCAGAAAGGTACAAGAAGACAACTTGGCCGCATCATCCCTGAACGGGATCACACAAGTGCTCGCATATGCGAATGACATAGCCATCCTGGGCGATAATCTAGAAACTGTAAGAAAAACTCTGAAATCATCATGCAAGCGACAGAAGAAGTGTGCCTAAGAATAAATGAAGACAAAACAAAATGCATGAGTACGGCGAGAGCAGATGGAACTCAGGGAACACATATAAACGTCAGAGGCAAGATATTCGAAAAAGTTAAAGAGTTTAAATATCTGGGAACGATACTGACGACCAGTAACGAAATATTGAAGGAAATTAACGATAGACTGCATTCCGGCAACGCTAGTTGGCACTCAGTCAGTAAACTGCTCAAGTCCAAACTGCTATCACGTAACATAAAGCTCCGTGTTTATAGAACCATAATCATGCCGATTGTTCTATACGGATGCGAAACATGGGCTCTCACAAAACGGGAAGAAAACAAATTCCGCGTATTCGAGAATAAAGTTCTAAGGGGTATCTTTGTCGGTAAATATGAGGAGGCAGGACAATGGAGGAAACTCCACAATCACAAATTGGAAGAGCTATTCCGCAAACCCACAATAGTTAAAGTAATCAGGTCGCGAAAATTAAGATGGGCCGAACATGTAGCGCGAATGGGCAACGATAGGACCGTGCGTAGAATTCTTGACGGTAGACCAACGGGAAAGAGACCGGCAGGACGGCCGCGACGGAGATGTGAAGACAATGTAAGGTTTGAACTTGAGGAGATCGGATCGGCTGGTCAAGCGTGGAAGGAGAGTGCACAGGACAGGGAACGGTGGCGGAGTCGAGTCGGTGAGGTCATGAACTTCCGGGTTCATACAGGCGAATAAATAGTGGTAATCGTTGTAGTGGATCGCATGAATCTGAAATTTTTTTTAACGCGTCAAAAATATTTGGATAAACCCTTAAACATTGCAGGGCATTGTCAATGGAAGGAGAGAAAGAGGATAAACAAAGGCAGTATCATATATTGGTCTTGAATGTCCGGATACGACAATGACGAGAAACAAACTACCCGTGTAGTTCGACTCAAGAACGATCCTTATTGCTGATCAGAATTTGACTTCTAGAGATAAGTGACGCACCCTGTCGAATTAACGACTGTTAGGACAAAATGATTGAAGACGAGGTGAAAACCACTAATCAAATTGAGATGATCAGTCACCGGGCTAAAATTTCTAGAAAAGATTTATCTTACCAAAACGTTTGTATGATGTGCCCCCTGACATTGTCCGAAAAACTGGCCAATGTGATGAAAAATGCCAATGCTCAGAAACGAACACATTACGGCATTCGGGCTCAGGGTGACCACATGCGCGACATCGTATTCAAAACGTGATGTAGACAAATTTTCTTTAATCGAATTCATCGATTTTTACTTAAACGGTAACAAAATCCCTTTTTAACGGTTTTTTTTTCAGAAATAAATACGCTCGCCTAAGTTGGAGCACTCAGTAATATTACATACTTTGAGAATCAATAAAATATTTAATGTTCTCAATAAAACAGTTTGTTGTCTATCAAAGTTATTTCTTATGTGAATTTTGGGACATTTTGACATTGGCTTCGCACCAAATAAATTCAACATGAGCAATGGAAAGAACGCTTTATGTTTATTGATATATTGTACTGTGTCGTTTCTAACAGATAATTAAGACACTTATCCAGAGTGGGGATGGTCTGTGGGGTACGAATTCATTGTGCCGGCGCACGACACGGGGTTCTACCTCGTCTCCACCAGTTCGAAAAGGTTCCGCCAAACCGAATCGTTACTGCGCTAAGGAATGCACACCAAGTACACCGCTCGTACCGTCACGAGCCATTAAGGAACAAGGCAAATGAATGAAACACCGGAATTTATTTGTTCAGTTTTATTCTCTTTGTTCTCAGCCATTATTAATTATGTTAGTGTTTTTATACTTCACTTAGAACTTATTATTAATATTAAATTGATTTTTATAAATTTTATACAGGATGAAACACTTCTTTCTCGACACGACTTCGGTATATCTACGCTTCTCCGCCGCGCGACGGAAAGCGGGAGCGGCACGACCGTGCTGGTCGGCGGATGTAATAAGACTCAGCGATAAACGGCTCGTGCAGAGCCGACTCGCTACTGGGGTGAGTTTGCGGTGTGGTGGTAGATATCCTCTCCACTATGGATATGTTTTTACTTACCACCAGAGAAACGTAAAGTCTCTCTTGGTGGGATAGAAAACCAGATCTCGTAATGACGATCATGGTGGTATGTGTGTGATCGTTTAGATTTGTGTTGTTTACCCATGCGCGAAGGCAATGGCAAAACAAAGCAGGCAGGCGGCATGTACAAAGGGATCGAGAAGATCGTTGTCTATGAAGTGCATCGCGTCTTAATAAATAGACGACGATGCATCGAAGAAATGTGGTAAAAGAAAAGATGAGACGAGTGATGCCGTTGTGTAAATATACGAATAGACATTGGGAAATGTGCTAATGGGTTGGTGGACGAAACAAATACCTTGCTTGCATTTGTATATGCAGGGAAATTCGTTTGTGGGAAACGGATTCTATATTTGCATTGTTTATGCTTTGAATTCAATCCGGCGGGTATGCGCGTAGTCGACGATTGTTTGAAGATTCAAACAAAGGAGCATTTCTTAGTAAAGTGGTTGCAGCTGTATCGATAGTTGCAAGTCATTGCGAAGCAATTCGGATGATTACACAATGACGGTTTGTAAATACCATCTGTGTCAATTGTACATGGCATCTATGGCGACGCCAGGATCGAACTCTAGTGTGAATATCTACACTAATTGAAAATTCGGTTCTGGGTCGCTAATGCAGAGATACATTGATACATGTGTGAATGCCCTTGTAGGAAAAATTCTTTGCAGGCATTTCTGGGTAATGCATTGAAAGCATTATTTATCCTTGGGAGGGAAAATGTTTTTGCTACGGGGAGATTGCGGTGCAGGTGTGGGAAGGTTGGGATTTGCCTGGCAACCAAAGGCACCGAATAGGTTTTGTTTTATGCTCCTGTATAATGGTAAGAGGCTCCTCGATAGTATAGTGGTTAGTATACCCGCCTGTCACGCGGGAGACCGGGGTTCGATTTCCCGTCAGGGAGCCTCTGGCGCAAGACTAATGACCTTGCCCGGAAAAAACAAATCATTACGGAAAATTTAACAATGCCTCAGGACTTGCTTAAATAAGCCCAAGACCGGTTCCGGGTTGTAGTGCCGATGATGATGATGATGATAATGGTAAGAATTCTTGTAGGGAATTGGAATGCGAAGAAATGCATGAAAGGTAAGAATTCTTTTACAGGGACTTTTAGGTTATATAAATTTGATCTATTTGATGTGCGAAGCATTTAAGGTGCTAATGCGATCGCATTAGCGAAACTTATGAGGTTGGGTCGAAGTTATGGGGGTTCTTCAGATAAGTAACAGTGGGGTTTGGCGGAACCGCCACAGGTTCTCCCTAATTATTATATTTTTTTTTGTAGCCCTCCTTTCGATTCATCTTAGTTTCATCAGACAGAAATGCATCTCGGGTTGAAGCCCATTCCCAGCAATACTTTGAAGAGTTAACTCGATCGCAGACCGTATTGCACGACGAGATGGTTTCCCACCGACGGTGCCAAAGTCGAGACCTACCTACCACCTGTTCCAACCTTTGCTACTGGTCCATCAGCCAAGCTCCGAAAAATGACCTAATATTTCTCCTAACTATTTCATGGATCCTATAGCTTAATGGGGTGTTATTTCACCGGACAGCTGGACCAAACCTACCACACCACCATTATTTGCCTTTTACGACAAGCTGGTCGAGCAGTAAATATATTCTAAGGAAGAGAGATGGTACTTTCTATTGCAGAAAACCAAATATCGTCCAGAAGCTCGTACGGTGTCAAATAATGCGACACATTATAGCGCCACATAATTTCCCATTTTTCCAACAAATTTAGGTTCACGTACAGTATTAAATTATAATAACCAGTCAGGCTACGAAGTTAATGAACACAAAGCAATATAAAGGAATATACGAGTATTTGTTGGTCAGCACGATGGGTATTCACGTCTGCTTCCAAAGCATAATCACACCCCTCGGGTCGAATAATTTTCCTGAGGACACCGACTCTGGCATAGAAAATTCAGATAACGTGAGTAACATACAATTGTCATAGCAGTCACTGTTAATTGAGCAGGGTAAGATAAAACGGTGTAGTCGAAGACAATACTAACTAACTGAAAAACAGGATTATTTTTTCGTCTCTGGATACTCCACCAAATCTGGTATAAGTCGCCGAATAAGCAAATGCAAACTAATGTTAAATTGTTTTATATCTTCGAGAAAATCATGAGATAGCAATTTTTGCCCCGATGGTGATATAGGGTAAAGAATAAGTAATGCCAGTCATGACTATATCAAGATGACCTTACGCGGCCAATATGACCACAGCAGGCATCCCTTATTTCCTCAAATCTGATCACTGAATATTTAATAGTGTGACAATGAAGGACTTCCTTTCAGTCGTCGAAAAGTACACGTGATTTGACGGCTTGTTTTATTGTTCTTGTGGCAAAGGAGGAAATACCAGATAGAAAGTGATAGCAGTCCTAGTTACTGTCATTAACATTGCAGACAATAGAGTAATGGATACCGGGCCAAAGTTCACCGCCAATAAGTTGGAGTACTATGTATATGAGAAAAAACTCCTTGCAGTTGAGTAATGTTTTGTTTTTGAATAAACTTGATTGGTACATTAACAGGTGAACGATTGAATTTACATTGTCTCTGTAATTTACAATACCTGCACTGATGGGCGCCTTAGTCCGTGAAACACATGAAGCATAAATTAAAGTCAACTCTCTTTACTTCCTGGCATCCATTCAGAATTAGTATATGCGATAATAAGTATATAAGCGAAATACGTACAATATCGCGGTTCATCAAACAAATAGATATTCCCTAGGAATCATTGGATTATTACTATATTCAACACTGATACGTGTATTCAGAGTCGCCAATGCAATGCTACATAAAAAATGTTTAATTTAAATTGATTAAGTTATGTCACTTCAGTTAACTAATGAAAACGTGGCTTACGACAGACATTGTGATGTGTTGAGACGAATTAGTGAACAGGTTTTCTTATGATGATCAGCTATGATGAAAAGAAACGCGATGAAAAAAAGGTTATTAATTGGAATTAAGGTTATCCCCTTTCTAGTTCTCCCTCCTCGGGATAACATGACTGTGACTGCATTCAGTAAAGAAAATTGTAAGCTCGTCAGCAATTTTGTCCGTATGTACTCCATTTTGGTATGAGCGCATCCCTTCGTGGCATTTTCAAATTTCGAACAGGTGGCGAAAACGAAGGCTGGAAAATCATGGTATTCAAAAGTTTGAATAGTTATTCCACCTCAGCGCAGTTGTATACGTGTAGTGCTCCAGGAAGCCCTACCATTCTCCTCCCACATTACATTTTTCTCCCATATAACATTTGCCTCCCACATTACATTTTCCTCCCACCTATAAGAAAATCCATTTGATATTCCAAACATAACATTGTAACCAAATCGAACTAAACGTTCAAATTCTCATTTATTGAATTCACATTTAGTTATTCAATTTAATACATTTGTTCGATTCAATTTTCTAAAATCAAACAGCATAATGCATTATTTTCCCAGGTATGCTAAAAGCAATTAGCACCTAAAAAACCTACAAGATCCAAAACCTAAAAGTGCATGTCTCCAAACAATGGCATATCTATTCGATACGCCAACACACAATTCTTGTAACAATAAACATCCAAACGTATACCAGATGTTTTATGACTTGCTAATAGACACGGATTCCCAAATCCTAAACTAACAACCAATTTCCACGGATCTTGTGCTACCTATTTGAAATGGACGAAAATTCTTGTTTGCATTAGCCAGATGGCTAATACAAATAAAAACCCCAATAAAGGATCAAACGATAAGTGGCGATGCGTCTTGACCTTCGAAAGAATATAAAGATATTTAAGAATTAGATTTTTGAAGTGAGAAGGTGAACACCTTGAAAAAGTGACTTGACTGGAGTCTGTGTGTAGCGCGCCTCAGGAGAAGACCTCCTCAAAAATAATAGAGATTTAATGTAAAATCTGTTCTGAAACGAAAATAAAATCAGTTTTTAAAAGAAGCAGAAGTGTATGTTTTTTATGACTGCTTAGCAGAAAGTTTTTAGTTCTTTAATTCAGAACATCAGTGTAATCGTGCGGCAACATGGCGGAAAGGACAACAACGGTAGCCCACTCTTCCCGGGAAACCGGAAGCACGGTGGTGCACCTAAATATATTACATACGCCTTGCCACGAATATCACTAGTACCAAATACTACAAGTTAATTAGTAGATTCTACTCATAAGAGTAGTTCCATCTCAAGCTGATACCTTGAACTTCACCAGGGTCGTATTTAATCTGTTATGGATTGCTACTGAACGCTGTGTCACGGGTGATCATTTCTGTACTTTCCTTGGTATAATTTAGCACGAACTAATTGTGAACAAGCATATAGATAGGATCAAATAAAATAATACGGACCTAGTTTGTTTTGTATGCCTGCAGTCTGCACATGGGGCAAACAGCTTTCAATGCTCCTTCATAAAATACGTTTCGCATTCCTGCATCGATGTAATCCATCCACTCAAAATTCTAGCTCAGTACGACTAAGTAAAACCGAAAGTGGAAATCACGTCAAATTGTCTAAGGTTCTTTGGGGTTGTACTGTGGGGTTTCTTCAAGGCGCCGAAGAACGCCCCATCGCTTTAACCCCACCTAACCTGCAATTACCATTACCATAATTTACCTGCACCTATTTTAAGCAGCTCACCTGAATATGAGATATTTCAAGCCCTCCTTCGAACGGTCATTCATAAAACATAAATTCATGACAAGATTACCATCTTGCCATGACATCAAATCTATAACATCAACCCAGCTACCTCTGTGCATCCGTCATGAATCGACCGAAGATTCAGTCGATAAGGCGAGGATGAACATGTCATGCACGTGCATGAGAAAATGCTGCTTAGCCTTGTGCGTTGACATGTTCGGGGATTCATGTTGGTTACCTGATAAGGTAACCGAATTAGATTTCAGGGGGCATGATGCAGAGTAGCTTACGCTGCCCAAAATTGCAGGTAAGTACCCTGGGGTAGTATGGAAAGAGGAAGGTTAGGGCGACCCCAGTAGCCAGGCACGGCTCCAAAAATTTTTTCGTCCACCCTGAAGTGCACAGCTGCACGCTCGTCTTTGTCAGGGTGGATAAGGTCGAAAAACCCCTCGACCCTCCTTATGATGGCCCATTCAAAGTCCTCCGCCGCATCAACGACCGCGTCTTCGAGATCGATCTTAGAGGCAAGCGACCCACGGTCAGCGTCGAAAGACTTAAGCCCTGCTTTCTGGAAGCTTCCGCTCCAGAACAGCCCTCTCTTCAAGACACAACTGCCGCCCGACCTGCACAACCTCCACGCACTCGCGCCCACAGACAACTATCCCCCTCTCAACCGTATTTACCTGTTTCGAGACTACGTCACTGGGGGAGGGGGGGTGGGGGTGAAGTGCGGTTTCTTCAAGGCGCCGAAGAACCACCCATCGTTTTAATCCCACCTAATCTGCAATTACCATTACCATAATTTACCTGCACCTATTTTAAGCAGCTCACCTGAATATGAGATATTCCAAGCCCTCCTTCGAACGGCCATTCCTAAAACATAAATTCATGACAAGATTACCATCTTGCCATGACATCAAACCTATAGCATCAACCGAGCTACCTCGGTGCATCCGTCATGAATCGACCGAACTATGGACGGCACATGTCCACCATACACACGCCAACCTTTCTGTGTGTTATCGTTTCTCCAGTCCGTTGTCCAAAAAGACAATGCCGGGCTACTTGCTGGCTTGCACATCTGGAAACCAGATTTCCAATGTGCATATGCCCTACGATCTATTTTTCGAAAACAAAAAAAAAAAACAAATAAACCATTATTCTAGCCCTGGCCATGGCGAGCAATCTGCTGTTGACCTAACATCACAGAAGAACCCATTTCCGCCGCTTGTAATGTTCCCTAGTACAACGTGGCTTTGGCCTTCAAGTACGCATGTTATTTGCATACTGGCATGAACGATTATACGATCCCATCGCCGCATCAGGTCATGCCTAGGATACGTTGTCCAAACAACGAGCAGCCACGATTACCTCTCTGGCTATTTAAACGGAATGCTCCTGTTTATTCAATGTAAACACAAGAGGATATTTTCGCCTGACGGCAACATCTCTTGTATTAATGTTCCTAAAATAAACATGCACCCATGCATCGTAACCTCGATCACCTCTTCGAAGTCAGTTGATATAATACCAACGGAATAGGAAACCAATTCCTATGATTTATGACGGCATGTTCCGCCAGCCTCACTACCCGACCTATTGTTTTATCGGCTGAGCATCCGATTTTCCTTTGTGCAGCCTTCGCAACCGCGTTGTCGTGGCTTCCAACGGATGGGTGTGCCATCCTGACTTGTACGGGCCCAGAGGGGTTTCCACGAGTGGAATTTACAATTCGATGGATTGGTCATCACCAAGGAGAGGATCGAATTGGCTCCTCCCAGATGGATAGAAATCCATCTTCATCACGATGCGTGGATGTTGACAACGAATTCGTCGAGGAGTCAGATTTCGTCCCCTTTAGTGTGCACACGCTCTATACGAGTCGTGTTATGATCGGTAAAAGTGTATACGATGTCGAGTTCGTAATTAAGTACCGCTTTGAGTCTTATGCACTAAATATAACTTGGTATCCGTTGTGAAAGTATTAAATCCAATAAGCTAAACGCAGCCTCGACCTTATTAACGCGAATATGTACCGCTAGTTCTAATAAAAAGACACTGTGCTAAGGAGTAACAAATTATCAAGTGAACATTAATAAAAAGACGTTTTATAAATACAATAAACCAACTTGTTTCATTCCATCCACTTTCACCAGGGTGTTCAGTGTTTTGTTCTAACATCAGTGGGTGTTTTTTATGGAACCCGCATCCTTGCTGATGCCATCGTAAAAACTACCTACAGTACCAATGTGTCATAATAGGCGACCAAACTGAGTGTCAATCACTCCAGAAATACAGTCGGCGCGAACATCATAGCTTGTTTTTTTTTGGCAATGGTTAGTTCTCACATGATAACGTTTTTATTATATCGATGGTCGTGATGAGCGGGTAACGACAAAAAACAGAAAAAAATTAAGTGAGTACTTGTTGAATTAAGACGTGTTTTGAAATCTCTCCTCAAATAACGAGCATTTATTGAAACCTATTAAAAACTGGCTCCTCGGTAGTATAGTGGTTAGTATACCCGCCTGTCACGCGGGAGACCGGGGTTCGTTTCCCCGTCGGCGAGCCTCTGGCGCACGACTAATGACCTTGCCAAATCTAATAATAACAAATCATTATGGAAAATTTAACAAGCCTCAGGACTTGCTAAATAAGGCCAAGACTGGTTTCCGGTTGTAGTGCCGATGATGATGATGATTAAAAACTATAAGTGCGGTAATCATATAACAAAACTTTATATAGTTTGTGAAAATTGTAAAGTGGTAATAGCGAAGTTCTAAACGAATAAATACAAGGATGGGCTGAAAAGTTTCCGACCTCAGCATGAAGATAGCAGGACTCGTCAATAAAAGTGAATGTAGTTGTGCATCTTTTAACAGTTACTCACCAAAGTTTCAGCCATTTTGGATGGGTAGTTTTTATTTGACAGTCGTTTGAGTGACTCGATGTGAGTGTTTTGTGAGTATCGAGCTGTCATAAAACTATTGTTTTTGAAACGCAATACGCCTACGCAAATCAAAGATGAGTTGGACTCTGTGTATCGGGACTCTGCACCATCATTTATCACCGTGAAATTTTGGGCAGCTGAATTTAAACGTGGCCGTGAGAGCTTGGGAGACGATGAACGTTCGGGATGTTCAAAAATTGGATCAATGAGGATAGCATCGGTAAAGTTCACCAAATGGTGCTAGACGACCGTCGAATTAAAGTGAGAGAGATAGTAGAGTCTATGAAAATGCCCAAGGAACGTGTTAGTCACATATTAAATCAAGATTCAGGCATGAGAAAGCTGTCCGCGCATTGGGTGCTGCGTTTGCTCACATTAGATTAAAAACGTGTTCGAATGAACATTTCCAACGCTCTGTTGGTGCAATTTAGGCACAATAAATCCGAGTTTTCGCGCCGATGAATTACTGTCGATGAAACTTGGATACACCATTATACGGCCGACACAAAACTACAGTCAAAACCGTGGACTGCAAAGGAGGAATCGGCTCTAAAAAAAGCAAAAACTGTTTTTTTGGCTGGGAAAGTGATGACGACTGTCTTTTGGGATAGTCATGGAGTTGTAGGGTTTTTATATAGAGGTTTCATTCATTAGGTGCATATAAGTGCACGGGTTCGTCTGAAACCCCCTACTAAACGTCTCGGCAAGGTCCTCTTCTTTGTCCGTGGCGAAATGTCACAAAAGTAATTACACGGTTCACTTCGTCCTTCCCTTACTTTATTTGAATATGTAGTTACTAAATACACTTATTAATGTTGATTAAATCGTGTGCTAAATATGCACTTACGGCTATACATTGAATATTGTTAAGAAGAGATAATGTATATTACTGTGTATACACTTATTAATATCAGTTAGAAATGGTTAAGTAGAGATTACACGTTATTTTATATACACTTAAGAACATCAATTGAATAGTGATTATATGTTATTTTATATACACTTAAGAATATCAGTTGAATATTATAAAATAGTGATTATATGTTAATGAGTGCACTCCGGACATGTCTGGTACATGGATTGAAAGATACACGTTGATTACGAGTATTATAGTTTATACATAGAAGTAAGACTGTAAATGTTAAGTAGCGCACTTCGAATTTCTTTAAACGTTAACTGTAGAGTACATATTGATTACTACAGTTTGTACACAGGATTTTATTATTATTATTTATTGGCCTGTAGGAACCCGGAAGTTCACGACCTCACCGACTCGGCTCCGCCATTGTTTCCTGTCCTGTGCACCCTCCTTCCACGTTCGACCATCCGATCCGATCTCCTCGAGGTCCAATCTAACATTGTCCTCCCATCTCCGTCGCGGTCGTCCGGTCGGTCTCTTCCCCGTTAGTTTACCGTCAAGGATTCTATGCACGGTCCTATCATCACCCATTCGCGGTACGTGTCCGAGCCATCTTAATCTTCGCGACTTGATCACTTTCACGATTGTAGGTTTGCGGTATAGCTCTTCCAATTCGTGGTTATGGAGTTTCCTCCATTGTCCTGACTGCTCGTCATATTTACCGCCAAATATACCCATTAAAACTTTATTCTCGAATTCGCGGAATTTGTTCTCTTCCCGTTTTGCGAGAGCCCATGTTTCGCATCCGTATAGAGCAATCGGCATGATTATGGTTCTATAGATACGGAGCTTTATATTACGTGATAGCAGTTTGGATTTCAACAGTTTACTAGCTGCATGCCAACTAGCGTTGCCGGAGTGTAGTCTTTTGTTAATTTCCTTCGACGTTTCATTTCTGGTCGTCAGTATCGTTCCCAGATATTTAAATTCTTTGACATTTTCAAATATCTTCCCCCTGACGTTTATATGTGTTCTCTGAGGTCCACCTGCTCTCGGCGTAATCATGTATTTTGTTTTGTCTTCATTTATTTGTAGGCCCACCTCTTCTGCCGCTTGCATAATGATTTCATTGTTTTTACTTACAGTATCTAGATTATCGCCCAGAACTACCATGTCATCCACATATGCGAGCACTTGTGTGACCCCGTTCAGGGTTGACCCGGCCATGTTGTCGTTTTGTACCTTTCTGATGATATACTCGAGGACAAGATTAAAAATGCATGGTGAGAGGTCATCCCCTTGTTTTAGTCCGTCCCGAATTTCAAATGATTCTGAGAGGTGGTATTCTATTCTAACTCGCCCTTTGTTTTCGTTCATGCACATTTGAATGAGAGCGGCATATTTCTTCGTGATCCCCAGCTCAACCACAATATGGTAGAGTCTTTGCCTTGCGACTGAGTCGTAGGCTTTTTTGAAGTCAACGAACAGTTGGTGAACCGTCTCTCCGTATTCCCACTTCTTTTCCAGCAGTTGCCTTATTGTGAACATTTGGTCGCTTGTTGACCGGTTCCTACGGAATCCACAGCGGTAGTTCGTATCTAAATAACGCGGGTAAAAATGTGCATAATACACTCGCAATGATCAACTCATCGTTTGTTCGGTGTGTCGTCCAGTGTGCGAACCATAAAAAAGGATACACGAACAACATTCGTAGCTGGGGCACATCATCCTGTAAGGGTTGAATGTGCTTACACGATCAACGACTATGAGTAGCACTATCGCCGATCGTGTGTATGTTTGTTGTTGTTGTTATCTCACGTAATGGAGTTCTAGTTGGTAATTTTCCATTTTTAAAACTCAATTTGCCTGTGCTATAGACTGATACCCCCATGTATTTGTTGGTCTATGCCGTATGGATGTGGGTATGCATGCACAAGGTAGGATAGGATGTTTTTCATGTGTGTGGTTGCCGCGCAAAGCTATATCTCGATGATATAGGACCAGCAATGTCGGTTGTTATATGATGCAACCAAATTGCTTTTCATTCAGCGATTGCTGATCAATTCCTGGGAATATGACCGAAACGTGTACCGAGGATTGGTCCGGATCGCGTCAGTTGCATGCTGATGCGACCGATCCGTCTCTATGGATTTGCCTGTTTTAGGTGCAGGTAATTCGGACTAAGGGCCTATCATGTTCTGAAGCTTATGTTTCCGGTATGCACGGTAAGTACTTGCACCCAGGTTACTGGTAAGTACTTGTTCTTTCGCTTTTGCGTGTCCTACGTGGGGTTTAGGAATGGGGTGAAAAAGGAGATGATTGGTGGCGCTATTGCTAGCCGCCACAGAGTTATATTAATCGATTATCTTCAAAAATGAAAAACCATTACAGGAGCATACTGTGGGAAAACCACTTGGTTATATGCCGGCCTTGGCAAGGTTCACCAAGATTTCCTAACGATAGTTCCGCCGAACACTGTTCATCAAGGAAACAAAACTCCGCGACAAACCGTCCACAAGAAGTAAAACACTGGTTACACTTTTGGAATTTTATTGTTTATTTTACTACCGGTCGGTGTTTTTTTTTTTCCATGGTACATTAATTCAATTTTTTAATGGCAGCGGCACAGGACACACGCTTCACAATGAAATTAGTCTAATCTTGTGTTTACTTAACTTTTAAGTTTTAGAAATCCAACAGTTATAAGTTAAATCGATTGTTGCTTGTCTTTTATTTTTTGTATTGTTTATTCGTTTTCACTAAACTATAGAACACTTTATTTCGAACTTATGTTATTTTTCTCGTTACGAATAAATTATGTATTAAATAATAATGTTAAAATAACCGGGTACTGAACTAAAGCACACGCAAACACATTGGACGTCACTCGATTTTCCGGGCGCACTCCACTTAGGTTGAGACTGGACTCACTTTCAACTCTTTCATCGACTGAACTACTTTTGCGCGCGGATCACCTTGTTGGCTCGTGATGCGAGCTCATGGGTGGTCGAACCGTGGGAATAAAAATTCATAAAAAAGCATCTTTGGGATAAGTATTTGCAGTTGTCCAAATACTACGTTAGGGATTAGGATGCATTTGGGATAATTACGCAATGATGGTTGTGTTTACAACCATGCTAATTGCGTATTGCAATCCTATGGAGTCATGGGTCGAATTCCAGTGTGAGTATTTACACTGGCATTGAATTCGGCTCTTGGCAGCTAGGCGCGAATTGCGCCGGTGCTTTGAAGATTGCATAAAAGCCACCGTGAGTACTGGTGCACATGAAAATCTGTTGCGCACGTGTGGGACAGTAAATGCAGGTAGACAGGAGTTCTGCTGATTGTTTTCATAATCCACTTCGGTTATCTACTATGGCAACCGAAATGTTTTCTTTTTAAAACAATGCTGAGATGCATTGATGTATGCGGTACTGGCGTACCGAATTTCTTGTAGGGAAAATTTATATAACGCGTTAATTGCGTGAATGTCCTTGATGGGCAGATACTTGATGTTTGGATGCAATTTGCATAATCGAAAGGTAATGCAATCGGTGGGAGAATGCTTGGGGAAGTTATTGCGATTGCATACGCAAAAATGATGAAATTAGTGGAGCTTTAGGAAGGAAGATTTGGAGGTAGGTTGAAAAGGTAGCAGTAGCGTTAGCAGAACCGCTACAATACTACACATCCTTACTTGACCAACTGAAGGCAGAAATTTCGGAAAATGGCCACATTTCCAGAAAAAGAAAATCCTGTTTCATCAACACAACATGTCGTCTCACAGCTCAGCGGTTGCCATGGCGAAAATCCACGAATTACGGTTTGCTTGACCATCCTCCTTACTCACCAGATCTAACCCCAAGCGACTTCTTTTTGTTCTCTATTCTAATACGTGCGCTGGGAGGACAGAGATTTTCGTCAAATGAGGAGGCAATCACCTTCGTGACCAGTTATTTTGCAAAGAAAAACTCTGAGTACTATTTGGACGGAATAGAGAGCTGGGAGAAGTGTTTTGAGTTACAAGGAGACTATGTAGAAAAATAAAAATAAATTTTAAGAAAAAAATGTCTTGTATCTTTGTTAGGTCGGAAACTTTTCAGCCCACCCTCGTAAAATTAATATTAAACCTGCAAATAATCAAAGACTTGTGAACACCATCATTCATCATCAAATGGAGATGAAGAGGGAGTAACAAAAGACTTGTATATGCAGGCCCTGCTAGTAATAGAAAAGTATAAAAACGAAGTTGACCGTTTAAAACAAAATCTATTTGCAGAGACAGACAACGCCAATAGAAACAAAAACAAGCAACCACCTGAATTAAAATGGAAAAGTAACTTCACGGACCATGAAAATGAAGGTATCAAAAATAACAATAACAACGTGTACGAGATACTCGAATGTCTCGACACCCACCCAATGGACAGGGAGCAATCGAGGGAATCGACCTCGGCTAGTGCTTTAATGAAACAATTAAAAAAGGCGAATGATGAAAATAAAAGAAAAAAAGCTCAGCTTTAACAGCAACCACAAAGATGATACAAAAAAATAAAAAGAAATAAGAAACAAAAGCCGGCCAAGATGAGAAACAAAATTAAACAACCGCCACCAATTAAAATCTTCAACGAAGTTTACCTAAGGCAAGATATTAAATGCAAAATTGGCAGTGTTAAGTTTATTGTTAAGCAAATGAATAGAAATAAAATATCTGTAAAGTCAATAATAAATACGGCTGTAGTAAAGTTAAAGATATTTTGAAGGAAACTAAATCCGAATACTTTACATCTATATATATAAAACAAAGCCGGGTTAGTTACACAATTTATAACTCAAAGACGGCTGCACCGATTTTATTGATCTCTGATTTGTTGGATTCGTCTCCGCCCCGGATAGCAGTATAACTACTAAAATATCAGAAAAATTCACGGATAAAAAACGTATACACAAAATTCATTTTTAAATAAATTAGGTTTGGAGCTCCGCTATCTTCCGCAATTGACAGCTCAAGTCACACACGCTTATAGCTTATTTGTAATAATTGGTCTCCACTGCATTGGCGCAAGGCTAATAACGATGCCCGGAACAACATACTATTATGAGAAATTTATCAAGCCTCGGACATCGCCCCGAAATCGGGACCGGTGGAGAGACTTGCTAAATAAGGCCAAGACCGGATCCCGGGTGTGTTGCCGATGATGATGATGATGGTGTCCACTGTAAACGTAAAATAGTGGGACAATAGCATATTCAAATCTAAAATATTGAAATATATAGAATATACTTGAATCGAAATGTAAACAACAATATAGAGAACAATTGACAGCAACTGTCAAATCGATTGGTCTCAATCATTCCAATTCATTCGGTCAATCAGTCATCCGTGCCACAAGATTGGCAACACAGAATGTATGATAAACTCTTGGAACATGTCAGAGCTGCTTCCTGTCAGTATATAAGCTGGACGTCACGTTTTGTTTCATGCTGTCTGTGACTTGTTTTGAAAAACGCATATAAAGGTTACTGGTCGATTTTCTTCTTTGTGCGAGTGTTGTTAATAAATCTTATTGTGCAAGTATTATTATTAACAATGCCGCGACCCAGGAGATCGCAATCGCACAAGAAGAGCGCCGCGTTAGTATGGCCCGACTTCGTGCTTCTCAAACACAACAGCAAAGAGGGGCAGCCTGTGAAACGGCTTAGTTGGCAATGAGAAATCGTCGAGCTTATCGCACAGACCAACAACGAGATAATCTTCGACGCGCAAGAAGAAATGCTTCTAGTATTCATTTGAATCGAGCAGGATTTCTATACGATTGCACAATTGATTACAGCTCACATCCTTTCGTTCGAATTGGTCCAATGGACGTTGTTGGCGAGCATTGTGGTGCATTGAAGTTTGGTGGAGAAACGCCTGGATTGTGCTGCCTTAATGGCAAAGTGAAATTGCCATTATTGACTCCGCCACCTGAGCCATTGCATTCATTCCATCGTGACGAAATAGTAGGATCACATTTTCTAACACTCAAAAATACAGTGGGTGTTTTCAAATGACTTCATTTGGGGCAGACACTATCGAAGAACACGGATTTAATTCAACATTCAGGGTAATTTTTGTTGAAGAGAGTAAATGTTCATTTTCTTTAAAAGATAAGATTCAAGATAAAAAATTTGATCAAATGTGGGTTAAGTTATAGTGGGAAAAGTTTCGATAGGTCTTTGGCGGATTTTGATTTGTTCGAATGTTGGTGTGCTCCGCCGAACACTGTTCCAAATGAAAAGCGACACACAGAGCGAAGACAGCGATAATTAAAACACAAACTCTTTGCTTATTGAAACGCTCTTTTTATTTTTATTGCTATTGTTTTTATTTTCTTTTATAATACATAAATTAATACGGATACAAAGGAAAAGATTGAATTGGAATCGATCCAATGTGTCACTAGCGTTCCCTTAGCCAATTAAAGAAAAAGGAAAAAAAGAAACAACTCGATATCCGGCACAAATTTACTTTGGACGACACGAAAAGTATTAAATATTTTTTTGGTTGTTACGTATTGTTTGCATTCGAGATAGTTTCTCTTAAGTGCGAAGTTATTGATTTCAATTAATTGCGCGGCGCGGACCGGCTTCCTCGTAGGGTTCTTTAACTGGACTCTAGTAACTTCTCTGGGGATGATTCTATTCACCCCATAGTTTTCTTTTTCCTCTTTCGCTTTTCCTGTGTGGTGACTTTCTCTCAATCGAGAATATTTCCACCAGTCAAGATCGTGCTCACACATCTAGATGCGGAGGTTATTGCTGTATGCTGTAGATCATCCTGTGATCGTCAACATTTTCACACCTCTAATGGATTGCTTACGTAAATAATCAAGCGTGTGGTTTACACTAGTCGATCTTGGGCTCGGGTTTACTTTGCCCTATGGAATCAGCGTTTTCGTTTACTGCTATTGTATTGCAATGGTCTTTGTTTAGACGACGTAGATTGCCGCAGGGACAAAGGCTTTGTCGACGGATTGATTTTCCGCTAATTCGTTTATCGACGGAGATGTGCTATTTGTCGACATCTGGCGCAGCTGTTCCAACCGTTTGTGTATATCCAGTTAATGGGTCGGTACACAATTTCTGTTGGTGAGTCATGTCATTCGATCGCCGTGTAGGCTTAGAAAAATTATTCAGGACTTGGTGCCTATGTATCTGTGGATACGTGGGGTTGTTGACTCCAGGATGAATGTTACCTTTTGTTTCAGGTGGAAAGGGGGACTTTTGAGGACACGTGTCTGTGGGCACAAAATGGGATTTTGGAGAACCCTTAAATGTCAGAGCACAGTGCTGCACATCGATGTACATTGGTCTTAAATGCCGGGATATTACAACGACGAGGAAACACATTATCAGGTAGAGTATTCCACATTCGTGTGTGTCGGCTAAAGAATGACTCTCTATATTTATTTGTGCGCCTGAAGTTGACGTTCAGTTCAACGTGAACTGATGCGCATTCTCAGATTGACGGTTATTGTGGGAAAATGTTTGAGGAGGCGGAACACATTGAACAAGTTTAGTTGAGCAATGACCGTGATAATAAATATAGAATACAAATAGGCATGGTACATTGCGTTAAGTCGACGGAATTGATCGACTTACAGCTGGGTCTACAATGAGTTCCACTGCTGGTATTTGCATCCTTATGGAGCACGGGTAGTGCAGTTTTGGATGCGCCTGACCAAATATTGGAGTTGAACGAAAATACGATTTGTAAATAGTGACCAGGTTGGATGGAGTGAAGTATGTTTTGTACCTCTTAAGGAACCCCATGCATTTGGCCGCACTTTTCGCAGCTTCAACAATGTGGTCGCTCCAATTAAGAATCGAATTAATCCGACTGCCGAGGATTACTAGTTCCTTTGCTTCGTTGATGCAAGTGTCGTTCATCGAGTGTATTTACTTTGGGCTCGCCTTTGACGAGAGGAGACAGCACTGAGTTTTTAAGGCATTGAACTCTACTCGGTTAGATAATCCCCATTGATATATCTTGTTGAGGTCGGAATTCAGTGTTTTACATGCCAAATTATGATTACGAAGTCGTGATCAGGGTGTATAAACGACCAGTTGGAACACACGAACGCAGATTTAACGTTCCAAATATAGACGAAGCCGCAAACCTGATTGTTGGTGAGAACTTGCTTACACGTCGCTATACTGGGCAACGGCAACGAATATATAAAACACACCGTTCATGGGACACGTTGCATTAGCCGTTGATGTTTTGGCAAGAAGACGATGGATATCACTTCAATATCAAGATGATAAATCCATTGAATGGTGGGTATCAGTTTCATAGTTTTCATTTCAACATGGCATTGTGGCGGTAGGTACAGGCTCAAAGACGACAATTATTTTTAACATGTACCCTACTGTAGAAACAATTACCTCTAAGTATCGCAGCCGAAAATAATAATCGCGGCCAGGTAAAATACCCTGGGTAATTAACCACCAGGGAAAACTCACCAATATATGCAAACAGCGAAACCTGATATCCTTGCCCTAACAGAAACCCTGATCGGTTCGTCAACTGATTTGACATATCTTCGTTGCTCAGATTTCGAGATTCCGTCTTAAGGGCGGAGTCTGCTTCTTCGCGCGGTCAGATCTAGCTTGCCAGGATGAAGGCGTTGAAAACCAATAACAAGGACATAATATGGTTGAGGGTCGTGGTGAGGAATTCCGTTAAATTTCTTGTTGTCCTTACCGCTCCCCAAATGACGATCGACCGGTGACATTTTTCTAACATCTTTCGCATACTGTCGACTGGACTCAGATCAACCACCCGGCTTCTGAAATTGTTGTCCTTGGCGATTTTAATGTGCACAATTCCGACTGGTTGTTACATTCTAACAGAACCGACGAGGCTGGGAGTCTGGCAGATATGTTTGCTGTTAGCCACAACTTGACTCAACTCGTGGAGGAACCGACGCGAGTGCCGGATGCCCGAGGCGCTTTTGCGAACACCCTGGATTTGTTTTTGATATTCGCACCGAGTATTTATACCGTAGGGGTTTCTGCGCCACTGGGAAACTCAGATCACTGCTTGGTATCTGTCGCGCAAGCACTTGCATTTCAAGCGAATAACTTCGCCATGTATGGAAGTATGTGGCTGCTAACTGGGACGATTTGCGAGATTCCTTCGCATCCTTTCCATGGTCGGAGGTGTGCTTCGGAGACTCCGATGTTAACGCTTGCGCGGAGTCGGTATCAGAGATTATTCTTCTGGGGATGGAGATGTATATTCCACATTCCATCAGACGGAGTTCATCTGAGAAACCTTGGTTTGACAAAAAATTCGAGCAGATTACAGCGGCAAAAAATAGAGCTTTTAAGTAATGGCGCGAATTTTGTTGGAAACAGAAACGGATGCAAGCAGGCGACTGATACCGCGAAGAAAGCTCACAACGGCAGAGTGACCAATAAACTCCTTCAGTGCCCAACTGGTTCGCGCTCCTTCTGGTCAATGGCAACGGCTGTCAGCAGTAACTTCGCTTCCTCCTCCTTCCCTCCGTTGGTGACAGACAGCGGGACGTTAGTCATGAATTCAAAGGATAAAGCTGATATGTTGGCGAATTTATTTTCCGCGAATTCAAACCTCGATCTCGGTCTTTTGGAGCCACCTGTGATCGCGCCGGTACGGTCTCCCATGCGGGATGTGAGATTTCGCCCGCGTACTATTCAACGCATTCTACGTGAACTGGACTGTAGGATGGCAACCAGTCCGGACGGAATACCAGGAATAGTCCTTAATAACTGTACTCCAGAACTATCGCCGGTTCTTGGCAGACTCTCCCGCATGCTCGAAAATCGCTCGAGTTCAGCCAATCGGGCAAAAAGTGTCTCCCACAAAATTACCGTCCGATAGCATTACTGTCTATTTTGACATGATGGAAAAAGTCATAAATACTGTATTAATTAAGTATTGCAACGTACTTCTGAATGATCGTGTGGCGATTCCGCCAGATCCCACGGCTCGCCTTCCTGGAAAAACCCCCATAACCATAACCCGGGTCTGCACCAGCTTTCGCTAATGCAATTCGCATTAGCATCTTAGATGCTTCACGCATCAAACAGACCCAATTATTTTAACCCTAAAATCCCTATAAAGAAAACTTACCTTCATGCATCCCTTCGCATACAATTTTTCATAAGATTTCTTTGTTTGCTTATTTGGTATTCTGAACCAATTCGGTACCAGCCAAATACCATAAATATCGCGCCGTCTATTTTCCCCAGCCGCGCCATATACCTTTTCATATACATTGCCTGGCAACCTTTTTTTGTTTGTCTTATCAACAAACAACCCAAGCAGCTGCATATAATTAGCGCAATATACGCTGAAACCAAATTCTCCAGCATTTCCTAATGCAAATATGAACCCGGTTTCTATTGCAGCCAGAGATGCCATAAACATCCAATTTGCTTTTAGCACCTTTTTCTCCTAACGTCGAAAATAGCGACGAGGCATCGTATAAACATGACCCTCATTAAAGAGCGAACCATTTGTTCGCCTTTTCTTTTGTCCTTGCCTGTTTCGCTGTTCCTCTGCAAGTGTGAATAGCATTGATCTCAACGATCCCACCTATACCACCATGAGAGGCTTTACGTTTCCCTGGTGGTAGGTAAAAAACGATATCCTTATTGGAGAGGATATCGTTTGAGTCTTATTCCATCCTCCGACCACGCTGGTCGCATTTCGTCACTCCCGCTCTCCGCCGTCACTGTGGAGGAGCGTATATATATTTCGAGTTGTGTTCGAGTTCGTGTCGCATCCCAAGTCCGTACAATAAGTGTTCCGATTAGTTTTGTAGTTAATCACAATAATAGTTTTTTTTGTTTCCTTTTAAAATACAAATATAACTAAACCAAGAAATAGTGTGTTATCTATGTTTACTGGTCAAGTGTTGGTGTTTATATTTTCACTTGGTGATGGCATGTTCTGTGACAATTGATCGCTGTCTGCTTTTTCCTTTTGTGCCGGCGGAACAACGGAAGAACCTTCGCGCGGGAACAATACATGATGGAGGAGGAAGTAGAACGGAGTACCCATGCAGGTACATTACTTCCTACCCCAAAATCGTCAATACGGATTCCGTGGCAGGCAGTCCACGGGAGTCCTTTTGACCCGTATAACCGATACATGGACATCTGCGATTGAGTGGCATGGTAAGTCAAGGGCGGTCGCATTGGATATCTCCAAGGTTTTTGACCGCGTCTGGCACGGGGCATTGCTGAGCAAACTTTGTTCATATGGTCTTCCCCAGCAACTTTGCGACTGGATGAAGAGCTTCCCCGAAAATCGATCTATCCGGGTTGTAGTAGACGACGAGTGTTCGGATCTATATCCTGTTAATTCCGATGTACCTCAAGGTTCTATTTTGCCTACAACCTTGTTTTTGCTTCGCGTAAAGATTTTTTAGGGAGGAACGGATACCAAATTGTTGAGTTTTGTGGATGATATTACGCTTGTTTCCTCCTTTTCGAGTGTTCCGCGGATTGGTGCATCTACGTCGCACCAGCTGAGATGTAGACAGATTGACTCTCTGCATCGGGATCTGGATAGGATCCTCCAGTGGGGATGGGCCAATCTCCTCGACTTCAATGCAACGAAGACACAATATACAATAGCGCGTGAGATTCGAGACCGCGCGAACGATTTTGGAGAGACATATGAGACGGACAGTTACTCCGGGACGAGTAACAGAATACATGCTTAGTTCAAAACAGGCATGGTCCGTAACAAATGGTATTCTCTGTGAAATGATGCAGCAGTTGTGACGCGATGAGCGGAATAACATGTAAACTCCGTCCCGCCCCGCGATGGAACATCTAAAAGAAAGTTCCGCGGGGATCAACGGGAATATGAGCCTGGCGAGAGGTGGTTTTAGTCGCTAAAATCCCGGCATGCCTCTGGATCGGTCCGGAGGTATCTTTTGAAGATTTCCACCTTTCTACCGAAACCAGGAAAAAAAAAAACAATACACAATATTCACAAAGAAAAATGGATCATCGGTTCCACAGCTAATGATGAATGGCTAGGCCCTCAAATCTGGGGAAAGCTTGAAATTGTTCGGCGTCACGGTGTGTGGGAATGTATTGTGGCACAAAAAAACACGTGTCGAACATCGCCAGGTCAGCCTCAGGAAAACTGAGCTATATTTTTAGAACCAAGAAATATTTTACTGCGGCCCAACTTCTTGTCTTGTATAAATCCCAAATTGCACCCGCGCTCGAATATTGCTCTTATGGTTGAAGCTCTGCTCCTAATCATACCCTCGACCTGCTTGAGAGCATACAGAGACGAGCGATCCGCCTGATCGGGGACCCGGCGCTGACATCGGGACTACAGCGGCTATCACATCGAAGGCGCCTAGCCGACCTCTGTCTGTTCTACAGATATTATCATGGGTACTGTTCTTCAGAGATTCGTGATATGGTTCCGTGCAATTCGGTCTATATGCGCTCTACAAGACTATCCGACGCATCGCACCAGTTTGCGGTTCGTCTCCCGACGGCGCGAACATCCCTGAATCAGAACTCGTTCCGTTACAGAGTGGGGAAGCTGTGGAACTCCCTTCCCGCGCGAGTGTTCCCGGAGCGCTACAAGCTGCAACTGTTCAAAAAGAACTGCAACTGTTATTTGGTGGCATCTCCAGAAACTTAACGATGGACATCACTTGATTTTTCAAATATATAATTTCATACGTACAGACAGACGAAACCCAGTTCAAGGCGGTGGTATGGGAATACTTGTGCCCAAGCCCCTTAGTTACTCTCTCGCAGAGCGAAATGATATTCGAAAGGTCGGTTGTCTTGAACCCCTCGGCGATAATGCTTGTCTATATCTAATATCGGCGTATACTCCGCCTTCTTCTGGTACGTAATCAATTTAATTCTGAAATTGAAAAATCATTTGAAAAACTGGGATTGAATAGCTTAAATAACAATTACCTCCTAGCCAGGGATTTGAGTCAGACGCAGTGGCGAACGAAAACGGCAGATTCTTTCATCGCTTTATTGTAGACAACCAGATCCGGTATAAAATGATATTGTACAGTCCGATTAAACCAACTATCACAGGGGCGATTACAAATAGTAATAAAATCTCAGTACTACACCATGGTAGCAACCATCGTGCTGTTGTAATACTGATGAAGGTTGCTGGCAACCTCGGAATTGCATTCGCATCATCGCACGGGGTCCCTAAATTGAATTTTAGACAGACTGATTGGTGCCGTTTCCAGCGTTGTGCCCCAGAAAGTATAGAGGTTGCACTTGCTTTTCTAATATTCCCAACAATAAGAATCTCTCTAGAAGGAGCGCGACTTCTACATAGGCGACCTAAACCAGGTGATAATGCAGGCTATTAAGTCATCAGCCCCAAACATATAATCAAAAAATAGTATAGAATGTTGTTTACACCAATCCCATAGCTTCTTAACCACACAATTAATCCGAATACATCGCTGGTTCCAATATAGAGGTACAGAGACTGAAATCTATTTTCAGGTATGTAAAAACACTGATAAGCCAACCGTTTCGGAAATCTGTGCTGGAAGCAAAGACCTAAAAGTATAGTTAAACAAGATGAGAGAAACGTGTTCGCAAAATTCAGCAATCTGTTTAAGCCAGGTGATTCCATCACTATTCCGAAACTAAAACTACCATTATCATCCCAGCCACTCCTGAACCGGGCTGAGATTAATATTCAAGACTACCCCATCGACGATGACAAAATAAATGGTGGGGTAGACAAAATTAACCTGATAGGCTCTGACTTCGAGAGGATTCGTGCGAGGAATAGCCCCAGCTGCAGAACTGATGAAGTTAAAGACGGTTTGTTAGGATTTCGCAGTAGCAAAATACCAACTCTCCTAAAATTTACTGAGAGATAAAAACCGGACGAATGAGTCTAGGACTGGGCTAACAATTATTCCACAACCAAGGAGGAACTAATATACATATTTAGAAAACAACAAGAAGTCACCCGTTTCGACAACATTCCGAACATATTACTCAATTAGTTTAGTTTAGTTTAGTGGGGCAACCACCCCATACGTTGGCTTAATTCAAGCAATATACGTACTTATACGCTAAAGTATATATACCTTTACAAACTAAAGAACGTAAGAACTAACTTAACTTAGCTTAACCTAAGGTAATCAGGACATATTATAGAGGCATGAGTAGGGGCGGGAGGTGGGGGCAGTTTAGAGAGGAAAGCGCAGAAAGCGTCGCTTAAGATTGGTTTTGAAAATGGTTTAGGAGGCGGTGCTTGAGATTATGGGTAGAGAGGTCGAAGTTAAACAAGGTGGAGTTGGAGTTGACATTTCTCAGCGTCCGCGATAAGAGGTGAGGTGAAGGGGAATGTAGAGAAGGCGGGGATTACGCATATTTCTAGGGTTTGTCTTCAGATGAATTAAGTTAAGGAGATAGGCCCAGTCGACCGAGCCGGAGAAGACCTGATGAATGAACATTATGTCAGCCAGGACCCTGCGCTCCTGAAGGGCTCTGAGATTGATTAATTTAAGGCAGTCAATATACGGGGTCAGGATTAAGGGGTTTTCCCATCGTAGCCCTCGGAGAGCAAACCGAAGGAAGCGACGTTGAATACTTTCGATTCTACGGATATGGGTCTTGTGATAAGGGGACCGCACCTGGCTAGTATATTCTAGCAGTAGACAGATGAAAGTAGGGTAAAGGGATCGAGTTACGTAGGGGTCGGAGAATTCCTTAGACCATCGTTTCACGAACCCGAGAGCAGAGTTGTTCCGAATCGTCTCGTCAATATGAGAGAAGTCTCGACTAGATTGTAGAGTGGTTAGGGAGTGGTTATGGATGGAATGGGGACGCGAGGATGAGTGAATACGCTTAGGGGAAAAGGTTATAAGATGGCATTTGGCGATGTTAAGTACAAAGAAATTTTTGTCACACCAAGTCGAGAAGTTGTCAGTGCCTGATTGCAGCAGTGCACAATCAAGTGGTGACTCGATAATTTTGTATATCTTGATGTCATCAGCGTATAGTGTCCCTAGCAGGAATTCTTAATGACCTTATCAATGTCATTAGTGGCAAGTATAAATAGGAGAGGGCCCAGGTGGCTTCCTTGAGGTACCCCTAGAGGCGGTAAGGAAGGGATGGGATATCATGGACTTGAACCGAGCGCAATTGTCTATCCATTAGATAGGAAGAAATCCATTTCAGAAATCCAGTTTCGAAGAGGATAATTTGAAGAGGATTAGTTTGTGGGAGAGTTTATCGAATGCTTTACTGAGATCGGTTGAGACCATATCAACCTCGTTACCGTGCTCTAGTGCTGAGAGTGTAAAAGAAGTCAACTCAACAAAGTTGGTTGTAGTTGAACGACCATTGAGAAAACCACGTTGCCTTGATGAAATAAAAGATTTGCAATGAAAACTTAGAGATTCATATAGAATGGTTTCGAGAATGTTGGGTAAGTGGGACAGTTTGGGACGCTCTTGTGGATGGGGGTGATGAACGAGGTTTTCCAACTGTGGGGGAATCTTGAGGAGAATTGCAGGGTTACCATCGAGACCAGGTGTAAACTCGTCTTTGAGTTACAGTAGCTTAGATTCAATGAATGTCGGATCAAAGGAGTTATGGAGAGGGATTTAGGTAGGTACTTAAAGTATGACTGGCGAGGGACAAAGGCCGCCCGACTGAAGTGAGAGATGAGGGGGCTACCAATAGTAACAGAATCAGATGAGATGAGTTTAACGTAACCACTGTGGGGTAACCATCAGATTTACCTTCATGAATGACGAACTGAAAAAAGGTTTTGGGGTCGCTTTTGAAATTGGTTTGAGTTCTAGTTTTAGTTTTAGTGAGGTCAGAATCCTCATTTATTCAGCTCAATACAAGCGATATTGAGTAATGAGAAACAAAAAACAACAACAACAACAAAAATATATGTATGTAAATATACAAACTTAATTACTAACTTAAAAACTAAGGTATAAAAACTTAACAACTAAGGGTATTATAAGGGCAAGAGTGAATGTATGCATGTGCGTCTGTGTGAATTGGGTTGGTGACTAAGAGAAGCAAGTAGGGAGACGGGGCTTAAAACCAGGAGAGGTGAAGCTGAAATCAAAATAGGTGTGGTAAAAGTTAACGTTGCATAGCATACCTGTGATCGGTCCGTTAAGGCCATACGAGGTGTGGTGGGCTGATAGATAAAAAAATACGAGCGTTTCGTAGATTACAGGTTACATTTCTCATAAAATAGTTGCGATAAAGGGTGTTGTAAGGTTCCGTTAATTCGAGGTAACAGCTAAGAAAATTGAAGTAGTCGGGAATAGTTCGATTCGAGAGAAGGTGACCCATAACTCATTTCTTTTGTTACGCACGGAACGCAGCTTGTGATTGTACCATGGAGGGAAGAGGTTGATGTTCTTTGTCTAGAATAGGGAACGTACAGGGAATTTGAGTAACGGATTTCGGTGTATAAGTGGGTGATGGCATGTTCGACGGATAGGTGATCGTAGTTGGATGAAAGGCAGCCTAGGTAGTCGTTGCTGAGGCCAAAGTAAGCTTTATGGAAATCGTAGGCGTAGGGTTTGTGGGGGGGGGGGGGGGGGGGGGGCACACGATGGCTAGTGGCCTCGAAAGATGGTCACGAGAAGAAGGTGGTCGTCTATAGATGTAAGGCCGAAGGGGCTGGGTGGGACTGATGTACTGATAGGGTATGTTATTAAGATGAGATCTAGTTACCTACCCAAGAGGTTTCGAACGTTGCTGATTTGACAGAGGCAAGAATCATCTAATCGATCAATGAAGATACATCCCTTGCCCGAGGTGGGGTGGGAGGTGAACTGTGATTGATCGTCAGATAATGCCCATTTCAGTTGTGGAATATAAAAATCTTCAAAAACGATGATGTCGTCCTCGCAATTACACAGCTCGGTTATTTGGTCGTTAGTATTAAGAGCGAGCTCCTAAACTTCAATAGTCTGGGATGGCACTAGGTAAAACCACATATCAAAGATTGATTTCCGAGGAAGAGTGATTTTGACTGTCACAAAGTCCAGCTTGGAGGAAGTAGGGAAGGTGATAAGTGACGAATCGAGGCTGTCATGGACAGCGATAAGCACTCTTTGGCTGGGGGTAAAGTCAGTGGCCAGATTGAGGAGGTGAACGTGGGAGGAAACAATTCCAGCTTATGAATGCTGGGGATTAAACCTTAAGCATGCCCCACTTGAATTCATAGGGTCGTATTGTATATTTCGTATTTCGGTCGTATTATTTTCAAAGATTTCTTAAACAATTACTACTTCCCAAGTTATTGGAAAATATCGAAGGCGAATCCAAAAATAAAAAAATAAAGATCCTGTTGATCTTCCTAATTATAAGCCTCTTACCCTCCTGCCCAACATCGGGAAATTATTATTATTATTATTTATTGGCCTGTAGGAACCCGGAAGTGCATGACATGACGGACTCGACTCCGCCATCGTTTCCTATCCTGTGCACTCTTCTTCCACGCCTGATCAGCCAATCCGATCTCCTTAAGGTCAAACCTAACATTGTCCTCCCAGCTCCGTCGCGGCCGTCCTACCGATCCCTTTCCCGTTGGTCTATGGTCAAGAATTCTACTACCCATCTTAATCTTCGCGACTTGATTACGCTCACTATTGTAGGTTTGCGGAATAGCTCTTCCACTTCGTGGTTGTGGAGTTTCCTCCATTGTCCTGCTTCCTCGTCATATTTACCGCCAAAGATACCCCTTAAAACAAAAATGGATAATCAACATACACAAAACAATCCCAACAAAAACCCGGTAGGCATAGGTGTGATGAGCCGACACTACCATAAGGGAACAAATCATCCAGAGACCACCGACTCGGCAAAAAAAAGATGTAGGGTAAAAACGGAAAAAGCGGAGTATACGCGTCGGCACGTGGAGTGTTCGAACTTTATATAAACCAGGCGCGATATAGACGATCGTAGAAAACGCGAAACAATATAAAATGGACATCGTCGCGCTTCGGGAAGAGCGACTCCCAAGTCAAGTACTCGAAACCAACGGGTTCACACTAGCGTGTGGAGGTATCGATACACATAACCTCGGAACCGGCTTCATCATAAGCAAGAAGATTACGCACCATGTAAAAGATGTGAGATTCACATGTCGGTGCTAAGAATACAGGGGCCATGGTACAATTATGTATTTATAAATGTACACACCCCAACAGAATCTACCGACGACGAAACGAAGGACACATTCTATGACACCCTAGAGGAAGTATTTGATGGGATCTCATCATTCGATGCTAAAATCCTCCTCGGGGATCTCAACGCGAAAATTGGAAAGGAAGATATCTTCCAACCAACTATATGTAAAGAAAGCCTACACGACGTTTCAAATGATAATGGAATTCGAATCATCACGTTCGCAGTGCCAAAAGATCTGGTAGTGAAAAGCAGGATGTTTAAGCACAAGCAAATCCATAAGGCCACATAGATATCACCCGACGGCGTAACGTGTAACCAAATAGACCACTTCCTCATAGACAAAACACACCACTCGAATATCCTTGATGTAAGATCATATAGAGTAGCAGATTGCGACTCCGATCATCTTCGAATGATGGGCAAAGTTAGGAGTCGGCTCGCAGCAAACCCACATGGGGAGTCACGGGAGACGAGCAAAAAGTTCGACATTGATAAACTAAAAGACCTGCGCAATAAGCTGAATATTAAGACGAAGTAATAGACAGATAGATAATAGATTTAGCATCCTAAAGAATGGGAGTAGTGAGCAAGAGGAAACCAATAATGTGGACACTAAATAGGCATGGATCAGAGACGTAATCAAACAAACAGCCCAAAAGGTATTAGGGTTTAAGAAAACAATTAAATGCAAACCTTGGTTTGACCATAAGTACAGGGGGAAGATCGAAGAACGTAAACGCCTCAGAGTGATCCACTTACAAAGATATGATGAAGTCAACGTAGAAAGATACGCGACGATCCGGAAGGAGACAATGAGACTTTTCAAACGCAAAAAAAACGCGAATGGAAGAAGACTCGGATCAAAAAGCTCCATGAAAATGCTAGAGTAGAGAACATCAAAGGTATGTATGCCGGTATAAACTCAATTAGAAATGGCTACCAAAGGAGAGCCGAAGTAATTCGAGACGCAAACGGCCACAAGATAAAAGCAGTACTTTGAAAACCTGCTCAACATGTGCACACATCAAACACAAATAAACGCACCAGACGTACATACAGCCGAGCCTCAGATCCCAGAGTCGTCTTTCAACGAAGTTGTAGGAGTAATAAATCGATTGAAATACAACAAGGCTTCCGGAGACGACTACATACCATAAAGGCCACCAACTGATTAAAACAATATGGGATAAGGAAGTCACTCCGGAAGAATGGAAAACGTCAATAGTCGTACCCATCTTCAAAAAGGGTGACAGATCTCACTGCGAAAACTACAGAGGAATATCATTGCTCCCAACCAAATACAAAAGACTAACAAATGTTATACCGGCGAAAATCACACCATACGCGGAAGAAATACTGGGAGACTACCAGCGCGGATTCCGTAGGAACCGATCAACAAGTTGTGGGGGTTCTTTTAAGCTTACCCGAAAAACCCCCATCATTGCAACCCAACTCCCATTGTTTTTTGCTAACGCTATTGCATTAGCACCTGAAAACATTTCCTTTTCCAAGGACATTTAATGCATACAACGCATTATCTAAGATTCCTAAAAAGAATTTTCCCAACATTCGCGCATTTAATGCGCTATTCAAATTCCCTGAAAGAATTCTTTAATGTACATATGCATCATAAATCCCAAACCATTCGGCACCCTTTGTCATCTATAAAATGCAATGTCGGACAGCTTGTTTATGCATCGACAAACAATGACCGCATCTTCGGCTTTATCAGCGAAACCGAATTCTCCCGCATTTCCTAATGCAAACACGAACCCGATTTCTACTGCAGGCAGAGATGCCATAAACATCTAAAACCTCAATTAGCACGATTTCCGCGAAGCATTGCGGCCTATCTATACCGCTGCAATGCACGTCATAAACAATGATCTACACGATCCCTTTATCTTCCAATGTTTCAGGATTCGTTTCAAACCAGCTTGTTGCATGATTAAACAGTGATCCATTAGCACATTGCTAAGATCACCATACTCACAAAACGGCATACAGAGATCGCCTTCCATTGGTCACCAGGCATTAAGGAAAAATTTCATTTCCTTGGTGGCCACACCCTAAAGAGAAATGTTCGCTCTTTTTATACGAATCTCACATTTAACTGAGGATCGAATACAAGTCGGAGTTCTTTCTTCAGTGAGTTTTATTCCAACCACCGATCGCGACGCTCGGTTCTTCTCCCGCTCCCCGTGGCGCCCGGGGACACGTTCATCCCAGAGTCGTGGGTGTACGGAATTGTGTTGTAAATGCCGAATGTTAAGTTACAACTAACTTACACATCAGTGTGCGTGAATTTAGTGATTTTTTTGTTTGTACTCGTACCGAAGTAAAGAAAACCTGAGACGAACAATCGGATTGACTCAATCGGAACCCATTAACAGTGCTATGTGCTCAACAAAAGAATAAATTGCGTTAAGTAAATAACAAGAAACTAAAGCGAATCAGCATTTGTACCGGAACAACGAAATTAAATAAAACCAAACAAATTAAATGTTAAAATTGGACCTTGAGTGAACATTAAATAAAAGAATTAATGAATAAACAAAATAGTGCGTTTTATTGTTCCTGTGCTGTGTAGCTCGGTTCCAAGGATAAAACATTGTTTTGTGATTCTGGAATTGCAGTGAACGTTTTACGGCGGAACAGTTAGTTTGTGGGGACGGACTAGAACTCGTATGATGCGCATGACCAAATGTTCACAATAAGGCAATTGTTGGGGAAGAAGTGGGAATACGGAGAGATGGTTCACCAACTTTTCGTTGACTTCAAAAAAGCCTAAGCCTCAGTCGCAAGGCAAAGACTTTACAATATTGCGGTTGAGCTGGGAGTGCGGAAAAAATATGCCGCCCTCATTCAAACCTGCATGAATGAAAATAAAGGGTGAGTTAGAATAGAAAACCACCTCTCAGAACCATTTGAAATCCGAGACGGACTAAAACAGGGGGATGGCCTGTGGGGGTATTAGGTGATGTGCCAGCGTACGGCACGTATTCCTTATATCTCCCATCGATCCGTGGGAAGAATTTGTTCGAATAATCACGTCAGAAAAGAGTTGCTCGTAACCCCAGGTTTGTCGTATAGCCATTCGTCTCTCAAAATGCGGCATCGATTTATGTTCACCTTTATTGAGGAATGTGTAATTGTAAACATTTGTGGGACGCACGTCCACTTCCTGGTTGTACCGAATCCGATGCGCATATTGGACGACATCTCCTTCGAGTGGATAGATAAATAAACGATTGAAGTCTAATTCGAATAAGTGAGTTAAGACACCAAAGTAATCAATAAAAAAGATAGCAGATAGCACTGCCAGCAAGCGTTTTAATTTATTGAAAATATTCACTAGTGAGAACATTCCGATGCGGTCACACAACACATAACTCAGATAATATTTCTAATAATTATTAATCGTCACTTTCAACCACACAACGTACTGGTTGAAACGACTTATTTCACATGGTAGGATGTCCGCGGACGAGCGTGTGCATGAGCATGCACACGCGGTGGCAATTAGCGACACCACCTGCCTTGCTTAAGCACGTTAATCGACTGACTTGAAAAGGGAAGAAATTGGTTACAACCAAAAGAGAACATACTTCTGCTCTCTCATTGCCACGTCCTTCGATGTGTGGTAGGTTACATCGGTAATCTGATGATCGAAGAGAGCGGGACAATAAGAGAACAGAAACACGATGTACGATTATCCTAGGGGTGGATTTGGTTGTATGTGCATGAATCAATGTAGTTCTGAGCGGAACCCGTTGACCTGATTCGGTAGTGTGGTGAGTTCAGTGTACATTGATCCATACGAAGACAGAACTGAGAAAGAGAGGGGAATTGAGCTGATGATATTCACCTGCAAAAAGAGAACATTGATCCCCAGCGAATGAAGTGTCTGGAGAAAAGCCGAAGTAACGATAGGGAAATATTATCACGTGATTCAATTGAATGTAGTGATAAATTTCCCAAGCGGATCTGCAATGATGCGACAACTTCGTCCGGCTGGATTTGGTTGTCGCTAATCGACATGGACACGAGTTGCCGTATGGCAAAAAAGGTAAGCTAAACTCATTTATGCATTGTCTGCGTGGTACAATGAGTTTAGCTATGTGTCTTTGGTGGAAACATGCTTTGCAGGTGAACAGGTAAGTAGGGGGAAATGGGGTTGATTTGACGCGCTGAAAGGCGGTCGAAATTAGGTAGGAAATGTTGGTTGGAATTGTGGGTTGTTTCTCATGTAGAATAGAGAAACCCCCCACAGGCCTCTCAGCATGTCTTTTTAACCTTGTGCCCGAGTATGTTATCAGAAAGTACGAGACGACAACATGGCTGGATTATCTCTGAACGATGTTACACAAGTGCTCGCTTATACGGATGACATCGCCGTTTTGGCGACAATCTAAAAACTGTAAGAAACAACAGTGAAATCATCATCCAAGCGGCAGAAGAGGAGGGCCTAGAAATAAATGAGGAGAAAACAAAATATATGATCACGGTGCGAGTAGGTGGACCTCGGGAGACATGTAGCGTTTCCGCCAAACCCTACGGTCTACATTACCTGAAAAACCCCCATAACTACTACTCAACTCCCTTTAGTTTGCTAATGCAACAGTATTAGTACCTAAAACTGCTGCACGCATTTAAGAGATCAAATCTATGATCTTTAAGTCCCTGTAAAGAAAACTTACCTTCATGCATTCTCTTCGCATACCATTGCTCCTTAAGATTTCTTTATTAACTTACCAGGGATTTCCAATCAATTTCGGCATCTACGTCGCCAGTCAAAATTCCTTAGACAAATTCCTGTAAACAAAATAATTCAGATTGCATTCATTGTAACCGTCATGGCAGGAACCATAAACATTGCGCCGTCTATTTCCCCAGCCGCGTTATGTATCTTTTCATACACATTGCCTGGCAACCTTTTTTGTTTGTCTTATCAACAAACAACCCCAGCAGCTGCATATAATTAGCGCAATAGACGCTGAAACCAAATTCTCCAGCATTTCCTAATGTAAATATGAACCCGGTTTTTACTGCAGCCAGAGATGTCATAAACATTCAATTTGCTTTTAGCACCTTTTTCTCCTAACGTCGAAAATAGCGACGAGGCATCGTGTAAACAATGACCCGCATTACCAACGGCGCATTTGGTCATTTTTCCCTATTGTCTGTGCCGCCTGCCTGTTTCGTCGTTCCACTGCACGTGTGAATCGCATCTATCTGAACGATCCCACACATACCACCATGACCTTTATTACGAGATCTGGTTTTCTTGTTCCCATAAGAGAGACTCTACGTTACACTTGTGGGAGATAAAACATATCCTTGGCAAGGATATATTCACACCCTTAAGAGAACAGTTTTTCTCTCTCTTCCTTTTTTTCCTTAGCGAAATCATCTAATGAGATGACGATCGCTGAATCTTATTCCATCCGTCGATCACGCTGGTGGCATGCGCAGCACTCCCGCTCTCCGCTGGCAGCGGAGAAGCGTAATTAAAAATATTCCCCGAGTCGTGGCTATAGTGGAGTCGAATACGATAATTTTAAATTATAATCGATTAGTGTAATTCTTCACCAGTTGCCTGTAATTGAGTGTACTTAGAATCGGTCTTCTGTAATCACCAAATTCAATAAATAATAAACTAACTCGAGCGTTTCATTTAACTGTCTTGTGGCGGAGTTTTACTTCTTGTGTGTGACAATTTTTCAATTTGTTAATCGGTGGAACTTTGTTTCGGCGAGGATGGGGAGTGAAGTGAACCGTGTGCCCGTGTCCGGCACGATACTTCTCCTCCCCACAGACACACATAAATATGTTATCAGGGGCAAGATATTTGAAAAAGTTAAAGAATTTAAACATCTTGGAACAATATTGACGACCAGTGTCGAATTGTAGAAGGAAATTAACAAAAGACTGCATTCCGGCAACGCTAGTTGGCACCCAGTCAGTAAACTGCTGAAGTCCAAACTGCTGTCACGTAATATAAAGCTGCGTGTTTATAGAACCATAATCATGCCTAATGTTGTATACGGATGCGACACATAGGCTCTCACCAAACGGGAAGAAAACAAATTCCGCGTATTCGAGAATAAAGTTCTAAGGGGTATCTTTGTCGGTAAATATGAGGAGGCAGGACAATGGAGGAAACTCCACAACCTTGAATTGGAAGAGCTATAACGCAAACCTACAATAGTGAGAGTAATCAGGTCGCGACGATTAAGATGGGCCAGACATGTGGCCCAAATGGGCAACAATAGGACCGAGCGTAGAATTCATGTCGGATGACCAACGGGAGAGATACCGGCAGGACAACCGCGACGGAGATGGGAGGTTTGACCTTGAGGAGATCGGATCAGATGGTCAAGCGCGAAGGAGAGTGCATAGGACAGGGAACGATGGCGCAGCCGAGTCGGTAAGGTCATAAACTTCTGGGTTCCTATAGGTGATATAATAGTAAATCGTATTTTTTTTATTACTTTGGGAATAACTAGCTTGAGTTACACAATTGTCCATTCATGGCTAACCATACTAAAAATATTTGTATGTATTTGCATTGTTTCCACACATTTTTTTATTTCACGGGAAGCACTATTTGTCACGTGAAGGGTATTGTTTGTCATAGTAGAGTTTTTCCAGAAGTGGTTCTTGGTCTTTATAGTTTCATGTTTATGCATTTTAGATTTTATGCATTTTTACAGGCTTCCCCATAAATAATTCCGGGTTCAGATCAACCAACAATTTTCCGACACAGGGGAATTTACATTAAGTGAATTCTGGCGGATAGTCCTGATGGGTGGCTATTGGAAAGTGACAGTTTCTGGCTGTAACACCATCCAACACCACTTCGATTGAGCGGCCAGAAAAACTGTATTTTATCCATTGAATTAGTGTATCGTCGACTCTATAAAATAACATTTTTTTGGCAAAAGGGATGAGCGCCTATCTCTGTCGAATGCTTTTAGGATATCAAGGCAACAAGTAGTGGATGGACTTGTTGCTACGAAATTCACGTGGGCGCTCACTGAGTATATCGTTTGTTTTCAGGTATTTCGAAGGATGATTTATCTGTGTTCATCTGCGGCTTCATTTCCTTTGAGAGAATGAAATTTAGTGCTTTGGAATGCTTTAGCGGTGATGTGTCATTCTTTTGGCGAATTGCTTGGATATTTCATATATTTGAGAATTGACCAGTTGAATAGAATTTGTGGAATTGTGGCGAAGCAAATGAAATAGGTCGTATCTTCTTCAAGCTTTGTTATTTCATTGTTTTCTTGGGCAAGTAGTAGGTAGTTAGATTTTGCAAACAGATTTCATTTATGAAAAGTTGTTTGCTCTAGAGTAGTGGCAGTGACATCAGCGAACAGACTGCAAGTCATTAATTTTGCTTTCTCTATTTCGTGGATAAGCACATTATCATCAAATGTAAGCGGTGGAATGGATAACTAACTAGAGCATCTAAGTTCTTCTCAAATATCCAAACATATTTACTACGTGTGCGATGGTGTAATAATTTGTGTACGTGATAATCCCATTTCTCTGTTAAAAATCGAGAATCAGCAAACAAATAGATTGGCTTGTGGGCAATGAATAAGTGATTGTTTATAGAAATGATGAACAAAGAGTGTGAGAGTATGAAACCCCGGCGAATACCAGACTTAATGTGGCATGAATATTTGACACCACCTAGAACCACTTCGATTGCGAGGCGAGAAAGATAGTCTTTTATCCATTGTCAACAACATAGGAAGGTTATTTTCACAATAGCAATGGGTATCAAAGTCTGCCGAATACTGTTAAGATATCCAGAAGAACAACTCTGCTGCTTTCACCCAAACACCAGATTGAATGGCTCTACTTTAGATGTCAGATGTCCTGTTGATCTGTGGCTACGAAAGCCATATTGACAGTCATAAAAGAAGTTATTTGTTTCGAAAGATATCAAAAGTTGACGGCTAATCAAAGAGTGCAGAACAAGACAAAGCAACATTTAGTGGCATTGGCCCGTAGGAACAGGTGGATTATGGGTGGTTTTTTTTTTGGAAATTGTTGGCATATTCGTTGACTTCCATATATTTGGGAATTGATCAGTTGAGTAAGACAGATGGAGAACATTCACAGCAAAGATTAAAATAGCTTGAAAAAAAATAAGGGAAGTGTCATCCGGGTCACCAAATTTGTTAATCTGTGCTTCCCGAATTATAGAGCAACAGAACGAGTTCAAAAGCTTATAACCAAGTGAAGGCGGAAATGATGTGGTACCAGGCAACATTGAGATAGATGTGAAAGAAGATTCGCTTCTTCTACTGCCTTGACAAGCGGTCTGTCGTCAGCAATAAGTGAAGGAATGGATGAGGAGATGGAGTTTTCGAAGTTCTTCACAAATGCACAAACATTTCTCCTCTGTGGGAGTGTAGTATTTCTTGTTTCACATGCTGGTTGTTTAAAAATGTTGCGTATTGTGTGTTATTGCAGTCATTCCTAGGCCTCTTAAATTTACTATATTATGGCACAAATAATTAATACCCTTGTATAAATTCTGTTACTCATAAAATAAACAATTACACGGAAATATTATCAATAAAATATACAGAAATATCTTTTGTATCTTTTACTATGAATGGACACTTGTGTAAACACAAGTTACTTAGGACGTAAAGCACACATTTCAAGGGCCGGCGATCATCCAAGAATAGCAACGTAAACATTGGACCCAAATCTTGGGTGAGCATTTTAAAATATGTTTACATTATATCATTGTAAATCGCTATAAAAATAAAAGCGTAAAATAAATGGATAACGAAGAATGAAGAAAGAAAAGAGTCCTTGATTAACTGTCACCAATGACGAACGTAAGTTAAATAAAATAAAAAGTTCGAAATAAAACCGTCAATGAAGGCGGTCGGTCGTGTCTAAATATAAAAAAAGGCGGTTGTATGATTGCGATTGGTTGAAACATATTTTTCCAATGTGGTGTCAAACATTTAGTAATGAGTGCATTTAAAAATGTGAAAACATATCAACAATCCATATATAATTGTAATTCACATGCGTGAAAGAAACTATGTGTTCAAGATAATTAAAAGGAAACAATGTTAATATAAACAATATGTTCAATGATATCTTAATTACAATAAAGACTTTTAATTAGTGTCACAAAAAGTGGGATATATTTTGTTTCGGATTCACTATTATATGCTCGGGGAGAATCTAGTACGCCATCGTCTAGTACTCTCCCCGACAAACATATTCACCACAACTCGATGACAGTGCACAAACAACTGTCAATCAACAATCAACGATCAACTGTCAAGCTGGAATCAGTGTAAATGGGTTTCTTGAATTCGATTTGTATAACATTCATTTTCGCACGCCACAATGTGGTTTTGTAAAAGTTAATGCTTTCAGCTCTTGTGATAGTTATGATTCAGATGATAGTTAATTAAATTTATAATTAACTAAAGCAAGGAACGTTCTACTTATTATTCTGATATATTTTGAAAGTCCATAAATTATTTCATCACTGCATCAAATTACACAAATTATCGATATATTCAGTGTGAGAAGGTGAACTGATAAAAATCAACCTCGTGATCATCACCATACGGAGGGACAAGCAAATACATCTATCTAGCGGGAACTTCAAGCCGGAAGATTATCAAGAGGTATTGCCTTTCCTGTTGACTCTAACCTATTTGTTTCAGGCATCGTTGGGTCGGACGCCATTGCGTCAATTCATCATCAACGTGCTCATCTTTGGAGATTCCCCAACGACATTCCTCGTTCGGTGGAACATCCGAAAGGATCTCGACCGACGACATTCCTCGTCCGGCACCGAGATAACACAACAATTTCATTAGTAAAATTGTATCTTTGTGGTAATATGTTATACTTATAGTGTAACATAACGTCCGAGAAATGTTTAGCCTCGAATAGTTAAATTTAGCATATAAGAAGTGGTCATATTATGACAGAATTAATACCAATTCCTATGCGTGCTTAGGCGTGAAAAGAAGTAAATTATTATCAGTCGAGCTGAAATTCAAAACATCACACTTAGATATAATGTGGGTTTCATTTAGTTAAAGGAATGCTAATTCGCAGTTATAAATTTGAGCAAACACAGCAAAGAATTGGCAACGACAAAACCGCACGTAGAATTCTTGACGGGAGACCTGTGGGGAGGAAGTATTGTGCCTAACACGGACACTCTGTTCACTTCCTCCTCCATCATAAATTGTTCCACCGATGAGCACTAAATAATTCCGCCGAAGCAATGGAACGAAACGCCGCCACGTTTGTTCGCAACCAGGAGTAAAGGGTGAGAGATAAACACACTGGGAGAGAAGCACAAGCGAAAACGCAACGTCCACGAATTGTTCGAACGAGGAAAGTTGTCCACCGTAGATATTCGGATAATTAAACACACTAGTTCAGGAGCACTATTTATTTATTTTAACTTATTAATGGTTTGGCGCAGAATAAACTATTTTGAAACAATACGCACTATTAATGTATCCGCTAATGTAGACATCACACTTTATCGGACTACGGACGGAGGATATTGGCGTTTGCCATTTTGACACACACGACTGGGGCTTAAAACCTGGCTATGAGATGTACGCATCCTCGGCGCGCAACGAGGAGCGGAAGGCGAAGACCCGACCGGTTCGGACGGGTGATGGGAACCGAATCAGCGATAATCATCTGGTGCAGATCTGATTCGCTACGAGGGAAATTTTTAGGGGCATTTTCCCTGAGAGAGAAAGTATTTCCCTCCACTAGGGAAAAGATTTACCTACCACCAGAGAAACGTAAAGTCTCTCTTGTGGGAACAGAGAACCAGATCTCGTAATGCAGATCGTGTGGTATGTGTGAGATCGATCGTTGAGATCAGATTGTTTACATATGCGCGGAGGCAATGACAAAACAAAGCAGGCAGGCGGCAAGGACAAAGAGATCGAGAAAATAGACCTAAATAAATAGACGACGATACTTTGAAGAAATGTGGTAAGAGAAAAGATGATACGAGGACACCATAAAAGTCTTAGATGAGTGATGGCCTTGTGTAAATATACGAATAGACATTGGGAAAGGTGCTAATGGTTGCGATACTTTATACAATGAAAATTGTATGTCGAATCTTAGGTCGGTGGCCAAAACGAATTGCTTGCATTTGTATATGCTGGATAATTAGTTTGTGGCAAAGGCGTGGGATCATGGTCGGGTATATGCCAGATGAACAAACAAACTGCCCGACGCTGCTTGGCAGTTGGACAATGAATCGATGTGTATGTAATACAAGTTGTACACATGTTAGGCTGGGAATAGCCAACTCAAGGCTAAGATTCCCTGACTATGCGGTTACATTATATGTGAACCGATAAGTTTTCTTTTCAGGAATATGCTGTTTGGAACAGAATTCTTAAGAGGCATTTTGAATTCGAATAAATGAATGCAGGTAAGAATTCTCTTCCAGCAGCTTTAAGGTAAATACATTTGGTGAATTTTATTGCGTGAAGCTTTTACAGGTGGTTAATGCGATTGTATTAGCAGAAAGTTGATACAGACTGGATTGAAGTTATGGGGGTTTTTTAGGTAAGTGAATCGTGGGGTTCGGCGGAACCGCCACAGACTAACGGGAAAGCGACCGGTGGGAAGACTGTGACGGTGATGGGAGGGTAATGTAAGGCGCGACCTTGAAGAGATCATATCGGAGGCGAAGCGTGGAAGGAGGGTGCACAGGACAGGGAACGATAGCGTAACTGAGTCAATGAGGTCATGAGTTTCGGGGTTCCTACAGACCAATAAATAGTAATTGTAATAGCAGGACGCCCTGGGGGCTTAACTAAATTTGAGATTCAGTCCAGAATATGTTTTATGGTTGGCAAATTGTCAGTTCAAGAAGAGTCCAGGGAAATAAAAAATGGGAAAAACTGAATTTCGTGTGCTGATTAAGCAAAATCCATATATTGGGCGACAAACTGCTACCCTGTGGGGTTGTAGTATGGATGCCGACGTACCACAGTAGTTTCACTAATTCCCCAACGATGTTTCGCCGAAAGAAATGTTCAACATTTAGGAAGAAAATGTAAACTCACTGTGTTGTTTTGATATTAAAGTTTCTTTTATTTTTCTTTTATTTTAAATGATATCGATATCGATAGGTGGCGAATGAGATTTATATTGGTTTGATTTATTTTACTTGATGCTACTGCAACTAATGTGCCTGGCTTGGTTGTTGTTGTATTCCTTACTGATTTGCACTTGATTCAAAATGTTGTATTCCAGAATACTACCCTTATTCGCTTTAACACTAACTCATGTCCTTTCAAACACAACCCTTAAAACTACATCCTCACATATCTTACATTCTCAGTTAATACAATTCATATATAAACAGACACAATATTCTATATCCAGTCACTTACAGCACATTTCATAAATATGCCCCTTTTCATAACAAGCACATTTTTCATTTCAAAACATGGCCACTTTGATTTTCATTCAAAGTTTATTCAAAATTCTAAGTCACAGAGACTTCTAGATTGTTTTGTTCAGTTTATACGCCACAGTCAGTTAGAACAAAATGTTCTATATAAACAAGTAAATTTATATGAAAAAAGGTAGAGAGAAGATAGCTCAGCTTGAGATAGCTGAGTTCGATAAAACAAAAATAAACAAAACAAATATTTAAATAAAAGAGACTTTTCATTATTATTAATAACATATTAATAAAGAACAATTAAATTCTTTAATAAATATAATAACCTCCACGCTCTTCCCTCGAAAGAGGAAGCACGGCGTTGGAGCCGTAACAAAAATAATTAACGACACTGACGCAAATTTAGAATATTCGATACAAAACGAGTTGGCGGCAACTAATTAATAGTTCAATTTAAACGGACAGACATGTATTTGTATTTACACAGGAAGGGGTCACGACACAATGTAACTATTGTAACAGTACGATTTGGCCAATAATACACAAGGAACTAAAAACATTTTGATAGTACTGCGGCGAGTACGTTGGATGGCGTTTCAGATACTTGTGGGGCTGCGTGACCTAGCACGATGGTGATTGAGTAACGACTACCGACTGCGTTAAATAAACGCGAAATAATGTTTAGCCTCTAGCGGTGTGACCTCCGGCGGTAGTGGTTGGAAGGCGACTGCTTGAATTAGGGATGAAATTCTGTATGTTATTTTTGCACAGCTATTAGCCAATCATCATTGCGCTCTTTTCATGACTCTTCTCATTTGCATGTCTCAGTGAGGTGAATAATACTGGCGCATCATTCGACAGTCACTGGACATGCGAAGAATGAAATGAACAAAAGAAAGAACGCAATAACTTCGGGGTTGGCTTAGCTTGTGCGCTGGTATCAAATGCAGTTTCTGAGAATGGCCTACTGCCCTAGTGTTACGGCGTGGTGATCTTAGAGTGCATTGAACCGTATGGAGACAGAATTATGGAGGAGAGGAAATGTGACCGGCGCTATTCACATGCGAAAAGACATCATTGATCCCAGGCGAATGGATGATCTGCGGAAAAGCCGACGCCAAATTGGCTCGGGTAATTTATCATGAGAACTAATTAAATATTTTGATAAATTCCCCAGCGGTTGCATGAATATAATAATAGTGTCGTCTGATTCGACTTGTTGTTGCTAACCGACATGATGTGATTTCCGATGGAAATCTCATGGGCTAGCAAAAATGGAGTTGACGTATGGCAAGAAGGTAGCTGAATTCAATTATGCATTATCTGCATAGAAGAATGAATTCAGCTATGCGTCCATTTGGAAAACATGATGTTTCAGGTGAATAGCATGAACGGTGGCATAGGGGTTAATGTGACGCGCTGTAGGCGGTCGACATTAAGTTGGAATTGTAGGTTGGTTCTCCATGTAGTGTAGAGAACCCCCACAACCCCATCCAGCATAGTCACCAGATTTAGACCCCTGCGGTGATTGCCTGTTTCCAAACCTAAAGAAATGATTGGGCGGTAAGAGATTTGGGTCAAATGAAGAGATCATCCCGGAAACTAACGCCTATTTCGAGGGCATTGAAGGAAGGAATACACAAATTGGAAGAACGCTGGACTAAATGTGTTTTTTTTTTATTCAAAATCACTGACTTATCAAAGTGCGTTCGTAAGTATTTACGGTACTCAAGTCAACATCACAACTTATGTTCGCAATAAACCTGACTCAGTGAGTCGTACATCAGAAACTAAATTCTCACTTTTAATGAAGACCTATTAATTTCGCGGATGCCACTAGTACTAAGTTAAGCTATTAAGGTACATTTTAAGTTCGATCTCTATGAATTTTTCATCATAGTTGGCTAATAAAATTTGCAGAACATAGAACTCTCAAGCCAAATGAAAAGGGAAGGCAACTCTTCCAAGGAGACTTCCGACCGGATTTCGTATCAGAACGTTCAACCACAGATATCCGCCAGCAGAGCACAGCATACGAATCACCGTCATTATTTATTAACACTGAAAATCAAAGAAAAGAGTAACGCATCCTCTCTCGAAGCATACATCCCAATAGATGATAATGGTCGTTATAAATTTATCATGTTATTGATGAATTCACTGCGGCTGAGATTAAGAGTGTATGCGCTTATCCATAGCGTCCACAAACTACCAACAACGAGAAAAGCTGTTAGCTGTTATTAGCTCCAGAATCCGTCTTGTGCTTCAATTGAACCATTCAATTTAGGATTTCACGGAATTTTATTTATATAAGTACGCTCCTTATAAAGTAAGCATCCGTAACAACTTTAGGTGACGGATGCTAAGAGGCACTATTCATGACTTTGCCAGTAGACCCTTCAGTGGAGTTCAGCAGTAAAGAAGGAAACCTAATGTCTGTTCTTGTTATCAAGTGAGGTGGTAAATCTAGTGGAGTGGTTATCGTAAGTTACTGTTCTCCTTTTCTCAAAGTATCCGTGTGGTGGGTGGTGTCTCCTATGAAGAGACGATTTTTCTACCCGCACTAAACTGTGGTCCGTTTATAAAGAATACTGTTATGAACTGTGTGTACAATAAACTATTTGGAAGTCAGCAATCAAATCCCAAGTGTAGTTTATTTCAAGAGGATGCGACAATCAACACCGCTAACAACACTTAACCGCCCATGAAGTTCTTCTAGCAAGCAGTCCCAAACAATTTACCCTACCCACAGTATCCATCGACTTACCTTGAGAGCTTATTTATCGCCGTTTTCCTCATTAGCACTGCAAAGAGAATAAAAGACGCATTAATGGACACTTCGTGGCTAGGCTCTTAAAATTCAATAAACCAGTGATTTGTTACAAATAGCGTGAATGGCGTACGGCTTGTGTCTGGACTGACAACCGCCGTCAGGTGACATTAGCTTAAATCAAAATCAATGTTTTAATTACCGATGTTCTCTCGCCGGTCACCCATTGAGATGGATGCTTCTATGGAATCACCGCCATCAATGACAACACCGTCAATACTTGGACCGAAGGCGTATCCGAACTCGGGCTCACGGATTGGCACCGATAGCAGTTGATTTAATGTTTTGTTCCGTAGGCACTTCATGAGGTGGGCGTGTGGCAGTTCTGGTGAGCAATTAACATGGTGTGCAACAATTGCGGCATATTTCGATGGGTTCTCGGATAATGACCACGGCGTGAGCCCCGAACCTGACATCAGGATGGCACGGTTGAACAGCAGACCTGAAATTAAGGTGTGATGTTTATTAACTTTTCCGCTTGTTACGTTAAACACTTAAAATGAGGGCAACTGTGATCTGAAAGGGAACTGAAGGCATTCTCACTAAGCTTGTTAATGTAACAACATCTGGGGTATCGTGGTTCGACGGTTTACAAAAAAAATTCCATTGGCAAGGGGGTTCGGGGTATTTGTTTACAACCATCATATTGGTCCTTTATTTTGCATGCACAAAAGCGAGGTAACTGAAATCCCCCCGGAATGCAATCAATATCTATCCCGTTGTTTGATTGAACGATTTACTGACACAAGCTAGTGGTCGTCACCACAACACTACCCGAATACTTGTAGAATCTCTGCGAATATGTCGCAGTGATGAAGCTGGACATAAGTTTCGTGATTTTATTACATGTTTGTGCGGACGGATACGCTCACAGGTTAAGTCCGCCGTCTGGGGGAGTAGAAATGATCAATACTGTGGGACATTTTGTCAGATGGATATGGCCCATAATAGTACGGGTCCGTGGATTAGATCAGCACTCTGGTGTGCAACAAATTACAATGAAGCTGTAAAAGAGGTGATAGCATTGAGAAGCTTTCTGGTGTGGGTTGATATAACGTACCACGTTAGTGTGGGTTAGGTTGCCAACGCCATGGAGCAGTTCAATAAGAGCAAATGTAATAGTCTGTGACACGTTACTCTCCCTGATCGATAAATGTCCGGTGACATATTTTGTCGTTTTGGTATTTTATACCCTTTTTTTGTATTTAGTTTCCTTGTTACTTATTGAAGTTTTTATTCTCTTTTTTTTTTTTTTTTCTTTTATTTTTCTTTTAATAAGCGCACACGAAAGGGTTTTGTTTCACTACCCTTAACTACCAACGCATAGTTCAAATAGAAAAAGAGAAATAATATTGTGGTAGGAGGTGTGAAGTACATTGGTCCTGCATACTTGCAGATTGTATCCGTGAGGTAACGCATGACTTGGAAAAGTATCCGTGTGTTCGATTGAAGAACGATTCCTTATGTTTGCTTTTAGACCATAAACTGATCTCCAGTATGAAATGGTTTTTGCGATAGAATAATGGAGCAGAATGATGGAATTGAAGGAATTGCGCCTGGCTCCCCAATGAGTTTCGCTGCTCGTTATTGCATATTATCAGGCACGTGCAGCGCTGTTTTAGATGGATGTTTTCGAACACGGGAATTAACTTCCACTTTAGGATGAATATAAGCCTTTTAAATTGTGGCTAGCTTGGGCGGAGTGCAGTATTTCTTGCAATCTCTTAAAAAATACGTACGTGTGCCACACGTTTTGCGACTACGAACGCCAAATTAAAGACTTGAATTGAATTGTGGGGTTCAGTAGCAATTAAATCGATACTATTTGCGCTGATTAGCTCGTGACTTGGCGCTATTATTCCCAAGGTATCACAGTTGCAGATGTTGATAATATTTGCAGTTGTTGGATTTAGAATGGCAGTTGGAACAGATGATTCATTGCTGTTTAAATCCTTAGATTTGGTGGTTTGGGCTTCCATATCCTCAGTTTTCCGTTGTTTGGATTATTGCACAGACTTTTACTTTTCGCTGAGATATTATTTTTCCTTGTTGTTTTATTTCATTTTATCCGACACGAGCTGGCTATAGGAAGCCGAATTGAGTTTGGATATTTTAACAGCGATGCACATTATGAAAATCCGACACCAAACATTATTTTCGGCATTTCTTGGAAGTTAAACGACAAACTGATAGCCGTTTCGTAGAGTAAAAATCCGATTTCAGTAGAGAACTGATGGTAGTATTTGTGTAGTAACCGTAGTACCTTTCGCGTAGCTCATTTTTTCTTTTCTAAAGACAAACGTCGTTTATGAATAAGTAATCTAGCACGAGAGAACAAACTTTGGTTATAATCTTATTTAAATTATTCACAATAATTTTAACATCGCGGACCTAAAACTGAGCGAATCGCAGAACAATTAATCAGGTAGACCCACTCTTATTCGATTGGGTAACGGGGGTACTACGTTCGTCTGACAACACTTCTCTTTTACCTCTGATTCGAGCGTGTACACCAGCGTGCACACGCCGCGGTAGTTGAATGGGTAATTTAATTTTTGCACACGGGACAACCAATAGAGATCATACGTCTGCTCTCTCATCGCCACGCCCGGCGATGTGTGGTGAATACATCGGTTAATTCGATAGTCGACGAACATGGGAGAATGAGAGAGCAGAAACACAAACTACTATGATCTCGGGGTGGGTTTGATTGTATGTGCATAAAACAATGCAACTTTCAGAGTAGCCCACTGACACAATTCGGCAAATGTGGTGACCTCAGCGTGCATTGAACTGTAGGAAGACAGAACTGTGAAGCAGAGAGAAATTAGGCTGGTGCTATTCACCTTCGAAAAAAGAGCATTGATCCCCAGCAAATGGAGTGTCTGGAGAAAGTGAATAGAACGCCGACATGGCTAGGGAAATCTGATCATGGGAACTAAATTAAATGCTTTGATAATTTACCCAGCGATTGCATGATTATGCAACCGCGTCGTTTGATCAGACTATGCCGTTGCTAACCGACATGATGCGATTTCCAGTGGAAATCTCATGGGTTAGCGAAATGGGGTTGCCGTATGGCAAAAAGATAGCTAAACTCAATTATGCATTGTCTGCATAGGATAATGAGTTTAGCTATGCTTCAGTTTAACATGATTTACAGGTGGAATAGCTTATAAGGGGAAAAAGGGTAGAGATGACGCGCTGAAAGCGGTGGAAATAAGGTATGAAATTGTGGGTTGGTTCTCCATGTGGTATAGAGAACCCCCACAAAATCACCTGCAGAGAATTGATAGTTCATAGGCTTCGACTATGCAAGTACCGTTTATTGACAGTGTGCCCGGGATTCTTTTTTGACGACAGTAGGCAGCATTGGGTTACAGAGGCAATGCACTTCAAATCCCATTTGCATGTCATGTTGACGTCAAAATTCAATGAATGGATCATACTGTGCTCCTTAGCAATAAATAAATTGATTATAAAGTTACTTCAAACACTGATGGCAAACTTAGGCTTAAGGCTAACTATATGGAATCCTCTCCATCGTCTTTATACGTTGCTTTAATCCTTAATTGTTGTTGCCGCCCGCGTCGGTAGTTATCGTATGGGAAAATTCCTTAGCTTGGCGATGTTTCTATCTTTTAGCTGATTGTTGTAAAGTCCATGGTTTGTGATTGGATTCTGCGTCGCCGTTCATGTCTTTGTGGCTGATTATTTTTATTTTACGACTTCAAAGTACGAAGGTACGAACTGCATTTCAAAGTACGTGGGTACATAACTCCCCCCGCCCTAAATTAAATCATCCCGATTTCTTTGTGATAATTTTTGGAGCTCTCTATGGTATGCTACATTATATCTTTCAGGTGATTTTTGTCTTTAGTATTCTAATACAATTGGCGCAAGACTAATGACCTTGCCCGTAAAAAACAAATCACTATGGAAAATTTAACAAGCCTCAGGACTTGCTTAATAAAGCCAAGACCGGTTCCCGGTGGTAGTGCTGATGATGATGATTCTAATACAATGGTAAATAATTCAGTAATTCCCAAGTTTTTTAATGTGGTCTTAACGGGGTGCTCCGCAAAAGGTCTAAATATTTTTGATAATGAGTCTATCTGGTTAAAAGCTAATTCGTTATTTGACTTTGATATCTCTTTGATTGTAAATTATTCTTTGTTAATTTTATGTATGTCCAGGTTTATACATAAGTTTCGTCCCAAAATCCTCAATGATACTTTTCCATTTCTTTAGTTTAGTATTTGGAGAGATCCGAGAAGATATTGGGTGCGTTAAAGACTGATGGCCTGTATAAATGGTCAAATCAACTGCACCATATGTGTCGTTCCTTAGTTTCTGCAATGACCAAATTATTGCCAAAAGTTCTTTTTCGTTTGTCGAGTATCTTTCCTCAGTTTTACTTAATGTTCGCGACCGAAAAAATATCGGTCACTTTTCTTGACTAAGTACTGATCCTAATGCTATGTTGGATGCGTCAGTAGTTAGTACAAATGGTTTATTATAGTTTGGTTGAAATAATTATGTTTGTTTCCTAAGATGCGCTTTAAATGTATCTATAGATTTTATTGCAGCTACATCTAGGTGAACTATCGTATCTTTACTTTTATTTCTACCCACTTGGCCATCAAATGTATTGTTAAAGGTTTGGCAATGTCAGTATATCCTTTAATAAACTTCCTATAATGTCCCCTCATTCCTAGACAACCTCTCAAGTCTTTTAATGTTTTTGGTATTGGATATTCGTTAATTGCTTGTACCTTCTCTGCGGTAGTTGCGATTTTATTGTGTTAAATTATATGCCTCAAATATTCAAGAATGTGGATTTTGCACTCGACACTTTCAACGTAGCGATATTTAATGCGGTAAATATTGTTTTCATGTGTTCCTTGGGTTGTTCGGGTGAGGAAGAGTATATGAGAATGTCATCTGATTCCAAATCTAATGTAGTGAAATATTTAGCCTTTCCAAGATTTTGAATTGTTATATTAACATCTGGTATTATATACCTATCCGTGATTATATTTGAATTCAATTTCTGGAAGTCTATGACCATTTTCCTTTTGGGTCTTCCTCACTCATCTAAGCCTTTCTTCGGTACTGTCAGGAAGTTGAATGGGCTTCTATTTTTTTGAATCGTTCTTTCGTGCAATAATTTATTAATTTCCCTATTGACAAAATCGTTATCCGCTATGGAATACGGGTATTGGTCTGTCCCGATCGGATTTTCATATTTAGTACGGATTGTAACTTCAATCGTGGTAGTGACAGGTAATGGTCCTTTGGCGGATTTTTATTTATCGATGCAGGTGTTCCGCCGAACACTGCTTGGGAATAAAAGTCACCTTTATATATTTTTTTTTCTGGCTATATGCCTTAATTTATTATTAATTTACAAAAGAAAGATTCGCGACGAGACACTCTTAGTTTTTTTTTTTTTTTTTATTCTATTTTTTTTTTTTCGACACTTTTACTCGCGCCGACACACTCGCCTGTTTTCTCGAAGGTTGCGGATCTTCCTCTCATTATGGTTAATATCGTAGTAAATAATATATCTCGCGACGTCAAAAATTCTCACCGAAAAAAGATTCGTCAAGTTGTTCTCCCTTTCCCCTTGTTCGACCGTTTTGTATTTCCTCGGTACCTGATGACCGTTTCTACCTCGGCGGTAGCTATTTGGGTTTTTCCCGGTGCTTAATTACCCAGGGTATTTTACCCGTCGGCCATCATTATTTTCGGCTGCGATACTTACAGGTAATTGTTTCTACAGTAGGGTACGTGTTAAAAAATAATTGCCGTCTTTGAGCCTGTAACTACGGTGATCTTTTCGCTATGGAAAAACCGAATTGCGGCTGGCCCCAGAGGAGATCACTGGTATTGTCCAATAGTTGGCTGCGTGGCGTTTTAGTAAATTTTGCCGCGTTGGTAAATGAATTTTTCAGGTAATACATTTCCAACGAATTCGTTTCAGAAAAATGTGATTTTTATGTCGCCGCGTAGGCACGAGGAGTTTGGTGAAACATGCCTCCCAAGTGTACGAGAGCACGTGCAGTTGAGGACGAAAGTGTGCCTGGGCGAACTGAGGGATTTACCTTACAGTGATTTGTGGGTTTCGCAGAACCGCCACAGCCCTATGTCGTTATTCTCTTTCATTAATCTTACTACCGCATCTCTATAGTTTTCGTCTCCTACTATGTAGTTCAGTTTTTTTTTCAAATTCGGATGCTTGACACGTGAACATGATCATTATTATTATTATCATTATTTATTGGGCTATAGGAACCCAGAAATTCAATACCTCACTGACTCGGCTGAGCCATCATTCCTTGTCCTGTGCACTCTCCCTCCACGCTTGACTATCTGTTCAGATTTCCTTAAGGTCAAACCTAACAGTGTCATCCCACCTCCATCGCGGTCTTCCTGTCGGTCACTTTCCCGCTGGTCTACCGTCAAGAATTCTACGCACGGTCCTATAGATTGTCCGGCCCATCTTAATCTTCGCGACCTGATTACTCTCACTGTTGTAGGTTTGCGGTATAGCTCTTCCAATTCGTGATAGTGGAGTATTCTTCATTGTTCTGCCTGCTCGTCATATTTACCACCAAAGATACTCCTTATAACTTAATTCTCGAATACGCGGAATATGTTTCCTTCTCGTTTTGTGAGAGCCCATGTTTCACATCCGTATAGAATAATCGGCATGATTATGGTTCTATAGACCTGAAGCTTTATGTTACGTGATAGCAGATTCGATTTTAGCAGTTTACTGACTGCGTGTCAAACAGCGTTGCCGGAATCCAGTCTTTTGTTAATTTCCTTCGACATTTCGTTACTGGGAGTCAGTATTGTTCCCAGATATTTAACCTCTTTAACTTCTTCAAATATCTTGCCCCTGACATTTATGTGTGTCCCCTGAGGTCCACCGGCTCGCGCGGTAATTAAATATTTTGTTTTCTCTTCACTTATTTCTAGGCCCACCTCTTCTGCCGCTTGCATGATGGTTTCACTGTTTTTTCTTATAGTTTTTAGATTGTCGCCAAAAACCACGATGTCATTCGCATAGGCGAGCACTTGTGTGACCCCGTTCAGAGACGATCCGGCCATGTTGTCGTCTTGTACTTTCGATGATGTACTGGAGCACAAGGTTAAAAAGACATGCTGAGAGGCCATCGCCCTGTTTTAGTGTGTCGCGGATTTCAAATGGTTCTGAGAGGTGGTTTTTTAATCTAATTCGCCCTTTATTTTGGCTCATGCAGATTTGAATGAGGGCGGCATATTTTTTCGGGACTCCCAGCTCAACCACAATATTGTAAAGTATTTGCCTTGCGACTGAGTCTTAGGCTTTTTTGAAGTAAACGAACACTTGGTGAACCGTCTCTCCATATTCCCTCTTCTTTCTCATCAATTGGCTTACTGTGAACATTTGATCGCTTGTTGACCGGTTCCTACGGAATCTGCACTGGTAGTCTCCCAGTATTTCTTCTGCATACTGTGTGATCATCTCCAGTATGACATTTGTTAGTATTTTGTATGTGGTTGGGAGCAACGATATTCCCCTGTAGTTTTCACAGTCAGATCTGGCAACTTTTTCGAACCACATGCTGAGAAGCCATCCCCCTGTTTTAGTGTGTCGCGGATTTCAAATAGTTCTGAGAGGTGGTTTTCTATTCTAACTCGCCCTTTATTTTCGTTCATGCAGGTTTGAATGAGGGGGTATATTTTTTCGGGACTCCCAGCTCAACCACAATATTGTAAAGTTTTTGCTTTGCGACTTAGTCTTTTCTTAAGTCAACGAAAAGTTGGTGAACCGTCTCTCCGTATTCCCACATCTTTCCCAACAATTGCCTTACTGTGAACATTTGGTCGCCCGTTGAGCGGTACGTAGTACGTAGTTTTCAAATCAGATCTGTCAACTTTTTTGAAGATGGGCACGACTATTGATATTTTCCATTCTTCCGGAATGACTTTATTATCTCACATTGTTTTGATGAGTTGGTGGATCTTTCGAGCTGTTTCTTCTCCTCCACGCTTCATAATCTCTGCCGGTATGCAGTCGACTCCGGCAGCGTTGTTGTTTTTCAATCGATGTATTGCATCTACAACTTCGTTGAAAGAGGGCTTTGGGAACTGGGGCTCGGATGTATTGTGGTGTATAAGGCCAGAAAAAATTGGATAGTTGTATATAAAATCGTTTACCTGGTTTTCATGCCGTTTTCTGCTGTTTTCTGGGGAGAGCTGACGGTCCGTGCAGCAGCTTTTTATCCGATTCAATCTGGACAATCTGGTCATCAAATAAATAAATCCTTCTCCAGCTCTTTGGATTCCTCTTCTTCTTCAGAGGGTGCTCCACCACCTTGGTTCTTCTTCCTTACACGACCAGGGCGGCCACTGCCAGATGGTGATTTTAGAGAGAATTTAATGTGTTTCTCCGAATTGACGAATTCACTAAAACGAGTTTTTATTCTTTTTTCTTCTACGTTTTATTTCCACGCTTCACTTTGGCAAATGTTACAGATTCTTTTCGCTTTTCCTCTTTTTAATTTTTTTACTTTAACGTTTAGTTTTAAATTGTTTACTTCAACCTTTAGTTTTAAATTTCTACTTTAACCTTTAGTTTTGTTCAAAACGAAAAACGGGACAATTTACTTCTGCCCTTCTACCTTTCTTCTGGCTGCAACTGAACTCTATTCTAACTGCACTCAAAAACAGTACCGAGCAAGCAAAAACAAACCAAACGGAATTAAAATATCTTGCCGCTTCTCTCTTTCTCTCCACCATCATCCACTCCGAAAACAAAAATCGAACTTGCACACGATCCACACTCGAACAGGGGTATGTCCGCACACTCAACATGTGGATCGTGTGCCTTTCCCACCACCTTACCATCAAATTATATTAAAACCAAATTATATTAAAAACAATTAAATGATGGGGGGGGGGGGGGGCGGAAGCCGCACGTAACAGTATGTACATCTGGTGAGGTTATTTGTGCTTGATGGGTGTGCACATTAAGCAGGTTTTCAAAGTACTGCTTTTATCTTGTGACTATGTTGTTTGTTTCTGTGACCAGACAGCCGTTTGCGTCTGGAATTATTTTAATTGAATTTATACTGCCACACATACCTCTGGTGTTCTTTGCTTTGGCATTTTCTAGGAGTTTTTCGATCCGAGTCTTCTCCCATTCGCGTTTTTTGGCATTTGAAGAGTCTCGTTGTGTCTTTCCGAATCGTCGCGTATCTTTCTGCGTTGACTTCATCATATCTTTTCAAGTGGATAACTCTGAGGCGTTTACGTTGTTCGATCCTCGTCCTGCATTCATGGTCAAACCAAGATTTGGACTTAATTGTTTTCTTAAATCCTAGTACCTTTTGAGCTGTTTGTTTGATTACGAATCTGATCACATTATTGGTTTCCTCTTCCTCACGTCTCCCATTCTCTAGGATGCTAAATCTATTCGTTAGTTCGTCTTGATATTCAGCCCTGTTACGCAGGTCTTTTAGTTTATGATCATGATCATACTATCTAAATCCATTTTTGCGTTCATTTGTTTTAAGCCCTCTAATCCTATGATTAAATCAAATTCCTCTAGCTCCTTGATTTCATAAAATTTGACTCTGTTTTCTAGTATGTGAATATTTCTTTCTGCTCTTACAATACTAATGCCATGTATATGTTCTGGTTGGGTGGGGTTAATTCTTATACTGAAACTTAAGTCTATATTTTCCTCACGATAATTATGGGTTGCACCAGAATAATTTAAAATTACATAATCTTTTTTGTTTTCTTTGTCTTTAAATGCAACAGTGGGCAACCCGTTCCTTACCCTAAAAAGATTATTTCTCATTAAGGTTGCATTTCCGTTGAGCAAGCGGTTGTCCTTTTCCTGGCTGAACCTCTTCGTGTAGTTTATGCGTTGTTGTCTCTGCCTTTCGAATGATGATGTTTGCCAATGTTTTTGTTGTTCATTTACTGATGGAGAGTTTGACTTGAATGGAGTTTGGTCTTCTATTATCTCGAACTGTTGAGTCAATATCTGCGGCAGGTCGATACTGAATTTGCATGTTGGATTTGTATTTGGGTGGTTCAAAATTACGTTTTATTTGATTGTTTGGTTGAATGGGTTGGAATCCTTTTTCTGTTCGATTGAATTTAAACGTGTTATTGTCGTGCAATATTGTGCCTGCCATGGCGTAGGCTGATTTGAGATCCTTGGTCCTATTTACGTGTAGAGTTTCTCGTGTATAGTCGCAATTTAATCCTCGAATGAATGCTCGAACTCCGTCTCGTATCGTATTTTTCTGTAATGGCTTTGTGTTCCCTTTCCACCATCTCTCTTTTGCTTAGAATCAATTTTAAGGATTTGTTAACTTCATCAAAAAACTGCGATAAAGTGAATCTTTCTTGTGTCAGGCTTCGTAAGTGATCTTGTAACACATGTAATGGGCTTTGGTCGGCGTAAACGTAAACAAGTCGATTGATAATCGCAAAAAAATTAAAGATGGTATTATGCATCAATATGGTGTTTGCGGCAGCACCTTGTAACTTTGATTTCACAATTGATAAACATGTAAAATATTTATTTGTTCCTTGAAATATTTTTATATTTTCCATGAGCGTGCATGTCATGCTGCTCCAGGTGTTATGGAAATCTTGATTACCATTAAATACGAGTAATGCTTCGAAGATTTTGGTACCGATTTGCTTCCCATTTTGTAAAGCCAAACTTTCAGGTTTTAATTCTTTCGTAGTCACTGGTTCAACACCAGTGAGTCCACGTGACTGGAATGTGAACATCATCTTTTTCAAATGTTGATTTTCCGCATCTAGGGATTTCTGGTTGTTGGCTAGGTGGGCAATCTGTGCCTGTCGTTCCGCAATTGTTTCACTGTCAGAGGATGCGTGTTGTTCCGTTTCGTTGTCACTCTGTTGGTCCGGTTGGAGTAATATGTTACTTCCTGAAATCCTTCTTCTAAGGGTTTTGATTTTCATCGATGGTTTCACTGAATTGGGATAATTTTATTGTCTAATATTTCTTAGTGCATTCTTAACTATGTAAATTATCATTTGCACTGAAGTTGTTGTTTATATTTTATTATCTAATTCCTCTGTGTTGTATAAATATTGATTCACTATGTGAGTTTCACTATGCTTGTCCAATTAATGATTTTTACCATCCTCCTACATGCGTATGAATTCGTTGCTTGTGCAAATTTTAATTGTTGCTCGGCTTGCTTCTGCTTTACTCTATGTGAATTCTATTTGTTGGCCCACAGATTCGCTTGTTGGACCCAGGAGTTATTATATACTCACATGTATAATGTCTCCTGGCAGGATCGCCAATTATTGAGTCATTTAGCGAGGGCGTCAAAAATAAAACACCAACTTTATTAAAAAAAAATTATTTTAAAGTTACTTCTAACATTGACGGCCCAAGTCTTATTGCTAACCGTATGGAATCCTCTCCACCCTCTTTATACATTGCTTTAATCCATAATTGTTGTTGCTGCCCGCTTCGGTCGATATCCTATGAGAAAGTTCTATTAGCTTGTTATGTATGGGGAGATGCAAAAGATACTTTACTCCATCCAACCTGGCCACTATTTACAAGGCGTATATTTGTCCAAAAATGGAGTTCAACTCCCATATTTGATCAGGCGCACCTAAAACTACACTACACGTGCTCGATAGGATGCAAAAACGAGCAGTGAAACTTATTGGGAACTCAGTCGTAAGTCGATCAATTCCGTCGTTAGAACACAGGCGCAACGTATCATGCCTATCCCTTTTCCATAGGTATTAGCACGGTCGTTGCTTGGCTGAACTTGCTGAATGTGTTCCGCCACTTCAGACATTTCCCCGCGATACCGGTCAATCTGTGAATGCGCATCAGTTCACGTTGAAGGTGGACTTCAGGCGCACAAATAAACATAGAGAGTCATTCTTTAGCCGAACCACACGAATGTGGAATACTCTACCTGATCATGTGTTTCCTCGTCGTTGTAAAGTCCAGACATTCAAGACCAATATACATCGACACCTCCTTTCCTTATCCGCTTCCTCTCCATCCGCTCGCACTGTGCTGTAACATTTAGGGGTAGTTCAAAATCCCCTTTTGTGCGCGCGTTAGTGTAAAAAAAAGCTTGGCGTCGTCATCATTTAGCTGAGTGTGGTAAAGTTCTTGGTTTGTGATTACCAGGTGTACCGGTCTGAAGTGAGCGTCAAGATACAAATGTATCGATAGGGAACGTTTGTTGTGAACGAGCCTATATTTTTTTTTTATTTGGTTGCTATGACCTCTGCCAAACATATTTAGTATGCATCAAGTCATTGTACAAACAACATCATTTTTTTTAATCCTGTTAAAAATGTCGAAATTTGTACCAGAAAATGATGATTCGCTGAAAGCATTAATTTTTTGTTTGCATTTGAAGAAAAGTGCTGCAGAGTCGCATCGAATGCTTGTCGAGGCTTATGGTGATCATGCTCTATCGGAAGCAACATGCAAAAGATGGTTTAAGCGGTTCAGAGATAATGATTTTGATGTGCGAAATGAAGATCGTGGAAGACCACCAAAAAAAGTTTGAAGACGCCGAATTGCAAGCAATATTGGATCAAGATGACACTTTGAGTCAAAAACAAATGGCACAAATGTTAAATGTTGCACAACAAACAATTTCTGACCGTTTAAAAGCTATGGGAAAGATCCAAAAGTGTGGAAACTGGGTGCCATATGAATTGAATGACAGGCAGATAGAAAAGCGAAACACCACATGTGAAACGTTGCTTCTACGACACGAAAGGAAGTCAGTATTGGATCGAATTGTGACTGGTGATGAAAATTTCATTTATTTTAAAAATCCTAAACGCAAAAAATCATGGGTACATACAGGAGAAGCGTCAACATCGACTGCAAAGCGCGATCGGTTCGGAAAAAAGACAATGCTCTGTGTTTGATGGGTCCAGAAGGGGGTGGTGTATCATGGACTTCTAAAACCTGGCGAAACTGTTGATGCGCAACGCTACCGACAACAAATGATCAATTTGAACCATGGATTGATCGAAAAACGACCAGAATGGGCCACAAGACACGGAAAGGTAATTTTGTTGCATGATAATGCTCCGAGTCATACGGCAAAACCCGTCAGAGAAACAATAAAAGCTCTCGGCTGGGAAGTGTTACCCCACCCGCCGTATTCACCAGACTTGGCTCCTTCCGACTACCATTGGCTTTCATCGATGGGACACGCATTGGCTGAGCAGCATTTCAATTCCTACGAAGAAGTCGAAAATTGGGTCTCCGAAAGGTTTGCCTCAAAAGACGACTAGTTTTATTGGCGTGGTATCCACAAATTGCTAGAAAGGTGGTCGAAATGTGTAGAAAGCAATGGCCAATACTTCGAGTAAAATGTTTTTTACTTTCCCAAAAAAACCTTTTTTACCTTTAAAAAAAACCGCTCACTTCATATCGGTAAACCTGATAGATTCGGCGTCATTCATATCTTTGAGGTTGATTTCAAAGTACGAGAATCCATAACAGATTAGATTCCCCGTCACCGTTCATGTCTTTGTGGCTGATAATTTTTATTTTACAATTTCAAAGTACTTGGGTCCATCACTCGCGTGTGTTACGATTGTGGGGTCCACGAGTCAAAAAAAAAAAAACTACGTACAATTTAGTTTTAAACCGTTTGACGGTATCCTTATTTTTTTCTACAACTTTTATTGTAATTTGCTATAATGTTGACAATTAATTAAAATAGTGATTCAATTTTCTAACACCGTTCACTTGGATATTTATCAGCTTACTGCCAAAAGCGACTTCATACACTAATGTACTTCTACATAACGACTCGGTATTGAATCGCAAAAGTGTTTTTTCACTCTATGGAACAAAGGATCGAGAGTTCGGTAGATGCTGAGTCTACAATTTGTCATTATTGCACGTTCCATACCGAGTTCTTAAATCTAGGGTTGCGGCCTATGGGCCGGTGTTGCATGGGGGTCAAGACACTTTGAGAATATTGACCTGGTAGGCGAAATTCCTGTTTAAGCATATTTAGTGGGTGGAAACCTAGGTGTAGGTGGTATTAAGGGGCGCCGGGGTGTCTGGTGTCAACCGTAACTTGCGTCTCAAGTAAGGAAGTTTCCGCGTTGTATCATCTACAATGAAGGTAGCCTTATCCTGGACAATCTAGTGTGTACAACATAAACTAGAAGCGTCACTTGAATACGCAAATCGAAGGATGATGCGCGGAACAGCAATAAGGGGGTGACGGCCGCAGCCAAACTCTTGAGTTGAGACAACAACCAGTCATTTACAGAGAACGACCGTGGCAACTTACGTATCGATTGTTTTAAATATATTTATCTATAATAAAGTAAGTGGAAGGTCCCCAGAGGCCACCGTAGATTTAAGAAAGCTTTTTGTTTTAATCTCGGTTCTCACCAGTATACAAGCTGTCAAATTTCTACCCGGAATTTCTCATTTAAAATTCCCGTGTAAGCCTATTGTCAACTTCCTTTTAGCCACTAATTGGCACCACTATTAGATATAATAACGTCAAGTTTGACCAGTACCTGTCCATTAGTTTGTTTACAGGTACTGATTTTGATGGGTCACCTCAAGTACGTTTCTCGATTTATATAATGGATAATTTGGTTGACCAAAGAGTTTGCATTAAATTTCGTGTTTTTAATGGGATTTCTTGTGCAGAATGCGACGAAGGAAAACATCGCTAAAGTGTAGGAGATGGTGCTTGAAAATCGTCCTTATAGCCCTAGAGAGCTAGCACAAGAGTTCACATTCCACACAAATCAGTCCAGAAGATTTTGGTCGATATTTTGGAGGTAAAACGCGTCATGGCGATCACAAATTAAGGTTATGCTCACTGTGTTCTTCGATCAGCATAGTGTGGTGCACTATGAATTCGTTCATCAAGGTCAAAAAGTCAATACAGAATACTACTTAGGCGTTATGAGTCGTTTGTGAGAGAGTGTTCATTAAAAGAGGCCGGATTTGTGGAAAGACAAATCTTGGATTTTGCTCCACTACAATTCACTATCTCACAAAGCTACCATTGTGAGCAAGTTTTTTAATCAAAATCTCAACTAATATGATCAAACAAGCACGGTGTTCACCAGATATGCCCCCCCTATGACTTTTTCCTGTTTCCCAAATTCAAATTGCCACTTCGAGAAACACGCTTGGATTCGATTGAAGGAATATAGGAAAGTGTGTATGGATGATTTGATTAATCGTTGCCATAAGTGTATTGCTTCGAAAGAAGGGCAGGCGGAAGGCTATACAACAAATGTTGATGATTAATTCAAATTTGTTTTTTGTTGGGAAATTCTTGGTAAACATTTGACCAAATGTATATAAATCGTGTCGATTTTTGTTTTATAGACTCAAAATGGATACTCCGGTTTGGCAATTTTTTTTTTCGGAAGAGGAAAAAATGCATCATCATTATCGGCACTACAACCGGGAACCGGTCTTGCCCTTATTTAGCAAGTCCTGAGGCTTGTCAATTTTCCATAATGATTTGTTTTTTCCGGGCAAGGTCATTAGTCTTGCGCCAGAGGCTCCCCGACGGGGCATCGAACCCCGGTCTCCCGCGTGACAGGCGGGTATACTAACCACTATACTATCGAGAACTACCGAGGAAGAAATTACACGCTATCAAATCTGGTGAGGACGGAGGTTGTCCAATGACGTTTGTTGAGTTTTCAGCGAGGAAATTTGATACCGTATGTACCTCGATGGGACGGCGTATCATCGGCGAGGTAAATTCAAGAATTATTTCTGCACAAGCCTCACTTGTTTGGGGATAGACTTACAGCGTTTGCTACAATAATGAAGGACGTGTGATTCGAACTGACGCTATGGCGGTTAAATTCACTAAAGATGTAAACAATGCTCAACACATCAGGCCATGGCCGCGTGTACGAATTCGATTTCTAAACTGAAGTACACTCAACTGATGTGGAATTGTTATGTTATCGCTATGGTATACGGTTCTGATGCATTTTCTTATTCGATTTTCGTTCGGTGGTCTTCACTATTTGCTTGTGTATTGTGTGTGCATCTGTTAGAAATGGCACCCTACTCCCCCCTAAGTAACTTTGTTACGATCAACTCCTTGTGCGAACGACGGAGCAGGCGAGTGTGCCGGTGCTCTATGCGGAAGTCCTGATCGAGCCGTAAAGTTCTGTTTACTACGAAAAAGTGTGTGTGTGTGTGTGTGTGTGTGTGTGTGTGTGTGTGTGTGTACGGATCACGCCCGGGTCACAAATTATAGCGTTTGCGACGATAATGAAGAACGTGTGATTCGAACTGACGCTATGACGGTTAGAATTACTAAAAATGTAACCAGTGCTCAACACACGAGGCCAAGGCCGCGTGTACGAATTCCATTTCTAAACTGAAGAACACTCAACTGATGTGGAATTGTTATGTTATCGCTATGGTATACGGCTCTGATGCATTTTCTTATTCGATTTTCGTTCGGTGTTCTTCACTATTTGCTTGTGTATTGTGGGTGTATCTGTTAGAAACGCCACCCTACTCCCCCCTCAGTAACATTGTTACGATCAACTTCGTGTGCGAACGACAGAGCGAGGAACGAGCGAGCGAGAGGGCGTCGGAACAGGCGAGTGTGCCGGTGCTCTATGGGGAAATCGTGGTCGTAGTAGTAAAGTCCTGTTTACCTGTGGGAGATTGAGTGCTGTGTGTATACAGATTATGACGGGGTCACCAAGTATAGCGTTTTTGCAACGATATTGAAGAACGTGTGATTCGAATTGACGCCATGACGGTTAGAATCACTAAAAAGTGAACCAATGCTCAACACATCAGGCCACTGTCGCGTGTACGAATCCGATTTCTAAACTCAACTACACTCAACTGATGTGGACTTGTTATGTTATCGCTATGGTACACGGCTCTGATGCATTTTTTTATTCGATTTTCGTTTGGTGTTCTTCATTATTTGCTTGTGTATTGTATGTGTATCTGTTAGAAACGCCACCCACTCACGCAAACGTGACATAACGTTTAGATCATATTCTTTCTTGACAGTTTGACCCTGTGGTACTCATTTGTAGTGCACCACACCATGGATATGAAAGAGAACAGTGAGCATCACATTCACTTTTGAGCACAATTCCCTCCACTTATTTACGTGTCATACTCGTAGACATGGCTACCAGATATGATGTGCTCCATGAACGTGGGATGCAAATAACGGCAGTCCAGTGTGTTCATAAAGACCTGTTCAGGACATCGTTTTTGAAGAAAATTCGTGTCACTTGGAATGAGCTTTACGCGGACAGATCGCATGTCCATACTATCCATTAAAATCTGATAAATAGACTTATGGGGAAGAAGTATGTACCTAACAAGGGCACGAGATTCCCTGCTTCCACCATCATAAATGGTTCCACCGATACAATTTCGGGACTGTTAGTAGGTCCGGCGAAAATAACAATCGCGATCACCAAAAACAATGACAAACAATAGAACGGCCGGAAAGGAAAAGTACGATGCAACACACTGGTGGAAACTGCAACACATGAAAAGAAACGCACGGTTTTTATTTTGGTTTATTTTATGGGAAACAAACTATATTTATATTACTTTTGTTAACACTATTGGGTCCGATGCAAATTAATATTAACACTGACTTAAATAATCTCTTTCTTTTGGTCCGGACAATGAAATGCAATTTTTATCCGCACAAGCGACTCGCACGATTCAATAATACACTCGAGGGGTGTTAAACTCGCGACTCCCGATATATTCAGGTATGTAATTAGGCGTCTCCGCGGTGACGGAGAGCGGGAGCGACGCGTGACCGTGGCGGTCAGCGGATGGTAAAGGACTCAACGAGGCTAGAATTCTGACATGAATTCCATTCTAGGTTAAGGTTAAGAAAACAAGAGATGAGATAGAAAAAACTTTTCTCTTAAGGGTGCGACTACCAAGGACATGCACTCTTTCAGTGCAATGGTATGCGTAAGTAAATGTATCGCCATTAGGAAGAAGTGCTAATGGTTTTCTATTTACACAATGGGAAATGTGTATCGCTGGTGATGCTAAAGGGATCGAATTGTATACATGATCACATGCGAAGAAATTCGTTTTATGGCACTAGACGCTAGATGCGTGTATTTGCTTTTGTTTGCAAATGGTGCGAGTTAGGGAATTTTATTGCTGGGAGAAAAAGGTCGCTGGCCAATGTGTACGAAAAGAAATTTATCGTACACATGGCAAAGTTGGAAAATATACGGCGCAATATTTATGGCCCCTGTCATGGCGGTTACATTATATGCAAACTGAATCATTTTGTTTACAGGGATTTGTCTGGTACCGATGGTGCCGAATTGGTTTGGAATTCCAGATAAGCAAAGAGAGAAATCTTAGGGAAAATTGTATGCGAAGAGATGCATGAAAAGGTAAGTTTTCTTTACAGGGACTTTACGATTATAGCTTTGATCTAATTAATGCGTGAAGCATTTTCAGGTGCTTAATGCGATTGCATTAGCGAAATTATATGATTGGATAGACTTATGGGTGTTTTTTAGGAAGGCGAACCGTGGGGTTTGGCGGAACCGCCACAGACTCATCAAACATGTTAAATTCGTGTGCCACCTTTCTCAAGCAGGATTTTTTTTAACTTGTTTCACTTCCCTCAACAATGATGAACATATAGCTCAGTGCCCTGCACATTTTTTTACACTAACGCCAGCACAAAAGGGGATATTGAAGAGCACAATGCGAGCGGAAATGTTATTTTTTCTCGGCCGAATCCATTACCCAAGGTCTGAAAGACTGTCAGGGATTTCTCCTAATCAATTCGCGTAGTTTATAGATTAATGGGATGCTACTTAACCGGGCGGCTAGGCATCAGGGTTCAACCTACCACTCGACCGAAGTGTGTCCTGACGGTTTCTCAGTATAATTTTGCTCACTTTTTCGAAGCTATCTTTGCCCCAACTTGTTGACGGGCATCTAAGTTTGGCTGGTCTTCGACGACTCCTCAACCCCCGTTGAAGTCACTGTACCACTAAGATGTACGGGATTTCGAATCACCATAAGCCTTCTACAGCATCTTCAAGTCATCGACATACGAAATTTCCTTCGCACAGAGGTGTTGTGGGGAGGAAGTATGTACGAGCATGGGCACTTGATTCACTTCCTCCTCCATCATTCACTCCGCTGAAAACAGTTCCCCGGACACAACGACAGGACAAACAGCGAAATGTCTCTGAGGGGAAAACAGGCGCACCGAGAGGGAAACACAAAGCGAAACTCCGCGACATCAACACAGGAAAAGTTAAACAGACTGTGGTAACTACATTTTCTTTTATTTTATTTTAATGTTACTCTGTTCGTTGACGGTGACACAAATACACAATTTAAAACAAAACGATTTGATGTAACTTTAAGTTTAAATGTTATTCGACAGGGAAAGCACCGAATGCATTTCGTGGTTACCGAACGCGACTCTCGACTCACGCGATTATCGCTCCCCTGTGCGCACCAGGGTAGCGATGGAGACATGACCTGATCAGGTCGAAGGATGGAAAAGGACTCAACGATATTCAATCGTTGTTAATAGAAATTCAGCTGGGAAATTGGTTCTCTTAAATTAAGGGTGCATTTCCTGTTCCAAGAGAGACGTAAAGCCTCTCTTTTGAGTAACCAAACCGATCTCATAGAGGAGATCTTCACGATACACAAGTGTGTGTGTACGTTGGTTCTTTTCATGGCTCAACGCTATGACGAATAACCTGAAACACAAAGCAAGGGAAATGATCGTAGAGATGTTTGTTTATGCGAGAAGGTTACTGGGAAACGGATCCAGAACTATGTAGGATAAAAGAGATTTATGACCCGTGTCTATGCTGTGGTGCGGATGCGTAGGTAAATGTATTGCCATTAGGAAGAAGCGCTAATTGTTTTTCCATTTACACAATGGGAAATGTGTTAATGGCATCGCTAGTAAGGGTAGGTATTGAGTTCCTATTTGCATTTGAATGTGCTGTAGGATTAACTTGATGCAAGAGACGCGGAATGCGTATTTGCTTTGGTCCCTAGGGTGTAAGTCGCCGGCCAATGTGTATATAGGGAACATTGTTGTACACATGGCGCGGCTGGAAAAATAGACGGCGCAGTATTTATGATCCCTGTCATGAAGGTTACAATGTATGTAAATCTAATTATTTTGTTTACCGGAATTCATCTAAGGAAATTTGACTGGCGACGTAGATGCCGAAATTGAATGGAAATTCCTGGTAAGCTAATAAAGAAATCTTAAGGAGCAGTGGTATGCGAAGATAATGCATGAAGGTAAGTTTTCTTTACAGGGACTTAAAGATCATAGATTTGATCTCTTAAATGCGTGCAGCATTTTTAGGTGCCTAATGCGAATGCATTGGCGAGGACTTGAGCGTGTTGGGTGATGATTATGGGGGTTTTTCAGGAAGGTAAACCGTGGGATTTGGCGGAACCGCCACAGTGTGTTTTAATATGTAGGTCCACCATTGTGAATCGTGCATGACAGAAGCTCGTGCCCATGGCATCTTTGGAAGATTACACATCCTCTGGCACAATCATACAATAACAACCCACAGATATCTACATTTTTTTATCCCCCCTCTTTTCACAGCGCCCTACGGTAGCTGTTCGAACTAGAGGGACATCAATATTTTATTTATTGGTGTGTGAATATTATTAATTTTAAGAAGAATTTGAGCATTTTACGTCCTACATCCATAGAACCACGCTCTAAGGAAGTATTAAAAAACTACAACGACATGTAGATTTTCCTGTATTCAAACCTATTTTCATTTGTCCGATTTCTTCTCGTACAACAGCACGTCCATAAATATTACGTAAACTTTTAATTCCAACATGCGTATCAACCAATATCAAAATATTGTTTGTGCACTAAATGTACATCATGAGCGTTATGTTACCTTTGGCATGTCGGACAGCCACTGGAGACTAATCTACCCTAAATTCAAAACACATGTGCTTCTTAAAAGTGTAAATTACCCCAACACTTCCCAATGGACGCCAATCAAGGACCACACGAGATATGGCACACGCTTCTTTACTCTAAACACCTCTTAAACACAGTCAGTCTATAGCGAATCCGCGTTTACCCATTGGAAAATTAGCACCGATAATAATGCAAATCAAATTGGAAATCTCTATTTGCAAATCGGAAGCCTGATGCCAGGGCTAAATTCATTCTGTTTGCTCCTCGTTCTACTGTCGGGATTCATGTCCGTGCCCAATACCCCTCAGAGTTTCGTCAAGCCAGTCAGCTTAATAATGCCCTTCTCGATCATCAAATCCAATGATGTTCGGTTTAGATCTGGCGAATTGTCCACAAATTGCATCGTCTACTTTTGAATGGTGTGTTTATCTCCGGCAAATACTGTCCGCTGCAACCTCACCAACCTATTAACAACATTCCAACATAGTTCAAACAATTTACCTTCAACAGCAACATTGAAAAATTTACTACTCGCAAGGTATTTGCTCTACAGGTCAATTGTATGGCAATTTCAACATGGTTAACCGTGTGTCGACTACCCGGCTGTATAGTGAATCAAGTTCGTTGTTACGCCACTTACCTTCAGGTACTGCCATGGACGAGATTAAAAAATGGACACAGGCAGCTCCTGTTCCATGTCCAGCCAATGTTATGCTTTGGGGATCACCTCCAAATGCAGCGATATTCTCCTTTAGCCAGTGTAGGGCGGCAATAATGTCCATTAGGCCGTAGTTGGCTGGCAGTTTCGCATACGGGTCGGTGTTGGCATTCAAAAAACCTGGAATAATACCAACAACGAAAAATAATAAAAAACCGTACATTTGCCCGGCTTAGCATATGTAAATTCAAACGACTTTCCACGACATGGTTCTACTGCTGTGCAGACAACATGTTTCAATTAAATCTACTGGCAAACAATAATGTATGCTCTTCAAGCTAATCCAACTGAATCAATTGCCAAATCTTTTCAATTCATTATCCACAATTTCCAACAGCAGCAAGGACGTTGCTCGTCCTGCAACTACTGCTAACACAAAAACTGTTTCTCATTCACAAAATAATTATCAAAGGAAAAATCGAAAAATAACTCACACACATAGTAAAAAACCAAGTCGAAGAATGAGGAGGGGAAAGTTAATGTACTTACCAAGGACTCCAAGGCGATAATTAATTGTGACAACGAGAATCTGACCGTAGCTAGCCAGCACAGAGCCATCATAGGGATTTCCACTATTCCATTCATAGGATTCGCCGTGAACAAAAACTAATACTGGATATTTGGATTGACCAGTACTGCCCGATCCACCACCACCGCTTCCACTATTGCTGTTATTACTGTTACCGCCTCCACTACTGCTGCTGCTGCCACTACTACTGCTACTACTGCTTCCGCTACTGCTGCTGCCGCTACTACCACTGGCCGAGTCCCTGGAGCCAACTGCAAAAGCCAAACACAAGACAAAAAAAAAAAACAAATTTAAAAAACTAGAAAAAAAAGAAATCGCAAAAAACTTCACGAGGGTAAAATTTAATGAGAAACTTACAATCCGGAAATTTATTGACTCATTTTCGCAAATAGATTACCGGACCGGAAGCTAGTTTGAGAATCGACCAGTAAGCCGCAAATGAGGGAGCACCAGTCCGAGAGGATATCCCATTGAGTGTGAATGAATCACTTTAAAGCGATTAAGTCGAGAGTTTTCGCTTCTCTAATATTTTATCGCTCGTCATCCGAGAGATTTATTTTTGTGTGTGCAGTTTGTAGTTTTCCTTTCTTTTACTACTTACTTCTGTTATGGTTCAGTAAAAAGAAACCCGAACAACAAAAACCCACCCATAAACCTCGTACTGATGAAGCTAAGGCACTGATTTGAGGATACCTACGATTACTACTAGACTTAACATACCATTCGATATCCTATTTATATGGCAAAGTCGGTAAAACACCGGTGATTTGTAAGAGATAGCACACAAAGTTTGGGTGATAAAAAGCGAACTATAAAACTGCGCTGGTAGAACTCTCACAGGCACTGGTGTTCATAAACTAGCAACTCGAGTTGCAGAATATGAATTCTGACAAGAAGGTCGGTGTACCCATTAAACCCATACAAACATTTATTTATTTTTTACTTAGAGGATTTTGTGATATCTGTGTGGATGGCAAATTGGAGAGTAGGTAAGGAAAGGAGATATCAATGCACATTGTTCCTTAATGCGTGGAAACACACGTCCAGGCAGAGCGTTATCCGTCCGTGTTGTGCTTTCAAGTAAATGGACGCGTGATTTCATTTGAAAAATGAAATGCACTTGCGGCGATTTAAACAGATTACGCATATGCAAACGTAACGAAGAACGCAGCACCGAAAGAGAATCGAAAAAATCATCAGCACTGTATACTAGAGCATTCCTGGTTCGAATTTAATTCTCTCTTGGTAAGAAAACTCATCACGAAGGTACGCTAAACTGTAAAAGTGTAAAACAGATATGGAGGATGCGTTGCCCCATAATTATAATGTACCTAAGTCGTCTAGAAGTTGCAATATTCAGAAGTTGCAAAATCCCTTTCGGTGTTGTATCAAGTATATAAATAGCTGTCTCTGATGCCCATAGTCAAATATGGGAATTTAATTCCAATTTATAACGAATACATACTAAAGCGTTTTTGCGATGATAGTGGAGAACGTGTGATTCGAACTGACCCCATGACGGTTACTAAATCACTAAAAATTGAACATATGCTTAACACATGAGGCCACTGTCGCGTGTACGAATTCGATTTCTTAACTCAAGTACACTCAACTGATTTGTTATGTTATTGCTATGGTATACGGCTCTGATTCTTTTGCGTATTCAAATTTCTTTCGGTGTTCGAACTGCGCCATGACGCTTACTAAATCACTTAAGATTTAACCAATGCTCAACTCATTAGGCCACTGCCGCGTGTACGAACTCGATTTCTAAATTCAAGTACATTTAACTGATGTGGAATTGTTATGTTATCGCTATGGTATACGGTTCTGATGCTTTTGCGTATTCAACTTTCTCTCGGTGTTCTTCACTATTGGCTTGTGTACTGTGCGTGTTCCTGTTAGAAACGCTACACTACTCGTCGTCGGAGCAGGCGAGTGTGCCGGTGCTCTATGCGGAAGTCGTGATCGTAGTAGCAAAGTCCTGTTTACCTATGGGAGATTGAGTGTTGTGTGTATACATATTATGACGGGGTCACCAACTATACGTTTTTGCGACGATAGTGAAGAACGTGTGATTCGAACTGACGCCATGACGGTTAGAATCACTAAAAATTGAACCAATGCTCAACACATCAGACATCATGTCGCGTGTACGAATTCGATTTCTAAACTCAAGTACACTCAACTGATGTGGAATTGTTATGTTATTGCTATGGTATACGGCTCTGATGCTTTTGCGTATTCAAATTTCTTTCGGTGTTCTTCACTATTTGCTTGTGTACTGTGGGTGTTTCTGTTAGAAACGCCACAACACCTTTCAAATCGTAGCAGGATTGAATGGGATGAAGTATTTCTTTCACCTCTTAAGGAACCCGATACATTTAGCTCTACATTTAACAGCCAGAAATATATAGTTGCTCCAACTAAGAGTCGAATTAATACGAGTGCCAAGAATTCATAATTCCTTGGGTTTGACGATGCAAATGTCATTCATTGGCAGGCTAAAGAACGATTGTTGGCATTTATCCATATGTCTGGGCTTTTACAAAATCTGATACGCACTCTTGGACTTATGGGTAGTGGGAGATTTCAACCAATCACCACAGATACACACTAGAGTCCGGACGTGTGTTCAGTTCGATTAGCAGAATTAGTAACCAGTCTTTTGTAGTGTTGACGGAGAAAGTGAGTCATATATTAATAAACATAAATAAACTAAATACAAGGGTTGCCTTTTATATTTCGGGATTAGAGAACAAAAACAAATATTAATCATCGAAAATCACTTTATTGTTTTTCAAAATATTCCCCATGAAGATCTATACACTTTTGCATGCGTTTGAAACAATTGTCGAAGCACCTTTGCCACTCTGATTGAGGTATCTCCAACACATGCATTCTGAATGCAGCAACCGCTTCTTCAGGTGTCGAAAAACGTTGACCTCTCAGTTTGTTTTTTACGTACGGGAATAAAAAGAAGTCATTCGGTGCCAAGTCAGGACTATACGGCGGATGACCCATCAAATCCATGTTTTGGCTGCTCAAAAATGCAGTTGTCGCAGCCGATGTGTGAGAGCTCGCATTGTCGTAGTGAAGAGTGTTCCGTCATTGGCAGTTGATTTTCCTGATTTCTTGGAAGACAACTGGCAAACAAATGGTTGTGTACCACTCAGAATTGACTGTTCTGCGTTCTTCTAGTGGTACGGTTGCGACATGTCCAGTTTTTCCAAAAAAACAGGCGACCATTTGCTTGGAAGTGCTTCGTGCGCGAACAACTTTTGTTGGATTTGGCTCATCTTGAAACACCCAGACAGTCGACTGCTGTTTACTTTCGGGCTCATACGCGTAAATCCACGATTCATCACCTGTCACGATGTCATAGACGTGTTTCGAAGCACCGCGACCGTATTTTTTGAGCATGTCTTTCGACCAATTGACACGAGCCTTTTTTTGGGCGATTGACAAATTGTGTGGGATCCAACGCGAACAAATTTTTTTGACAGTCAAATGTTTATGCAATATTGAATGTATGCTGGTCCCACTAACGCCTAAGGTTGTCTCAATCTCACGATAGGTCACATGACGATCTTCCAATATCAGTTCGCGCACAGCATCAATGGTTTTCGGAACAACAACTGATTTTGGACGACCTTCACGAAATTCATCTTGGAGTGAACTACGACCACGATTGAATTCACCATACCATCGATAAACACTGGCCCTTGATGGAGCTTCATCGCCAAAAATTGAATTAAGTTCATCCATGCACTGTTGCTGAGTTAATCCACGCCGAAAGTTGTAAAAAATAATCGCACGAAAATGTTGACGATTTAATTCCAGTTTTGGGCCGAGATGAATCTTTTAAGTTACTGTAAACAACACAAATAGCGCTCGTATGTCAAAACGTTCTGAGTGCGTATAACCTCAAAAATGTCCAACTTTACGACAGAGCTGTCAATTGCCGGATTGCAACACTAGGGTTGCCAAATCCCGAAACATACGAGGCAACCCTCGTATTAATGTAACAAGTGCAACATACAATAAATATACTCACGTTCACGTCAAAAGTTTAAATTCAATAGACATGTGGTGACCAAAATCAATACAGTGAAAACAGTCAACAAGGAAATTCAAAAACAAACAAACAAATAATAAACGCAAACACTTAATTCTAGAAACTAAGTGAATTATAAACACAGTGTATAAAATAAAATAAAACCGAAAAACAATTGTGCCTAATTCACTGAAGTGCGAAAACTAAAATAATAATCAACTATAAGAAACAAAATATATCACATCGGTCGCAAGCGCGAAAAACAAAAATAACAATGTATTGCCCGTTAAGCAATCTGTATTTAAATTGACAATTAGCGTGGGTGTTGGGTGACTGGCTCTTAGTCGGTGCTAGGTAGAAAAACCCTCGGTTCACATATCATGTAACCATTCCAGCCAGGGATAATTATCATTGCGTCGCCTATTCCCAGCTTCATTCATGTATACGATAAATTTCTTTATGTATACATTTAGCTGGCGACGTTTTTCTCCCAGCAATAAAATTTCCTAACTCGCACAATGTGCAACCCAAAGCAAATACGCATTCCGCGTCCCTTGGCATCAATTGAAATCCAAGCATAAACAATGCAAATAGGTATTCAATACGTACCCTTACTAGCGATGCCATAAACACCATTTCCCAGTAACCTAGCTAAAACCAATTAGCACATTTTCACATCGGATCATCGTCTCTTTGTTAACCGCACACGTTCCAACAAAGATTCCATTGGCATCCGACGATTTCCGTTTTATTTGCTTTACCGAAATCGTATCCTAGGAACGCACTTTATGTCTTTCTTTGTTCTAGGCACACATACCACCATGATCACGATGAACGAGTGAGCTCTGAACGAGCAAGATATCGTGAAGTCGTAATTCAATCTCTGTGGCGGTCGGATCGCCTGCCGTCCACCGTACCGGCGCGGTACGGTGGGTTCTCTAGAAGTCTTTTTTTCCTTCGCTCCCCGGTGTAGTGTGTACGTTCGAACGTTTCAACGAGGTATATTAAAAGGCGCGAATTTATATTCCAAACAAAATTGTACAATCAGTTTAAGTACTTTGAACAACTTGAATTAGTATTTTTGACAATTGTTTTAGTCTTAGTGTTAATTAATAAAAAAACATCATCATTATAAATTACACTCAGCGTGTTCAATTAATTCCTCCTGTGTGTGACGTTTTTCTCTTGGCGAACATTTTACTGCGCTGTTCAGTGTGTTATCCTTTTTTTTACGTACCCTGTGTTGGTCTTTGGTGTTTCCTTTTGTGTCGGCGTAACAACGGACGCACCTTCGCGCGTGAACAATTTATGATGGAGGAGGAAGTGAACCAAGTACCCATGCTGGTATATACTTCCTCCCCACAGGGGTTTGTAAGCGAAGGAATGCTTGAAAAGGTAAGCATTCTTTTGCAGGTACTTTTAGGTTATAAGAATTGGATCTATTTGATGCGTGAAGCATTTAAGATGCTAATGCGATTTGCATTAGCGAAAGCTTATGCAGACTGGGTTGTGGTTATGGGGTTTTTTTCAGGAAGGCGAGCCGTGGGATCTGGCGGAACCGCCACAACCCACTTTTCTTGTGACTGTTGTATATTGTGTCTTCGCTGCATTGAAGTCGACAAGATTGGCCCTTCCCCACTGCAGGCCCCTATCTAGAAACTGATTCAGAGAGTCAATCTGTCTACATCTCAGCTGATGAGACGCAGATGCACCAATCGGCCGAACACTCGAAAAGGAGGAAACAAGCGAACTAACATCCGCAAAACTGAACACTTTGTTATCCGTTGTCTCCAACAAATCATTTATGTGAAACAAAACCAAGGTTGGAGCCAAAATAGGACCTTGGGGCATCCCCAAATTAACAGGATACAGATCCGAACACTCGCCGTCCACAACAACCCGGATCGATCGATTTTCAAGGAAGCCCTTCGTCCAGTCGCAAAGCTTTTGGGAAAGTCCATATGAACGAAGTTTGCTTAGAAATGCCCCGTGCCAGACGCGGTCAAAAGCCTTGGAGATATCCAATGCGACCGCCCTTGACTCACCATGCCGCTCAATCGTAGATGTCCATATATCGGTTATACCATAAGTGTCAAAATGTCTCCCGTGGACCGCCTGCCACGGAATCCGTATTGAAGATCATTCAGAAGTCCGTTGCAGTCCAAATACTTAACTAACTCAGTATTGATGACTTTTTCCATCACCTTAGATAACATAGACAGTAATGCTATCGTACGGTAATTTGTGGGAGACACTTTTTTCCCGTCTTTGGGATTGGCTGAACTCGAGGGATTTTCCAACAGGCAGGAAAGGTGCTCCGTGCATAAGATAAGCGGAAGAGTCTGCCAAGGACCGGCGATAGTTCTGGAGCACAGTTCTTAAGGACTATTGCTGGTATTCCGTCCGGGCCGGTTGCCTTCCTCCAATCCAGTTCTCGTAGAATGCGTTGAGTAGTGCGCGGACGAAATCTCTCATCTCGCATGGAAGACCATACCGGCGCGATCACAGGTGGCTCCAAAAGGCCGAGATCGAGGCTTGAATTCGCGAACACATTAGCTTTATCCTTTGAATTCGTGACTAACGTCCCGCTGTCTGTCACCAACGTGGGGAAAGAGGAAGAAGCGAAGTTACTGCTGACAGCCCTTGCTATTGACCAGAAGGAGCGCGAACCCGTCGGGTACCGAAGGAGTTTATTGGCCACTCTGTCGTTGTGAGCTTTCTTCGCGGTATCAATCGCCTGGTTGCACGCGTTTCTGATTCTAAAACAATTCGTTCTGTTAACCTCGGTAATTAAAAGCTCTATTTTTTGCCACTGTAAACTGCTCGCATTTTTTATCAAACCAAGGTTTATCAGAATAATACATACCGTCTTAGCACACGAAACCGCGCCCCTCTCTATAACCCCACCCCCTCCCACCGACCAGACGACCGAACCTACCACTGCTTCAGTAAACTTCTATCACGGATGACGAAAAATGTCAACTTTAACCCCTCTTTGTTTGATTTCAACCTCACTACCCGCACTCTCAAGCACCGTCTCCTGAATCATGCCTCACAATCACACCCGAATCTTAAAAAGCGTTTCCTATACTTGCCTCCACATCCCGCCACTCCTCTTGTCATTATAGTAAAATATTCTGCCTTACAATAAGTTTAACTTAGTTGGGGTTTTATATAAATTGGTGTGTACGTATATACTTTATATAAGGTGTAATGGGGCGGCAGGCCCATTACACTTTAAACATTAAACATAGGGTTTTCGTTTTTTGGGCCTTCGGTTTTTGGATGCTTGTTCTTCGTTTTATTATTTTTTTTTTTTTGCTACGCTGTTTGGGTTTTTTTTTTGATACTACTTCACTAATTGGGGCTTCGTTAATTGGGTCTCTGTTGTTCAAGCCACCCTTGGAATGTCATTCTTTGCACCTACAGTCTTTAAACCTTGTTTGCTGCGGTTTCGTTTTTTTCACATTTTGGATCTCCATTAATTATGTTGTGGGGTTTCTCTATATTACATGGAGAACCAACCCACAATTCCAACCAGAATGTCCGTTTTATTTCGACCGCTTTCAGCGTGTCATATTATCCCCTATTCCTCCGTTCATCCTATTCACCTGAAATAACATGTTTTCCCCAAGGACGCATAGCTAAACTCATTATTCTATGCAAATAATGCATAATTGAGTTTACCTACCATTTGCGCCATACAGCAACTCCATTACTCTAACCATGAGATTTTCATCGGAGATTCCATTAGTGTTGGTTAGCAACAACCAAGTTGAATCAAACGACGCGGTTGCATCATCATTCATTGGCTTGGGTAATTGCCGCATTCCTTAGCGTTTTTCCCACGGTATCATTTCCCTAGCCGATGTAGCGTCCTATCGATTTTCTGCAGATCATGCATTAGCTTGGGATCAATGATCTCTTTTTGCAGGTGAATAGCATCAGCTAAATTTTCCTCCCCTCCATAATTCTGTCTTTCCATAGTGCGATGCCCTCTGAGATCACCACAATCACTGGACCAGTCTCAGACGCGGCATTAATACACACACACTAAGCCAGATCAACCCTGGGTTATTGTGCTTTCCTTTTGATTTCTTCATCCTTTCTACGCCCTTCGAGGTCGAACGAATACGCAAGTACTTATCTACCTCGATGAGCGTGGGGAATTGAAGGAAGCACAAGAGAGCAATATTACCATTGGCTGATCGTTGTGTAAAAGCAGAAATCCCAATTTCCATCCCTAATTCCAACCAGTCACTATCCAACCACTATCGCGTGAAGTCACGTCACTCGCGCTTAACTTTAATTTAATCATTCGTAAAATTACAGACTAGGTTCAATGCAGAACATTTTATCTTTCGCGTAAAGTTTTATGCTTGGCACGAAAAGTCGGTTTAATTGTCCTCCCGAAAATAGTTCATTTGATCACGTTAGTTGTGCACGTGGAATCCTTGAATGATAAGTGGAGAATAAACTCAAATGTGTAAATTGTATATCAAACGAGAACAATAAAAAAAATGATAGTACAGCGGAACGACCTCTGAGTGTTTTCTCTAATTGCATTTACCAGGATTTTTGTGGATATTTACCGGAGCAACATCGTGGGGAAGAAAGGAAACCGTGCCCATGTTAGGCATTTTACTTCTACCCCCCACAATGTCATCATTCGTTAGATTTTCATGATTCGGACTTTCATTCTTTAGGTCTTTCCATCTTTATATCTGTGTTCTTTGACTCGTCATTTTTTGTGTCTTCATTCTTTGGGTTTTCTTTCTGTGTATTTTTGGTTTTGCGGGATTGCTAATTTGACCAATGTTCCTTGCATTTTCGTTTTCTGATCGTTTATTTTTCGGTCTTTCGTTCTTTCTGCATTCATGATTCCATCCTGCATTCTGGCCTCTATTCTCATTTTTTAGGCCTTCGTTTCTTAGGTCTACGTTCTTCGCACTTTCCTTCTTTATAGTGTCGTTGTTTGCGCGTTCGTAATTTTGGACCATCATTCTTATAGGCTTTCATTTTTTGAGCATACGTTCTTTGAACCGTCGGGCTTTGAACTGACGTTGTCTGGCTCTCCATTTATTGGGGCCCAAGTGGTCTTTGAGTCTAAGTTCTTTGGACCCTTCCTTATGTGCTCGTTTTTTAGCTTTCGTTTTTTCGATCTTCGCTCTTTGATCTTTCGTTCTTTGGACCGTCATTATTTAGGCTTTCTTTTTTGAGCTTACGTTCTTTGAATCATCGGTCTTTAAACTGACGTTCTCTGCCTCTCCATTTTTTTTTTGGCCTTTCTTCTTTGAGACTTAATTTTTTTGAACCTATGCCCAAAAACGTCCATTCCATTTCCTCTTGCAATGAATTACGTTCGTTTCAAACAATATTTTATGGGTGGACAACATTTGAGAGGGGTCGATTTGAGCCTTTATTCTTTGGACCGTCATTTTTTAGGCTTTAATTTTTTGAGCATACGTTCTTTGAATCATCGGTCTTTGAAATGACGTTCTCTGGCCCCTTCATTTGTTGGGACCTTTCTTCTTTGAGACTTCATTTTTTTGAATCTATGCCCAAAACCTTCCATTCCATTTCCACCTGCAATGAATTAGCTTCGCTGCAAATAATATCTTATGGGTGGATAACATTTGAGAAGGAAAGTGTTTTGAACACCATTGACAACAAGGTATAAAGCTAAGGACGTAATTAAGAATTCACGCACCACATAATAATATTGTGACGAATTTACGAACATGAAGCACGCCATCTAGTACGAGATAGACGACATAGAGAAGCAGGCAAACTGACAGCGGAGTAATAAGTGTCAGCCAACAGTCAAGAAGAAGAGAACTGACAGCGTAACAGGGGGATCGATGTCAAGGGAAGTGTAAATAACACGTGTAGAATAATAAGTAAAAATAGAGTAAACCCATTAAAGCCGAAAGAACGAGCTTTTGCAATTTGATTTAAATTATTTCGCGATCCAGAGATCGGACCTAGGGAGCCGCTAAACGTAAACCCGAAAATCCGTAACAATATTTTGTTAATATAAAAATTGAATATGTTTGTGAAGCTATACTCCGACATTGTTTACCAGGCAATGTTGCCAACTATTGGGAAAAAGAGGACTTTATTTGCGAAGTAATGAAGGACAAGATTCAGACAACAGCCGTGCGTACAAGTGAGCATTTGAACTCGATACTTAAGTTGTGTGATCGCTACGTGATGCTCTGGCAGACGGCATTGATGAATGTTTTCTGAGTCTCTTGCGTGTCAAAATGCCGCAATAAAGCTATGTATCTATGCATCAGTTTGCTCCCAGTTTTGTAACTCTGTAACCCTATGTGGTCTCTCCTTATACGTAGCCGCACCCTGGTAACTTTCCTTCCTGTTCTTTTGCCCACTGTCCCTGCCGTGTATTTCTAGTTTACACTCATTGGATAATCTTTCCCTTGTAGCTTGCCGGCGCAATTCTGTCACACTTGTAACCCCTTCGACTCAAGAACACGGCTGAGAAATATATTCAACCATTTGATATACTCTTTTCGGACATTTATAAGCACATTTCTGAAAAAGGATTCTCCAAGCGCATATCAGATGCATGGACACAACGTATTCACAACCTAAGGATCGTGAATGAACAGACATGAAACTAAAAATGTAACATAACAACAAAGCTGTATGGCACAAACATTATGTATCTATATATAGTTTCTTTTTTGTAGATGTATATATACTAGTTTAATATGAATTTGGTTCCGCAAGGTCGAAAGCTCTAAGCTACGAAATTGGTGTCGTTCCTAAGGAAAACCCGTAATTGTCCGGATGTGTTTAACAGAGTCGTCACAGGTCGTTAGGAAGATGGGGGTGATGGGTCACTTTTTTGGAAAATTGGTTGGATATACGTCGACTTCCATCTATAGTGTACATGTGCATTTTTTTAATCTTAAATAGAATTTGCTATCCTACTGTAGACATAGTTTAAGACTTTTTTTTAGTATGTTCTAGCAAAACATTATGAATAGGCTTGTACTTAAGGATCGCTACCAAACCATCCAAATTTACTTTAAAAATCAGTCGTCGATTCGCGCCATTTGCAGACGGATTGGTGTTTATTCATAAATGATAGTGTTATTTGGGTTAACGCCCAAAATTGCCGCATATGGCGTGAGAAAAAAACAACATTGATCCTACAGAATCCATTACCTCTAGAAATATTCACCGTGTGGTGAGGTTCGACCGCATTTCTTCAAAAAATGAAATGAAATCGACGACCGGTGGAAAAGATTTGGCAGCGGTTTATTGGGTGAAGAAGAACATCTATTCAAAAGTACAACGGGATAGCCATCCCGTCAAGAGAATTCGATAATTTTCAGCGCTTTAAGGAGCTCGGGTTATCGATATTTATCTAAATTTAGGAGAAGACATTAAGTGGCTCCTAGAACTATCCTAGTATCAATGCCCAAGTTATCTAAGAGCAGAAGAACCTCCATTGTTGTGGATACAGATGGGATATAATCGAAGTTTTATTTATGATTTAAAAAAAAAATCATATTTTATTCACCAATATTGGTCGTGTTGTCTCATGCTAGCATATATAACACATTCTTGGTCTAAGCATATAAGCAACATTGTTTCCGATGTGATTTGTACAATTTTAAAATCCAATGAACTTTTTCATCGAGCTATATCCCATAAAGTCGAATAACTCTCAAAGCTTGGAATTAGCTTGAATAATCTTTGTTAAAAAGCTGTAAGTCTAAAGTAAAAATTAATCAATTATTTGTTATTGTTATTTTTATTATCAGTTATCCACTTATCCTGCCAATCAAAACACAAGGTTCTTACATACTTCGTACGATCAATGTATGTTTGATGGTCGTTGGCGAGCACCTGGGCGCAGTACTTCTCATCCAACTCAACAATTTGTGTCGGTAAAACCTAATTTTTTTGCAGCTATAACTTAAATCAAACGTCTTTTTGAGAAGAACACACCATAAGGGTAACCATCTCCGTGTGGGTCCTTGAATATAGTGTTTTTTTGGTTGTTACCTTTCTCAACCATAAGCATACTGAAAGTGAATTTGCAAACATGAACAATTTGGTTAAAAGGATTTTCTTGCATACGACCGAGGCAGTGGTTTTCGTTTACTTCTTTGACGGTAGCTTTATGCAAAACCTCCCACACTTGCTCTTTTATATGCTCGTCCTGTCGGTACTGACTTACCTATGTAGGTTGCTTGAGTTTGTGAAACCCCGTGTGCCCGAGTAATGTAAATTGTTAAAATATATCCCCAGCCCTTGAGTACGTTTGATAAAGTCAAAGTTTGTATTTGTTATACATTTTTCTTATGTTACCTCCTCTTCCTTAAATGTCTGGTCGTTCATTCACCCACCACCTCGTCATGTTCATAACATCCCTTAGCGATATCACACTTTGTCGTCTCCTGTATATCACCAGAGTAAACAAATAAAACACACACCGAGATTCACATACATCTACATACGAAACAAAACACTCAACAAAAAAAACAAAAAAAAAACACAACAAAACGAGTAAGACAAGCTAAGTGGAAAAGTACGTATGCGAGGGTCTCAGCGATAACGCCACTTCCGTTTTATGACATCAACGACTTTAAATGTCGAAATTGTCAATAAATCAGGAAAACCTGAGGCTCGCGAAATCGCACCGCAATGGCTGCGATGCTCGTTTACATGGCCTGATGGCGACGGGGGCTCTTGCTATAAAATTTAGATTATGCACGTAGAAACATTTCTACATCGTAAAGGACATGGAAGCCGGAAAATATTTTCCGTCGTAAGTCCTTTATTTTCTCATTGCATTTAATTTAGCGTTTATCTGAAATTTTATTACATCTCCGAAAGTAAGTAGGTGGCAATTTTTCGGGATAAAAGGGTTTATTTGTGGCTAAGCGACGCTCAGCGTGTTTCCGGTTGAAGTGGAAGTATCTCTGGATACAGTTGTATGAATCCTATACATGGCAATATTATGAATGTTGCCTGACAATCTGTCCCTCGCCTCTTTACTCACGATACATTTAGAGCACTCGGTTGGGTAAGCAAGATCTACGATTTATAGAGGTAATTACTGCATACCCTCTTAGATATCACCAAAAGCTTAAAAGGAAATTATTTGGAATTCATATAGCAGTCGACCAAATGACCCTAAATATTCCAAGACTAGCGTTTATCGTCGCCCAAACAGTACTGGTTATTCTCCTGGATATAGGATCGTCCTTGGTCTCTAGTATACCTTCTCAAAACTGTCTGCCAACACAACATGAAGAAAATTTAGTTAGAAGACTTGTTCTCCGCAATATTGAACTAGTTTATGTGCGGGAACTTTATTTCTAGGCACACATGACTCGGATTGAGAGCTGCTTTGCTCAGGAATATATGTTTGCCTTTCTCTAAAAGCTGTTTTGAGGATATTGGTAGTATCAAATTTTTTTTTTTTTTAGAACTGTTTCAAAGCTAGTTATTTAAAGGACCTGGGCCAAATCATAAGAAATTGTTGGCTTCTCAATTTTTTTTTTTGGCTAAAGAAGCAAGACTTTGTCTGATGGAGTCGGAGGAGCACTTTTATTGCTACTTGAACAGTAAATATAAATCAAATAACGACTAACTGTAGAGAGAGTGCAGATTAAGCGTGGTGAACTGCCTGAGTACCTTAAGAATATTAATTAGTATGTTCACCAATGCTATATCGCTATGAGCTCCGCCATATACAGAAGCCCGGACTTGGGTATGGATAGATACGTTAACGACGTTTGTGCTCTATCCGACTCTATTGCCAGGATGCTGTTCCCATATACTGACATCGATATTGCAATTTATTTCAATGCGAATAATTATGAACGTCCTCGGCACTCTGCAGACAACACCGAAGGGTCAGTATGTATGGTTCTTCATCAATTCGAACAATTTAATTTAACTCATACTTGGGTGGTTTGAAAAGTTTCCGACCTCAACTTGAAGAAAGCAGCACTCGTCAATAAAACCTAGCGAATGTAGTTGTGCATCTTTTGGCAGTTGGCTGACCAAAATTTCAGCCATTTTGGATGCGTAGTTTTTATTTGACAGTTGTTTGAGTGAGTCGATGTGAGTGTTTTTGTGAAAATGGAAAATCGAGTATCGAGCTGCCATTAAAATTTGGTTTTTGAAAGGCAATATGTGGGGGGTTTCTCTATTCTACATGAGAAACAACCCATAATTCCAACCAACATTTCCACCTTATTTCGACCGCTTTCAGCGCGTCATACTTACCCATTTCCTTTATATGTATTCCCCTGTAAAACATTTCAAGCGGACGTATAGCTAAACTCATCATCCTTTGCAGATAATGCATAATTGAGTTTAGCTACATTCTTGTCATATGGCAACTCCATTCTTGCTAACCATGAGTTTCCCATCGGAAATCTCATAATGTCGGTTAGCAACAACAAGTCTAAAAGAACGACGCTGTTGCATCATAGCAAAATAGCTGGGGTAATTTCAGCGTCTTAGAGTCTGGTTCTCACGCGAATTATTTCCCAAACATCAGCGGCGTCCTATCGACTTTCTCCCAGATCACCCATTCGCTTGGGATCAATGATCTCTTTTTGCAGGGGAGTAACATCAGCTAGGTTTCCCTCTCATTCGTATTTCTTTCTACGGTTCAATGCGCTTTAACTACACCATAGCCGTACCACTGGGTCAGTAGGTCGTGTCAGTAGCTGCATCTGATACCAACACACACAACCAAGGCTACCACGAGATCACAGCATATCATGTTGTCTGTTCTCTCATTCTTCATGTCCGTCAATTACCCTATTAACAAAAGTTACTCACACTTTGACGGGCGTGAGGTTGAGAGAGCAGAGGCGTGGTCTCTTTTGGTTGTCCTGTGTGTGGAATGAAATATGAATTTCAACCCCAATTCACACCAGTCGCTATTCAATCACCAGGGCGAAAAGTCGCGTCGCGTATTTCGGCAATAAAAAAATAACGAAATAAAACGAAAAGTTATCGATGTAAAGTTTTCCTTAAGTGTAAAATAGTCTCAAATACATCTAGTTAAATAAATGTATCAGTGAACAGACTGGAGTTGTAAATAAAAGAAATAAAAAAAAAAACTTTAAATAAATAAAAAAGTGCTTTCATTCATTCTTCCCTTGGCGGACAATTTTGCTGTGGACAAGTGTTTGGGGCAAAAGTGGAAACTGTGCCATACGCTGGCAACAGAACATTTTTATAGCCCCATAAATACGCCTATGCAAATCAAAGATGGGTTCGACTCTGTATATGGGGACTCTGAACCATCATTTACCACCGTGAAATTTTGAGCAGTTCAATTCAAACGTGGCCGTGAGAGCTTGGGAGACGATGAACGTTCATCATCATCATCATCATCGGAACTACAACCGAGAACCGGTTTTGGCCTTATTTAGCAAGTCCTGAGGCTTGTTAAATTTTCCATAATGATTTGTTTTTCCGGGCAAGGTCATTAGTCTTGCGCCACAGGCTCCCCGACGAGGAATCGAACCCCGGTCTCCCGCGTGACAGGCGGGTATACTAACCACTATACTATCGATGAACGTTCGGGACCTCCAATAACTGCAACAACTGACGATTTCAACGCTAAAGTGCACCAAGTGGTGCTAGATGACCGCCGAGTTAAAGTTAGAGAGAGAGCAGAGGCTATGAAAATGTCCAAAGAACGTGTTTGACACATATTAAATCAAGTTTTAGGCATGAGAGAGCTGTCCGCGCGTTGGGTGCCGCGTTTGCTCACGTTAGACCAAAAACGTATTCGAATGAACATTTCCCACGCTCTGTTGGCGCAGTTTAGGCGCAATAAATCCGAGATTGGATGCACCATTATATGCCCGAAACGAAAATACAGTCAGAACAGTGGACTGCAAAGGGGGAATCGACTCCCAAAAAAAGCAAAAACTGTTGCTTCGGCTGGGAAAGTGATGGCGACTGTCCTGTTTTGGGATAGTCATGGAGTTAATTTAATTGATTATCTTCAAAAAGAAAAAAACCATTACAGGAGCTTGTGGGGGTTCTCTATATCACACGCAGAACCAACCCACAATTCTAACCAACCTTGACCGCTAACAGCGCGTCACCTTAACCCAACTCCACATGCAAAATCCGCAATAGCATACATCCCAAACTTTGCAATAAACACACTCCAAAACCTGCAACAGAATACAATTTAACAGAATATATTCTAAATCATCCCCGCATACATTTTCCCAAAATTGCTTCGGTCAATTCTTCATCTAAACCATGCCCCTTGCTTGCGACCGAGCAATTCTAATTTCCCCCGAAGACCATATCCCGTAATGAACGCATATTCCAATTTACAACGGAATATTAACCATCTCCCTCAATTACATCACCCCACATATATTTTCCCAAAATCGCTTCGATCAATTCCTTACTTAAGTTATATTCCTTCCTTGCGACCAAGCAATCCTAATTTCCCCGAAATCCATATGCTGTAATAAAACGCATATTCAAACCTACAACGGAACATTAACCATCACCACCAACTATACCGAGCCGCATACATTTCCCCGAAATTACTTCAGTTAATGTCTCACCTAAATGATATTCCTTGCTTGCACCCAAGCAATTCCAATTTTCCCCGAAAACCACTTCGGTTCATTTCCTTCTTAAATTATACTTCTCGCTTGCGACCAAGTGGCAGCCAATTTTCCACGAAACGATCACAACAGCCAAGGCCCTTGATTATACTTGGCTATGCCGCCAAAACCAATTTCCCAGTATACACAACCAACGAATCCAACTCAGCTTGTACGGCGAGGATTCGCTGGAACTGAATTCCATAATCAAGCATAGCAACTCTTCTCGAAATTCCTCGTAAGTGGCAGGAAGTTTGTTTCAGCTATGACTCAACCGCCACGACGCGACGCCATGAATAGATTTTCCCATGCTTTAGTCAGTCGTCTTTCAGCAACCGCCACGCGCACATCGGGAGTCCTCTGGCAACCGCCGCGACCACACGGGGACAAGCACGCCCCCCCGTGTGGGAAGTAAGGTCGAGCCGCACCGCGCGAGTCTGCTGCGCGAGTCCTAACCTAAGTCGAGTTTTAGCAGCCTACGCGACGAGAGTCTTATTTCACCCGCTGGTCAAGTCGGTCGCGTCACCACGCGTCGCACCGTGTGCACTGTACGGTGCGTATACACATGCAATTCCTTTTAAGTACGAATCAGTAGGGTATTCGCGTAAAGTACTTACTATTATCAAGTTACTAACTAAGTGCTAGCATTATTTCGTACGTGTTTTGTAATATTATTGAAATGTCTTATAACTGGTGTGAAAATAACAAACACCAAAAAATGTACATGTAAACTATAAAATTCAACCACAATAAAAAATCCGATTACAACTATAATAAATCTCATGTTTAATTTTTCCATTCCCGTCTGGTGATCGTTTGGCGGTAGGGCCCAATGTGTGCGTTTCAGTGCCGTGTCCGCTCCAGGTAAAATAATAACAGGGATTAAACTATGACAATTGGTGTCTCCTGGAAACAACGTCGTGGGGTACGTCGCCACACACACGCTGCCCCCACAAGCATACTACGGATTATTACTTGACCAACTGAAGGCAGAAATTGCGGAAAATGGCCACATTTGCAGAAAAAGAAAATCCTGTTTCACCGAGACAACGCGCCGTCTCACACCTCAGCGGTTGCCACGGCGAAAATTCACGAATTACGGTTTGAGCTGCTTGATCATCCGCCTTACTCACCAAATCTAGCCCCAAGCGACTTCTTGTTGTTCCCTAATCTAAAAATTGAAATCAGTGAAATCATCGTGCAAGCGGCAGAAGAGGTGGGCCTATAAATAAATGAGGACAAAATAAAATACATGCTTACGGCGAGAGCAGGTGGACCTCAGAGAACACATATAAACATCAGGGACAAGATATTTGAAAATGTCAAAGAATTTAAATATCTGGGAATAATACTGACGGCCAGTAACGAAATGTCGAAGGAACTTAACAAAAGACTACACTCCGGCAACGCTAGTTGGCTTGCAGTGAGTAAACTGTTGAAATCCAAACTGCTATCACGTTATATAATGCTCCGTGTCTATAGAACCATAATCATGCCGATTGTTCTATACGAATCCGAAACATGGGGTCTCACAAAACGAGAAGAAAACAAATTCCGCGTATTCGAGAATAAAGTTCTAAGGGGTATATTTGGCGGTAAATATGACGAGGAGGCAGGACAGTGGAGGAAACTCCACAGCCACGCAAACTACAATAGTAAGAGTCAGATCGCGAAGAGTAAGATGGGCCGGACACGTGGCGCGAATGGGCAACGATAAGACCGTGCATAGAATTCTTGACGGTAAGCCAACGGCAAAGAGACCGACAGGATGGGCGCGACGGAGATGGGCAGACAATATTAGGTTGTACCTCGAGGAGGTCGGATCGGATCGTCGAACGTGGAAGGAGAGTGCACAGGACAGGGAACAATGGCGGAGTCGAGTCGGTGAGGTCATGAACTTTCGGGTTCCTACAGGCCAATAAATAGAATAGAGTAAGGTAAAGTTGAACGTCTGGTTCAACTTACCACGTGTTTGTTTTTGTTTGGAGATCATGGAAAGTTGGTGTATATGGATGATAAACGAAAATTTGATTCGTTTACCAGGAATTTTGTTGGATGGGAATAATGGCTTTGAGGATTTGAGTTTAGGATTATGGAGAATTGGGTGCGAGGGCGATAAACGAACTTTTGATTTGTTACGTCCAAAACCGACCACCCCTTTATACCTAACTCTTTGTAGCCAGTCTCCACCATTAATTGGGGTACATGCAAAACCATCCACTTAAAGGATGAAGCGCTCTCCAAGCCCTAGCATTGCCCCCGTACATTAAATATTCTCATATCAATTCAATATCAAACAAATTGAACTAAACGTTCAATTTGCTCACATTTAATTCAATTTAATAATCCAATACGTGATAAACGAAGCGTAGGTCGACACGAAAAATTCCCTTGGATCCAAATGTGCGGACCAGATGACCCATTTTCAAACAAAATTGTTGAGAATCATTAAATGCGCGTCTGCAATTTTATGAGACTCTAAAAATTTGTTTACCCAAATCCATTCCCACAATCAGCATAATTTTCCGTTTTCACTAAACCAAGTTAAAACAAACAACTTGCGCTATAAAAACGAACAACATGTGCGTTTTATCGCCGACCGACATGGAAGATCGTAAACGCTCATCAGCAAGATCCTTTGTTGATTGTTCCTTTGTGTTTCCTCTTTTGATCCCAATCCGGGAAAGATAAAGAAAGGAAATGGCGGGTGGCAAAAGGGCCATACAAACAAAAGAAAGGATCCTTCGGTCTACAGGATGAAGAGCGGAGTTGGTACAAGACGGTTGACCAAGGCGGTCACGAGGTTTGCGTATACGTAAGTGTGATGGGTGATTGACTCCTCGATAGTATAGTGGTTAGTATACCCGCCTGTCACGCGGGAGACCGGGGTTCGATTCCCCGTCGGGGAGCCTCTGGCGCAAGACTAATGACCTTGCCCGGAAGACAACAAATCATAATGGAAAATTTAACAAGCCTCAGGACTTGCTAAAAAGGCCAAGACCGGTTCCCCGTTGTAGTGCCGATTATGATGATGATGATGATGATGGGCGACTGTTAATAAACTGAAAAAGTTTTAATAAAATATAACTTGAATATAAGTACAGTGTGTGAGGGACGATTGTGTAATATACTATACAAGTAAGAAGAGTGTAATAGGAATTAATTTTTCCATTAGAACAGTGTGTAATGTAGAAAAGGAAATAAACACCTTAATTGTAAATTGATGTGTTTTCGTGGTTCCCCTCGCCAGAAATCAACCAAGGAAGTCCAAAGAGAACGTGTCCCAAGCCACATTAAAGGGGTACGAAATTTCAAGGTCAGAACCAGTAAGGTAAGAGTTAATTACAAACACATTACGAATAAAATACCAAACACCCAATATAAACCCACATAATTGAAATCAAAGTAGTCAGTAAAATAAAACACAAAGAATATAACCCTACAGATTCGTTTATTGCGAATTTTGAATTTGGATGATTGATTTGTGAATTTTAGTTAAGGATTATGGGGAGTACGGTGCAAGGGCGATAAACGAACATTTGATTCGTTTATCGTGAATTTTGCTGGATCGGGATAATGGATTTTTGAAAGAGGTGGTACGGCTTTTCAGAGCACTATAACGAGCGTTTCCTTTTATGCGCAGGCCCGTGATTCTTACGAGCATTTGGTCATCATCATCATCGCCACTACAACCGGAATCCAGTATTGGCCTCATTTAACAAATCTCTCCACCGGTCCCGATTTCGAGCCGATGTCATCCAGTTTGGCACTCCCAAGCTCTGGGCGTCCTGGTCTACGCCATCCCTCCATCGCAGACATGGTATACCGCGCTGTCTCCCTCCATACATCCTGCCACGAGTATTTGGTCATCATCATCATCATCATCATCATCATCATCATCATCATCATCATCATCATCATCATCATCATCATCATCATCATCATCATCATCATCATCATCGGCACTACAACCGGGAACCGGCCTTGGCCTTATTTAGCAAGTCCTGAGGCTTGTTAAATTTTCCATAATGATTTGTTTTTTCCGGGCAAGGTCATTAGTCTTGCGCCAGAGGCTCCCCGGCGGGGAATCGAACCCCGGTCTCCCGCGTGACAGGCGGGTATACTAACCACTATACTATCGAGTATTTGGTCACCTTCGTTAAATTGCCTGTGTTGTGAGTTTTGATTCAACCGTTCCTGCACTTTGTTTGAGGTTTTTAATAGTTTATTAAAGATTTCGTTTGGTTTTGGTGTAATTTTATTGAAATACAACTGTCTGGGTCAGTATCCTGTAACAGAGTGTATTGTGTTGTTTAACTCGTGGATGGCTGAGTATATTTCCTTCAATGTGTTCGTACGGTGTTGTATGGGAAATGTTCTAACGAGCTCAGATATTGTACCGTGTGCAGCACGTTCAACCTGCCCGTTGGCTGTTGATCTGTAGACTGGTGTTTCTACTTTGTGGATCCCCATTTCATTGCAAAGTTGTTTGACCATTATCATGTTCAGCCTTGGTTCATTATCGGTCATTAGTTTCTCGCATTCTGGAAAGTTGTTCTTTAGTAGTTCTTCCATTTTTATGTCCATATGTTCTCTTGTTTCTGATTCTTTGATAGCTAAGTATTTTGAAAATTTATCTATAAAACCCAGAAATGTTTTTTCATCGTAAAAATAAATATCTGCATGTATAAATTGTCCTGTTGTTGTTGGGATTTCTGATTTCCTGAGTGGTTCTTTTGCTGTATTTCGTTCGTATCTGCCGAAAAGCCATGCTGTGCATTTTTTGTTGTACTTTTTACAATCCTTGTCCAGAGTTGGCCAATACTATTTCCCGAGTAGCTCTTTTGTATTGTTTCTGTACCCTCAGTGTGCTCTATTGTGAGTCTTTTCCATTAATTCTAATTGTTTATCTTTCTCTATTACATCATATAATAAAGTAGGTGCTAATACAAATTTGTATTCTGTAAATATGTTCTCAAATATCTCCTTTATTCTATACCATTCTTCTAAGTCGCATTTTATCGCTGTAACTCATTTTGGACTTAGACATTGTGGGGGTTCTTTAAAGGCTCGCCGAAGAACCACCCATTTTCCTAACCCAACTCCCCATTCCCAACCTGCAATACTTTACCAAGCATTACCTCTTACCTGCATACGAGCAGTACAAAGCTCCCTTTCAAGGAAATGTCTCAGAAGTTGTCTCAGATTATATCGGACACCGGAATCGGACTATAAAAAGTATTATTCAAATGAGACTTTATATAATGAAGCGTACATAAATAGGGTGGATAATTTTATGATTAAATTAATCAGAGGACATATTGCGAGAGCAATAAGCTCGTCCAATGACCTAATTTTCGGGGCCTATTATCCAAACACTCTGTACTATGAGAGTGTGCGTCGCAACGGCTTTGTTCCACCAGGGGCGTACCTTGACTTGGGCATGAAAGGGCTTATACATGATAGATCCGGAATTCCGCTGATCTATCATGTAAGTAGATCATCCGTAGACGAGCGGTTGTGCTACGGCCGGGAATTAACGCGCACCGAAGAAGAGCTTTTGCGCTTCAGTAGGCCTATCTCCCACAGATACCGGGACGATAGTATTAGACAGCGTCAACAGTTCTGGTGGTTGAATGGCATATAAAGACCTGGATACCAAAGTCGGTATAGAATCACATTATCATCAGCTAGCTTACATAGACTTAGCTTTTCTAGAATTAGGGTAGCATAAGATTTAGAATAAGTTAAGTTAAGTGCTTTTACATAAAATTAAAAATTAAAAAAAAAAAAAGATAAGTTAAGTAAGTTAAATTTTAAGAGAAAAAAAACAAAAAAAATGACAAAGTTTTTCAGATTTTTCTTTGTCTTTCAAGTAATTATAAGTACTGCCACAAAGTTCTGTCGCCGAAAAGCAAATTATACCAATGTTAAGTAATGTTTAGCTTAGAGCGTCTGCGAAGGACTAGTAAGTTATAATATAAGATAATTAAGCTAGAATTTAAGCATTTTTTGTCTAGCCTTTAATTTAGAAACTAAGAATATAAAAAGAAAATAAAAAATGTTTTAAAAATGAAATGAAAAATGAAGCTCCCTTTCAACCATTTCTAACCTGAAAGAAATCGGTTCGACATTACCGCATACATCAATGCATCTCAGCATTGATCTGAAAAGAAACACACTTCGGCTGCCGTACTAGATAACTACAATAAACTATGAAACAATCATCGGAATCCCTGTCTGCCTACGTTTTCTGGCCCACAACCGCGATCGTGTACCCATCCTATGTTCCCTGTTACATCGAATTTTCAGCAGCTGCAGCCAATAATCCCCGACTGGTTGCATAAGCGATAAACATGCAAGGAATTGGACGCGATCCTAATGTGTTTACCTCAAACAACTTGCAACGGTCTCGTCCCATGTTCGATCGCTAATACAAACAAATGTCCATTTCAGCGCTTGTCTGTGGGATTGTTTATCCAATATACCCTCTATCGTTTACGATAACAATTCTTTCAGCCTCTACGCATGTTCATTTGTTTGAACAGCTGCATGATTGATCTCTCTTCTTTCACGTCCAACCGCCGATGCATTATTGTTTGTCCCCACTTCCAGTGTATGAACATCCAACCAGATCTGCACAATCACATGGGAAATTCTTCCAATTGAACTAAACTGATTGTTCATTGGTCGCCACCAGAAAGAAATATCTGATTCGCTTCTCACCACAGCGGTAAAAATCCACCCGAGTTGCGACTGGTGGTACGATTGACTCAACGTCTCGAGGAGTCAAATTTTACGAGTCTTGGGGCGAAGTCGAGGTTGCAGCGCTATGGGAGTTATTTAAATTAATCGAGCTGCCTATTTGATTAATCGATCTGCCGATTTGAATTAATCGAGTTGCCTATTTTGATCCGCGTGTAAATACAACCCCTTTGCGGGGATACCGACTTAAAAATTTGAAATCTTATAAAACCGTGATCGTCGTTTGTTAATGTTTGCCGGGTCATTGTGCCCCGGCATACTTAGAGCATCCAGCGACCTATATTTACAAACCCCATAGAAGTCCATTTCAATGAGAATTGTATGTTCAAGACTTTCACCCTTTCGTGAACAGTAACTTTATGTATTTAGTATATAAACAGAACCAAGATATCAAGTGTTCCGTGTAAAGTGTATAGTAAGAAGAACTACTAGCAGTGCATACAACCAAGATTTACCTTGTATTGCGTCCAAGTGTATAACCGGAATAACATTTGTTTGTTTTGTTTAATAAAGATTCGAAGAACAACTCCTATGTTTCATTTATTTATTCTTTAATCGTGCACAGTTTTTGGTGAACTTTAGGGTGGAGATCAGCGTGCATCGAGGCAATCTTTGTGAAGGATTCAACGGTGATGTTTCTACTGAACCCGCGCGTGCCGGCGCAAAATAGAAGAAAACCCCACACTGGCGGAACTTACCTTTAGTGAGGATGGGAGAGGAAGGGAACCCAGTGCCGTACGCCGGCGCCATATACTTCCACCCCACAACATCCTTTCAGGTTTTCTTTGTTTTCGTATTCTATCGTATGCCTGACTTTGTTTGGATATGTATTCCCAATATTTACTTCGTTTTTGTCATTTGATTTTATTAGTTTTAATTGTATGCCATTTGTGTTAAATGGTCGATTACCTGTTTTTATTTTATCCCTTGGGTGAGCTTCCTATGGAATGATCAGAAGCCAGGGTGAATGCGTGTATTAGCTGTCGCGATAATGCATCCGCACCTGCATTTAGTCGACCAGGTTTGTACACTAGTTTTGCTCCGAAATCTTCAATTATTCCCTTCCACCTTTTAAGTTTTGTGTTGGGATTCCTTTCTGATATGGCGTATATCAACGATTGATGATCTGTATGGATTGTCAGATATGCTGCACCGTAAATATAGTTTCTTTACTTCTGAAGGGCCCATATGATGGCTAATAACTCTTTTTCATTGTTCGAGTAATTCTCCGGCTTCGTGCCTTGGCTGAGTACGGCTTCTAACGCTACATTGGATGCATTAGTAGTCAGTTCAAAAGCCTTGTTATAATCTGGTTGAAATAAATCTACTTGTTCACGAAGGTGTGCTTTTAGACTATTTATGGGCTTAATTGCCGCTTCGTCTAGTTCAATTTTACTATTTTTTCTTCGACTTTTTCTTATTCGTCCATTATCTCATCTTAAATACATGGTTAGGGGTTTGGCTTTATCAGTATATTCCTTGATGGATTTTCTATAACACCCTTTTAGTCCCAGAAATACTCGAAGTTCCTTTAATGTTTGGGGTATAGGATATTTATTTATTACTCCTACTTTTTCGGGCTTGGTTGTTTTTTCTTATGTGCCCTAGGTACTCGAATTCGGTCTAAAAATGTTGAATTTTTCATCTGAAACCTTAAGTGTGGCTTGATTGAGGGCTTCAAAAACCACTTTAACGTGTTCCAAATGTTCTTTTTCGGTTGAAGGGTAGATGTACGCGACTTGGCCTATGAATTCCCTTAAAATGTCATATACGCATCTTTGGAAAATGGATGGCGCATTCTTTAACCCAAAAGGCATACATTTGAATTCATACTTTCCACCGTTCACGCAGAATGCCGTTTTTCCCGCATATTTTGACTTGGTAGAATCCCGATTCTAGGTCTAGAGGTGTAAAACATTTCGCCTTGCATAAATTTTGTATTTTCATATTCTCGTCTGGAATATTGTACCTATCAGTGATTGTTTTAGCGTTTAGTTTCTGGAAGTCAGTGACAATTCTTTTCTTTGGTCGTCCTAACTCGTCAAGTCCTTTCTTCGGTACAGTCCATATAGGCGAATTATATGGGCTCCGGGTCTTTTGTATAATTCATTCATGAAGTAGTTTGTTGATTTCTTTATTTACGAAATCATTGTCAGTTATCGGATACGCATACTGTTTAGTCCATATTGGCTCTTTAGTTTTAGTACGTATCGTAGCTTCTATTGTCTTTGTGAAGGGTAACGATTAATTGTCAATTAATAATTATAATATAGTTTATTCTTCTCGTGATTTCAGTGTCTTGTTCCGTTGTCATAATCATTTGATCTAAATCTATTCTAGCATGCAATTGTCTTAAACCTATTATAGAGGGGAATGTTGTTGGGAATATCATATCGCGTGTAAGACCTACAGGGTATTGATATAGCCTGCAGGTTTGGTTATACGATCTAAGATTTAGACATTGCTAGGGACGCGCATGTCCAGGAGAGACGCCGATCCGATACATTCCCAGGAACACTAATTACCCAACTCCTGGGAAGACGCCGCATCAGGAACAACAGCAAGACGTCGCATCGACGAAAGATAACCAGCAAATAATTACCATCGGACGCTGGGTCATAAATAACAACATCGTACAAAATATCCTGGGAAGACCCTGCATACAGAACAACAGCGATCAGTTACCCAGGCAGACGCTGCATCAAAGCAACATTGTGTCGATCCATGGGAAGACGCGACCGACACAACAGCAGCATGTACAGCAGCTGTGCGCTGCACAATGGCACATGTGCTGTGTGCAATTAGTATATAAGGAATGTAAAATTTGTAAATAGTTGAGTTCTCTTCAAGAGCTGGAGGGTAGTTTAGGACGTTTCTGCTAAAACAAATTTTTGTTCAGGAAATTAGGCATTTTCTTTAGAGAGAAGTTGTTCTCCGATGCGTTTCTTTTCTTCTTGTTTCAGATGCCCCTTAACGTTTCCCCCCACCAGTGGTAAGGGACATTCAACGGACTTCTTTCTTTTACAGGTACCCTAGGGAACCCCCCTTCTTCCTCAAGGGGTGTTCGAAGCATACTTTCTATCGTTTAGGCTTACGAAAGGCGTGTTCTCAGCACCGGTGGCAACGGCCGCCTCGCAAGGGAAACGCAAGATTAAATTGTTACCAGGGCACTTCGCACCGGAGGCAATACGGTAGAATCGCGTTAGGGCACAAAGGGAAGGCATTTCTCTTCTACATTTTTGGGTGCTGGTGGGTTGCTTTTATATTCAGGTATCCTTGACCAGCTGGCGCAGGAAATTTAAAGTACAGTCCGCTTCATCAACGATTGGTTGGTCCATTTGAGCCGTATTACCAGTTTACGTTTGACCCTTCGAGCTGGATGAACGACAACTCGGCCTATTTGAGCCGGAGCGTCTAATTCAGACATAATGTTTAAAACTTTATTAATATTTCCAAATACTTTCATCGTCTTCGGAATAATCGACTTAATATAATACACGTATGTTCAAGTCGAATTCCCGGCTTTCAAAGTACGCAACAACTCGAATACTATTCTTCAGTCGTATGTCCTTAGAGTGGTCCTTTGAGTTTAAGGAGTAGCTAGAGATCAGACGGTGCTAAATAAGGTGAATCCAGTGGTTGAATGATATTGTGGGGGTATAAGTCGGTGGGCCAGTACGGGCAGAGGTTCACTAATACACCACTGCCTTTCCGCTGCAAACCGTTCACAACAATGATAAATGAAACACACAGATATGATTGAAATGAGTTCTTTTATTTTAATCAATTAATTTTGTAAAACTAAATATTGTTTTTAATTGTAATAATGTTTAAGAATAGATACAACTAATACCGGCGGATGAAGGCTCCGATATTAAATTCTTAGGTTTACTTATTTCACATTTACTGATTGCTGGTTTACATTCTTTTGGTATTCAATCTAAGCACAGCGACACTTATTGGAATGATCATTCTTAAACAACACTGGGCGCAATTTCAAATATCAATCGCTAGATTCGTTAAATTAAGTTGCACCGTTTTAAAGAACTACGTTGTTTCGCGAGCATCTAACTCCGACTCCGTGGTGCACTTCGGTGCGCACCCCCGTACGCACCCACTGATGGTAAAAGCTCGACTCGTGTACTCAAGGATTAACCTCGAGAGTCTCTTGGTGAGTCCACTCTCAGCTATGGGCGAGATTTCTTTTCTTGAGAGAAACGTGAAGTTTCTCTTTGTGGTGACTAATTGGAGGGGGATTTCTCTGGGTTGGTCTCAGCTAGTGCGCTAGTTGATCCATTGTTTACTCATGCTACAAGGTCATGGGTAAAGGAAACAGAGAAAAGGAAATAGAACAAAGGGCATCATAGAAGACGTGCATGCAGCTGTGTAAATAGACTGCAAGCCATTATGAAAACTGGTGCTAAAAGCAATTTAGATACACAATGGTGATTGTGCACTGTATCTTTGCTGACGAAAGGGGTCGAATGCTTTGTGTGTATATTTACACGCTGGAGAATTCGGTTTTTGACGGCTAGACGCGAGATGCGTAAACTGATTTTGTTGTTTGGACAAAAGGCTGTCGTGACTGTGGATAAGCCAGGAAAATGTGCTACGCACGTGTGTGGCAGGGTACGCTGGCTGACATGGGCGCCGATAAGGTTTCCTAATTATGATTGCATGCATCTTAAGAAATCTTTTCAGGGAATTTTGGATGATGCATTAAATGCATGAATGTTAGAGAATTCTTTTCAGGGAATTTTGAGTGTGGTGCATTAAATGCATGGACGATGTTCTTGGGTTGTGAATGTTTGCAGGTAACTGCAGGTTGGCAAAAGGAGTTGGGGTTGGAATGGTGGGTGGTTCTTTGCGTGGTGTTAAAGAACCCCTACAATATTGGCTGAGTTTATGACTATTTTTCTCAGGAAAGGCAAACCTATAGCAACGGAGAGACTCTTGCTGGTAAGAATTGTCACAGCTTATACGTTTCCTAACAATAGGAATTTTGATATAATAACGACATACTATCGGGGTATGTGATACTCCTGCCAATGTGATTTGAGTACGTCTTAATAGTTTGCGGGGGGGGGGGGGGGTAATGGCGAGTTGCGGAAGCTTTACCCTGGACTTTGAGAAACATTGGTTAAGAAGTCGAAATTCTATCAAAAACATGCTTTCGGTTTGAATATATTATTTTTTATTCGGAGGACTTAAAGGGATTATAGTAACGTCAAAAATATAGCGCTAACTTAAAGATGCGAAAGGAAAGAAAGCAAAGCTAGCAAATATATGTCAAAATATGTTGACTTTGTCCGCGGCACATATAACATTGACTCTTCACACATTTACCAGTAAAAGACAATTAAAAACCAAATAGATATGTGACGAACGAGCTCAATTCCATTTGAGGCCTAAATCCGAAGTGTCCCAAGCGCAAGTTCTCCCAAATTAGTTTACCAAGTATAGAATAACCTATGTTAGACTACTTGCTGTTCGCTTGGGATATGAAACCCACGGAAAGTGCACGCAGGATGATATAAAACATATATTTTGTGGGAGTGACGTAATCACAACTCGTTTATACAAAATACGAAACAAACAGGTTTAAGGAGCACGTAAATGTTAAAGCGTGTTCAGAAGGACAATGCTAGGAAAGGAAATATGAATTACCTAAAGAGATCAACAGCAAATTCAAACAATCAATCAGTTGAAAACCGACCGCGACCACACAAATGAAACAAACGTAATAACGATTTGTGTTCATGTTTCGTTTATTTATTTAACTTGCTTGGGCTTCCAACTTCAATGTAACAAAAAGGACTTTCGAAAATGTATCAACAATCCCTTTGCCCTTATTTGAAAAACATATAACGTTCAATTCGAATAACCGTGCATCACAAACACACGGAAACAATGAATTCTAGCGAAATAGTATCATAAAGCAAGCGATTATCGATTTGACGACTGCCAAAAGTTTTATTGACTTTAGCAACTTAAGCAATTCTACATGATAGGTTCCTTTTTTCAAATATGGTTATTACATTGAGATGACATTAAAAACAAGTCAAGGCTCTTTTAAGAATGGAGATAGAAAATAAAACATTGTAAACCCGGAGGTAGAAAATAAAAGAGGAAGACGTAAGCATATAAATAGGGTAGATGTTGGTTTCTATATCTTTATTAAATTTCAGCAAATTACAACAGCGTGAGTATCTTTCGAAATTGACGAGGAAAAACATCGTATCTTTCTTTGTCATAAAAATGTAGTAACATTTTCCGAGATCAATCATTAAACAGGTGAAAAACAATGATGGTATTTTTATCAGCTCATAGACTTAACCAAGAGGATTTCTCCGAAGGACAGCAGAAGATTCATAAAATAGAAGATATAATGACCATTAATGAGAACAAAGCAATGATATGCCAACACACCGAATCCTACAAGTCCTAGTCATCAAAAATAATTTCAGGCTTATTACTTATACGACTATCATCCAACACCCCATGTGTGGCTCTGTAATGTGCTAGTCTGTAGCCAGATGGGCCTTGGTATCCATAGAACAACTATACTATTCATATACTACCGTACAGTGCCTGCCACCTAACCCTACTTCTATTTCCATACTCGTTTTTTTTTACGAAGCTCCATTGAATTTTTCTCATATATTATATATACGAAATCGAACGCTTTCGTTGCAGGGTACGTAGCCTAAAAAAACAGGATTCAATAAATGGTATCGTTTAGTCAGTGAGATAGAAAACCTTCTCAAAAAACTTTCAATTTTGTTGGTCATTTATTCAGGATATCCACTAGGAAGCACACACACAACCGAAAAGCCTAAACAATGAAATCCGAATAAACACCCATTGGTATTCCAAGAACATTAGCGAGTTCTTTTCGCCAGACACTAACATTGTTTCGTATAATCAAAGCACCTTCCACAAAAGGAATTATGAATGTAGGAAACACATAGAAGTCTACAAAGCGAAGTTAACGAACGCAATAAACCATTATAATAAACAACATCGTTTCTGAAGGAGAGAATGAAAACACAGTTGGCGAGTCTAGGAATCATAAAAAGCAAAACAAATGGTTTAATCAACGGGAGGATATACACATTCAGCTCACCCTAGAAATTCCATCTAGCTGAGATTCTTGTCGCCCATTACTGGATAAATATTTCCAAATCTACTTTTGTATGTTGCGAGTAAATGCCTTGTGTTTGTTTTTCTTTCATCCTTAAACGCTAGACTAATAGTAGTAAATTGTGTGCCAAACCAGTGCGGGTGGGGCATATTTCCGGCATTAATGTCAAATATGTTCAAGTAAATTAAATTAATTATTTAATTAGATGAGATCACATGCCGGTTTAGAGGGAAATCTGCACATGGTGAGACTTAGCAAACTATCACAATAAATATAGGGCGATGGTCTTCAGTCGTAAGAGAAATCAATTTTTGCATTTGCTGATTATTCCGGATTGTAGCATTAATACTCTATGATTGGGTTTGTCCTTTAGTTAGTCGGTTTTTGCTTTTAACTTGTTTTACATTAGAACAAAATGAATTGGCATGTATTGGATAATGTTCAGCAATTCCTTTCAAAAGCATTGGCGACATTGGCCAAGAGTTGTGTATAACAGATGTGTCCCACTGTGCGCGTTTTACTGCTTTCAAATTTGTGTGGTGAATGCTTCATATTACAATTAATTCACACACAGCCGCCATTGACACGCAATGTCTGGGCCTACTACCATCTTTTATATTATACTTTTCATAAATGTTGGTAGATGTTAACCTGCGTAAAAACACTATATTTTATCGCAAGTTGTCGCGCGCCTGGCGCATACATCACTAAATTTTAGAGATGATCCAGATAAGACGCTATCGTCGCCAATGTTGGTACGCTTACGGTAAATTCTTCCCTCTTTCAAGTGCACTAACGGTAAATACTTTCATACAACTACACAAGTGTTAGTCCCTATCAAAAGTCATTCGGAAAACTAAAATTCTACTAAATAATACAATCACTAGACCAATTCTAACTTATGGGTTTCCTATATGGTTCGCAATTTCGATAACGGTGGCTAGGAACCTAGAGGTCGTTGAAAGAACCGTACTCAGATCCTGCATTGGGATGCACTACCAACCGCATAACAAAAGATACTCTAACAGAGAATACTACATGGGCCCTAAAGTTACCCTACTAATGAACTATGTCGCTAGAGCGATGGTAACTGGAATCGCAAAGTTGTCCGATAGTGAAAACGGCGTGATCAGAAACTTTCTTGACAGACATGTTAGTAACAACTGGGTAACATATCGTTACCCAATTTCAATGGAAGCAATCACTAGGAGGCCCAACGAGAAATTTCTTACTAGTTTCAAATAATCGATATTATTTGTAATGTTAGCGGTAGATGTAAATATATCATAATGTAATATAAATATTGTAACTGCAAGGCGCCTAACATAGAAAAAAAAAAAAAACATTACCCCGGGAACAAGTGTTATATAAAAACAAAATTAAAAAACAATTAATAAATAAATACATTGGGAAAAATCCATGTTGGCGAATACAATAAAATATACAAAGCCATACATTACAGCCCTTAGTATTAAGTTAAATATAATTTTTCTTACATCCTGAGAAAGGATGGCGCAAGGCTAATAACCTTGGTCGTAAAAACAAATTGTTATGGAGAATTTAACAAGTTGCGGATATGGACCGGATACCGGTGAAGAGACTTGATAAATAAGACCAAGACCGGATCGCGGTTGGAGTGCCGATGATGACGATGATGATAATTTTTCTTTATATATACGAGGGTTGCCTTTTATATTTCGGGATTAGAGAACAAAAACAAATATTGATCATCGAAAATCACTTTATTGTTTTTCAAAATATTCCCCATGAAGATCTATACAGTTTTGCATGCGTTTGAACCAATTGTCGAAGCACTTTTGCCACTCTGATTGAGGTATCTCCAACACATGCATTCTGAATGCAGCAACCGCTTCTCATCTCATCTTGAAACACCCAGACAGTCGACTGCTGTTCAACCGCTTCTCATCTCATCTTGAAACACCCAGACAGTCGACTGCTGTTTACTTTCGGGCTCATACGCGTAAATCCACGATTCATCAGCTGTCACGATGTCATAGACGTGTTTCGAAGCACCGCGACCGTATTTTTTGAGCATTTCTTTCGACCAATTGACACGAGCCTTTTTTTGGGCGATTGACAAATTGTGTGGGATCCAACGCGAACAAATTTTTTTGACAGTCGAATGTTTATGCAATATTGAATGTATGCTGGTCCCACTAACGCCTAAGGTTGTCTCAATCTCACGATAGGTCACATGACGATCTTCCAATATCAGTTCGCGCACAGCATCAATGGTTTTCGGAACAACAACTGATTTTGGACGACCTTCACGAAATTCATCTTGGAGTGAACTACGACCACGATTGAATTCACCATACCATCGATAAACACTGGTCCTTGATGGAGCTTCATCGCCAAAAATTGAATTAAGTTCATCCATGCACTGTTGGTGGTGTTGTTTTTCACTAGTCGTATGTTTATCTGCTAGAAACGCCACAAATGTATAAAAACAGTATTTTCAAACATAACCGCCGGAAGTGGAAGACATAAAACACCATTTTCAAATTTAATGGCGAGCTTTTCAAACTGACATCTCTTACGTTACTTCCTGGCGTAGAACCGGCGAAAAAAGTGAGTTGGAACCGGCCATAACACACTACTACTGTCTACTCGGATGTCTACATCCTTCTGCATTTGATGTTCGGGTAATATAATTTGTCCTAAATATATATATTCAAGAACATATTCTATTTGCTTGGTATTTAGCGAAATAGTTGCTTTTAGTTGGTTGGTCATTAATTTTGTTTTGTCTACGTTCATAGTCAATCCCACAATTTTGCTTTCATTTTCTAATTGCGTTGACATTATTTACAAGGCCTCCGGGTTTTTGATAAGCAAACCCAGGTCGTCTGCGAATCTTGGGAGATTGAGCTTCTCTCCGTTTTTATTTATTCTAAATGTATCCCAATTCTGAATATATTATATTCTCCTTGGCGTACCACCTTTTTTATTCTGAACGACAACCCTTTTCTTTTAGTCTGGATTTTTGCTGTTGATTCCTTGTTTATGTTTTTTATTATTTTGTTATACTTTGTTTATATTCCTTGTGAATGTAAGGCGTCCCATACGTGTGTATGTTTCACAAAGTCAAATGCCATGTTGTCGTCTACAAATGGCAAGTAGTACGCTTTTCCATATTCACTACTTTTTTGAAGGACCTGTTTCAACACATGGATATGATCCATTGTTGAAAAATCGCTCCGGGATCTAGCCTGTTCTCTTGGCCGATTTTCATCCAGTAAAGGGCTAATTCTGTTTAATATTACCTATGAGAATATCTTATGTAAGATTGGATATCGAGTTAATCGGTCTACAGTTATTTATTTCAGCTTTATCACTTTTCTTATGGAGCAATATGATAGTTGAAGATGTTCATTATTTAGGTGTTATTTCTTCAGTGATGATGTCATTAAATAAGTTTGTAATAGTCCTCATGATGTGATCCAGGCATCCTTTCAAAGATCCGTTTGCTATCATCTCTGGGAGCTTTGTTGCTTTTTTTTGGAACAGTATTGCGTTCCTTATTTCAATTTCTAAAATTGGGGGAATAGTCTCTTCATTGTCCTCGGTCCCTCGCTTGGTACAAACCTTGACGTCGTCTGGAGGCTTAAATTACAATAAATCATTCAGGCTATGCTGACGGAAGCATACGCTTCCAGTAGGGTCGCCCATGTCAGACAGGCTAGCGAGGAGTAACATACAAAGATCTGCCACCCCTAATACAGGGTGTTACGCATCACCGTGCCGACGGGATGGTTTGCAGCCAGGGGTATACCGACTGTATTACAACGGCGCCTCTCTGACATCGGGCCGAATCAGAGCACTAAGCAGGTCTTAGCATATCAAAGAGGGGCTCTGATATAGCGGACTATTTGAAACCCCAGGATTCGTGGGAACAAAAATTAATAATCAATATACACAAAACAATACCAACAAAAACCCGGTAGGCGTGGGAGTGATGAGCCGACACTACCATGAGGGAACAAATCATCAAGAAAACACCGATTCGGCAAAAAGAAGACACCGAACGAAAAAGCAGAATATACGCGTCGGCACGTGGAATGTTCGAACGTTATATAAACCAGGCGCGATACAGACGGTCATAAAAAACGCGAAACAATATAAAATGGACATCGTCGCGTTTCAGGAAGTCCGACTCCCACACCAAGTAGTCGAAACCAACGGGTTCACACTGGCGTGTGGAGGTACCGACACGCATAACTTCGGAACCGGCTTCATCAGAAGCAAGAAGATTATTAGATGGTGTGGAGGGGTAGTATGTTGTGCGGGCGTACTGCACTGGTTCACTTCCTCTCCCATCATCACTGCCACTAAGATTCATAGTACTCGACAGAAGCAGCAAAACTCCGTCACAACCGATCACGCAAAGTCAGGAAACACCAACACAAGAAGTAAACCAGACACTCACAGGAACAGACAAGTGAAAATAGTGAAAACACTGTACACGGATAAAAATTAAAACACATTGACTAATCATCTATATTGGTTTTATTAATGTTAGAATCTTAGATCTATTATATTCATCCATCCCGACATCAGCGCACAAGAAAAATTAGTTTTTTATTATAAACGCACTCGACTCGGATTAAACATTGTTTCGCACCGTACCGGCGGAGGTACGGTGGATGGTGAGCGACCCGACCGCCACGGAGATTGAATTACGACTCCAGGGTGTGCACTCCGAGCACACCCTACACGGGATACTGAACGGCTCGACCGCTCCAATAAGGATATCGTTTTTTTTACCTACCACCAGGGAAACGTAAAGTCTCTCTTGGTGGTATAGGAAACCAGATCTTGTAATAAAAGTCATGGTGGTATGTGTGAGATCGTTGAGATCAATGCTATTCACACGTGCAGTGGAACAACGAAACAGGCAGGCGGCAAGGACAAAAGAAAAGGCGACCAAATGGTTCGCTCTTTAATGAGGGTCATGTTTATGCAACGTCGCTATGACGGACGTTGGAAAAAAGGTGTTAATGGGATACGATACTTTGTACCATGGAAATTGTATATCGTATCTTGGGTTAATTGCCGATACGCATCCCTTGCTTGCATTTAGGTATGCCAAGCAATTAGTGGTGGCGACGAAAGAAATGCATCATTGTTTGTCTATTGAATCGCTAGTGTTGCAGCTGTAAAAACAAGCTGACGACATAGTATTTTAACTCAGACAAAGGGTATCGAATGTTTGCTATTTATGGTTTAAGGATCAATTTTAGGAATTTCAGATAATGCTTGAAAGCATTACATGTCCTTGGAAAAGGAAATGTTTTCTGGGGCAAATGCAAATGCATTGGCGGGAAACAATGGGAGTTATGGAATTCCTAAAAAGGTCAAGAAGAATTCTTACAGAAAATTGTATGCAAAGGGATGCAATGAAAAGGTAAGTTTTCTTTATAGGGATTTTAGGGTTATAATAATTGGGTCTGTTTGATGCGTGAAGCATCTAAGATGCTGATGCGAATTGCATTAGCGAAAGCTGGTGCAGATCCGGGTTGTGGTTATGGGGGTTTTTTTAGGAAGGCGAGCCGTGGGATCTGGCGGAGCCGCCACAATGGCATTTATTAATGACCGAATTTGCGGTGCTAAAAATACAGACCCCATGGTACAATTATGTATTTATAAGCATACACGCCCCCACAGAATCTACCGACAAAGACCGAAGGACACATTCTACGAGACTCATTCGATGCTAAACCCTCCTCGGGGACCTCAACGCGAAAATTGGAAAGGAAGACATCTTCCAGCCAACTATAGGTAAAGAAAGCCTATACGACGTTTCAAATGATAATGGAATTCGAATCATCACGTTCGCGGCATGGATATCACCCGATGGCGTAACGCGTAACCCAATAGACCACTTCCTCATAGGCAAAAAACACAACTAGAACACTCCTGTGGTAAGATCATATAGAGGAGCAGATTGCGTCGGAGGGGGAGTCGGCTCGCAGCAAACCCACATGGACAGTCGCGGGAGACGAGTAAGTTCAACATTGATAAACTAAATGACCTGACCACAGGGGCTGATTATCACGAACTAAGGAATGTATTTAGCATACTAGAGAATGGGCGTAGTGAGCAAGAGGAAACCAATAATGTGGATTTAGTATCCATCGATCAGAGACGTAATCAAACAATCAACTTAAAAGTATTAGGATTTAAGGAAACAATTAAATCCAAACGTTGATTTGACGATGAGTGCAGGGCAAAGATCAAAGAACGAACCGCGTCAGAGTGATTCACTTGGAGAGCTATGATGAAGTCAACGCAGGAAGCGAGTTCCACAGCTTACCCGCTCTGTAACGGAACGAATTCTGATGCAGGGATGTTCGTGCCGTCGGGAGATGAACGGCAAGCTGGTGCGATCCGTCGGATTGTCTTGTGGAGCGCATACAAGCCGAATTGCGTGGAACAATAGCACGAATCTCCGAAGAACAGTACCCATGATAATATCTGACAGAGGTCGGCTACGCGCCTTCGACGTGATAGCGACTGTAGTCCCCACGTCAGCGTCGAGTCCCCGATCTGGAGGATCACTCGTCTCTGTCTGCTCTCAAGTAGGTCGAGGGTATGTTAAGGAGCCGAGCTCCAAACCTGAGAGCAATATTCGAGCGCGGGTCTAATTTGGGATTTATATAGGAGAATAAGTTGGGCAGGAGTAAAATATTTCTTGGCTCTAAAAAGATAGCTCAGCTTTCCTGAGGCGGACGTGGCGATGCTCGACACGTGTTTATGCCATAATACATTCCCACAGACCGTGACGCCGAGAAATTTCAAGCTTTTCCCAGATTCGAGGGCCTGGCCATTCATCATCAGCTGTAGAACCGATGATCCATTTTTCTTTGTGAATGTTGTATATTGTGTCTTCGCTGCATTGAAGTCGACGCGATTGGCCTTTCCCCACTGCAGGACCTCATCCAGATCGACGTAGATGCACCAATCGGCCGAGCACTCGAAAAGGAGGAAACAAGCGTACTATTGTGGGGGTATAACGGTTCATGTGCCGACGTACGGCACGTATTCCTTATATCTCCCATCGATCCGTGGGAAGAATTTGTTCGAATAATCACGTCCGAAAAGAGTTGCTCGTAACCCCAGGTTTTTCGTATAGCCATTCGTCTCTCAAAATGCGGCATCGATTTATGTTCATCTTTATTGAGGAATGTGTAATTGTAAACATTTATGGGGCGCACGTCCACTTCCTGGTTGTACCGAATCCGATGCGCATATTGGACGACATCTCCTTCGAGTGGATAGATAAATAAACGATTGAAGTCTAATTCGAATAAGTGAGTTAAGACACCAAAGTAATCAATAAAAAGATAACAGATAGCACTGCCAGCAAGCGTTTTAATTTATTGAAAATATTCACTAGTGCGCACATTCCGATGCGGTCACACAACACATAACTCTACAACTAAAATACGGATGTTCGCGGACGAGCGTGTGCATGAGCATGCCCACGCGGCAGCAATTCGCGACACCACCTCCCTTGTGTAAACACGTTAATCGACTGACTTGAAAAGGGAAGACATTGGATACAACCAAAAGAGAACATACTTCTGCTCTCTCATTGCCACGTCCTTCGATGTGTGGTAGGTTACATCGGTAATCTGATGATCGAAGAGAGCGGGACAATAAGAGAACAGAAACACGATGTACGATTATCCTGGGGTGGATTTGGTTGTATGTGCATGAATCAATGTAGTTCTGAGCGGAACCCATTGACCTGATTCGGTAGTATGGTGGGTTCAGTGTACATTGATCCATACGAAGACAGAACTGAGAAAGAGAGGAGAATTAAGCTGATGATATTCACCTGCAAAAAGAGAACATTGATCCCCAGCGAATGAAGTGTCTGGAGAAAAGCCGAAGTAACGCTAGGGAAATATTATCACGTGATTCAATCGAATGTGGTGATAAATTTCCCAAGCGGATCTGCAATGATGCGACAACTTCGTCCGGCTGGATTTGGTTGTCGCTAATCGACGTGGACACGAGTTGCCGTATGGCAAAAAAGGTAAGCTAAACTCATTTATGCATTGTCTCCGTGGTACAATGAGTTTAGCTATGTGTCCTTGGTGGAAACATACTTTGGAGGTGAACAGGTAAGTAGGGGGAAATGGGGTTGATTTGACGCGCTGAAAGGCGGTCGAAATTAGGTAGGAAATGTTGGTTGGAATTGTGGGTTGTTTCTCATGTAGAATAGAGAAACCCCTCACACTATCATCGGCAAAACTGAACACGTTGTTATCCGTTGTCTCCAACAAATCATTTAAGTGAAGCAAAAACAAGGTTGGAGCCAAAATAGAACCTTGGTGCACCCCCAAATTAACAGGATACAGATCCGAACACCCGCCGTCCACAACAACCCGGATCGATCGATTTTCAAAGAACCTCTTCGTCCAGTTGTAAAGTTGCTGGGAAAGTCCATATGAACGAAGTTTGCTCAGCAATGCGCCGTGTCAGACACGGTCAAAAGCCTTGGATACATCCAATGCGACCGCCCTTGACTCACCATGCCGCTCAATCGCAAATGTCCATATATCGTTTATAAGTGTCAAAAGGTATTGACGATCATTCAGAAGTCCGTTACCTTTCAAATACTTAATTAACTCAGTATTGCTGACTTTTCCCATCACCTTAGATAACATAGATAATAATGCTACAGAAGTGTAATTTTGGGGGAGACACTTTCTTTGGGATTGGCTGAACTCGAGCGATTTTCCAGCAGCCAGGAAAGGTCATCCGTGCATAAGATAAGCGGAAGAGTCTGCCAAGAACCGGCGATAGTTCTGGAGCACAGTTCTTAAGGACTATTGCTGGTATTCCGTCCGGGCCGGATGGGAATGTGTAAAAGGAATTGGTGATAAACGAAACTGTTTCGTCATGTATCGGGTAGGCCATACGATTTTGCAAATGGCAACACTTGATTTCTTAAAAACCGCTACTGGGAGGGGCGCGCGAGTGGCGGGGAATTGTTTGTCGCTTCAGCCAATTTTAGTCACGATGGAGCGTTTCACGGGACAGCAGCGTGCTGTTTGTGTAAAACAATTTTACTAAAACAACGATTCCTACGTTACGACGCCTATTTAGAATTGAATACGGATTACGCCGTGTAAGTGAGTGTCCAAGTGTTAATTTAATCAAAGCTTGGGTCAAGAAGTTCGAGCAAACGGGATCGACAATGATTATTAATTATGTAACATTGCCCATTTACTGCTCTGCGTATTCCCCGAATACTCAACTGTAATAAGGTAACCAGATCAGATAGAATACCAGCACTGATAACCTAAACTATGCCCTAGAACGTTCACCGGTTCTTAGCAAACATTTTCGTCTATCTCATGTACAGAAAACCACTTCTAGCTATTTCGAAGACCGCTCCAATTCACCCATGCCAAAGAAAGGAAAAAAATGTCTCCGGCAAAATTACCCACCAATTGGGTTACTGTCCATGTTGTCCAACTTGTTATAATAGAAAATAGACAGAGTGCAACGGACTTATAAATAGTCGTCAATGCGGATTCCGTAGAAGATGTTTCACGGGAGTCCTTTGAACTCCGTGACTAACACCTGGACATTGAGATAATTGAAAACCATGGTGAGTCAAGAGGAATCGCGTTGGATACCTCAATGTGGCACAGAGCACAGATACAAAGAACTGCAGCAGGATCGATTGGAGTTGGTGTAAACAGCGCGTATTTGGATCTCTTTTCCATTGATTCCGGGGTTCCTGAGGGTTCAATATTCCTGCGAACGCTATTTCTGCTTCATATTAAAGATTTAGAAGTATGAAGATGTAACAAAACATTTTGCCTACGCTAGTATGCTGACTTCTTCACTTTCGAATGATTGGGCGAGTAACGCATACACTTGGCACTAGCTGAAACGCATTTAGATTGACTTCCCGAACAGAGGTCTAGGTAAGGAAAGACCAATATGATTGACTTCAATAGGTTGAGGGCCCAATATACGACGCTTATAAAAAAAACCAATTCGTGATGAAGGACCTGCTCATCATATCTAAGGAAAGCATAAATTTGCAGTGGTAACATAACTTACCATAAATTGTGTCGTATATCGTCAAGGTCTCGTGAAAGAATTTCTGCTATCGTTAACGATATACAAGATATTTTACTTCACCACAACTCCCTCTATAGCTCGTCAACCCTCTAGATCGTGGTTTAATGCTCTATTCTCAAACATCTCACTCCCTTTTTCATTTTTAATAAGTTTGTCTCAAATGTTAAAGCTCTTAAACTAAACTTCAATTAAATAAGGGATTTTATAGCAGCGCTACGCTCACTTGTCGATTTTGTTTCATCAGTTTGCATTACTTTCAGAATAAGTTTCCCTTTAATTTGACAGTTACACTATATGAATTCTAACTTCCGCACCAACTAACACGCCAAACATGCAAAAATTTCAATAATTATATGCCTTAACTGCATTCTATATATATTTATTTGCTCCAGTCTCCTCAGCAATAAGTCACCTACAAGTCAGACTGAACGCCTGTTACAGCCAAATATAGACATATAACGACAGTCAATGATCAAATCAAAGACTAGTGTTTGTAGACGAAAACATATGCTTGATTGATATGTGATTGATTTATAATTCACAGTTATACAGAATGTGTGGCCATGCCACAAACCCTGCAGAGTTTTTTGTCGCCCGGAGAAAATTCATTATGTACTTATTAAAAGATACAATTGGTGTTTTTCATGTTCATCTAATGCGAGCAACATCCTTTTAAGAATGTAATCATCAACCTGTCGGGATAGTAGAATGTCATTTCTACAAAGTTCATCACAGCACTCGACTATGTGATGCTTATGAGAAATGATATCCCTTAATTACACACCGTTTTCAATCAAGAACATTTCTTGAAATATCTCCAACGACAGTTTGAACTTCTTTTGATATTCGACTAACAACTTGCACCGACATATGTACCTACCTTATCAGTCTAGCGAACTCCTTACATGTGACACGTTGAAGCGTAGAAATCACTGAGGCATGTCGGGAAAACAGTGGGAGCATGGAAAACCTATGAGTCCTTTGCACGGAGTTTGGTACCTAGAAGTGTAATTGCAACAAATTGATTCGGTCTCGAGTCTAGACCTAGAACTGTTTCAAATACACACCCAAACATGTTTCTAAAGAGAATTATTTACAAGATACTTTTGCATATTGAATTCTGAAGGACTCATCAGTTCAACAACAAGTCAAAAGGCTGAACCTTTTTTTTATGAGTTATGTGATCAGACGATTCCCCCTTGAGTGTCAAATAGAATTCGAATGTTAATGAGCTTCGGGCTCAAGTGTGCACCTCACAGAAGTCCGTTTGGCTGTTAATGTGCGCTAAAGGCTGAAGGCTGAAGGCTGAAGGATGAAAGCTGAAAACTGAGCGCCGCAACCGGCGAAGGACATAGAGAGAGGGATGAGGTAAAAATCTCAAAATAAATAGGCAGAAAAATTTTAATGAATTTTCTTGAACACCATAGACTCGTTAATTACAGATGCGAATTGTGTTGGAGGACTCCAAAGGAAGGCGGCATGTGACGGGATATCAACTGGGACGGGCAATGGAGACGATGTCGCTAAAGATAGATGCTTTCGGGTTGAAGTTTGGGTTACAGAAGCGTAAATTCAAATTTAATTGATAATTTATTGCGGGGGGTGTTTTTTTTTGTCGGTTTGGTGTTTAGTTTATATAGGAGTATACATATCTCTATGTATTTGTGTGAGATGCGAAAGATCGTCATACTTCCAGAAAGCGAGTGAGGTATCCTGCGAGTCTTATTCTTCGGTGTAATTGAAATGCGTCGTTCTCCGCAAAATGAGATAATTTATGCGAAGCACAACCGACAAGGATTCTCGACGAAAGTAATTATTTTGTTGGCATCCTGATCCTACCATTTCACTTACAAACGTAAAAGCTGTAAACGGTGTGGCGTGATTTGATATCCTCTTGCTTTTCTACCTCCTTATCGTATCAATGAGGAGCAGTTCTGCCGTCATTTTGATGCCCTTCCATTCACATTTTTGTTTGGGTCTCGGGTTTTTTTTTTAGATTGTAGTTTTTGAATTCATCAATGAAAAATAATTCATTCTCCTCAAGCTGCGGTTTGTATGTATAGTCTACGGATTGTGTACATAGTCGTAGTAGTTCCCCGCGCTGTACTTCCGATGCTTTACTCTAAACAGGGGATTCGATTGAATGAGTGGTACTTGGCCCCTTCAATGAAATTATCACAATGTTTCGATTGTGTTTTCCCCAATATAAAGGAATGTAGATTAGGGTCGCCAAAGTTGAGAGAATAATTCTCTTGATTCGTTGACGGATATTGTAATCGGGTAGATTTATGTTAATTAGAAGAAGCGAATATAGGATATTCGATTTATTTGCCTTGAAGGTCTTCAATTTATATTTGTGGATCCTTGACTGATTGTGATGGAATATTCAGTGGTTTTAATTAAAAATGGAAATGGGTTCACTGAGACGGTTGTATTTCGAAGGGCATTCTCAACCTCTCAATTAAGGAGTTTACCTGAAACTCTGGATATATTCGTGTCACTTTGTTTTAGTGGGGAAGACAGATTTATACGATTGGAGGCAGGTTTCAGTAGCGGTAGGCTGGACAGCGATAATAGAACTTCGGAATATCCTTATAACGGTTGGTTGTACAAATTAATTAATATTCGTCTAATTGCCTAAATTGGTTTATGTCGCATTAGGTGTTGTTTACTTAAAAATCTGAGATAAATTAAGTATTGTACATAATTAGTCATGGAATTTGAAAGGCGGTTTTTGAAAGGACCTTGCTGTAGCGAAACGGGTATTCTAGGAGATAGGCTTTAGGTATTGAAATAAAAGAACCATTTAAAATAGATCCAAAGTTATATCGACTAATATTGTATATTTTAATACCCCACGTACTATCGAATTAGTAGAATGTGAAATGCTCCGTCTATACCCGTAATTATAATCTCCAGGGATTTAAGATAAATGTACAGTTCACGTTTTGGGGGGAAATCCTTCAGTAGCTCTTCGAATACAAACGTCTTTTCCTGGTCAAGAGCGGTAGTAGGTACCGCGGGACCTTCTCCCAACGGGCCACACGATTCCCTGCGGCTTTGAAAAGAATTATGCCATCGAAAATATGTACATTCCTCATAATAGCATTGTGTCGTACGCAGTCCTTTATAATTGTTGGTAGATGTTAACCTGTGGCGGTTCTCCTGAACGCCACCATCCATCTTCCCATCATTCAGGTAAGAACCCCTTCTAGGGCATACGAAAGGCATAAAAAAAACAAGTATTGTGGCAGTTCCATTGAACGCCACTAGTTACCAGACGGCTAGTAATGAAGAAACAGTTACCTGTAACACCTAAAAAGCATGTACTTACCTTCCACGCCGTGCCTGTAATATTAGAAAACCCGGTGAAACATTAATTCTCGCTGATATGAAATTCCAGCGGCAACAAATCCTATATTCTTAAAGCAATTTGGTTTAACAACCAAGCAACCAATATTGCCCATTCAATATCTGTACGATATTTCACATCTGCAGGACATGTGTATCTTTCCTTAACACAGCATGCCCACATCGATCGGTCACCCGACCGACCGATACATGAGGGCATCCGGCTGACGCCCAGGCAGTCGAGTTCGCAAATGGAAATTTACCATCAGAATTCGACTGCGAGGATATACCAGCGAAATCTACACGATCAGCAATAATGGTTTACGCAGTCGTTGATCGTGTAAACATTTCAACCCCTTTGTTTCGTTGAGATACTCGCACCTGCTGCGAACATTTAGATGGGATCTATGTTATGTCTGCATACTTGCGGACGCACACGATGAGCAACAGAAGCAATCATCGTGTGTGTATTTCAACCCCTTTTGTGTTGAACAAAACGCAAAAGGGATACCTTACCTTATATGGACATCGAAGCGATGATTGAATATGTCGTTTTCTATCGCTTCGATGAACTTAGTTTAATCGCGTTCTGGGTTCCGTGGAGGCATGTCGGGCCTCCACGTTAAAATAATAAGATCTTGAGTGTTTCGTTGCGTTTTTGATTTTTTATATGTCATGTGTTGTCATTTAATCGATTAAAGTGTTTAATCTTCAGTTATTTGAGAAAGAATGATTTCAAATTTAATTTAATAGTTGTCAATATGGACGGAGAAAAGGTTTTGCTTAATTTTGTATTTTTTAACAATCGAATGTTTTACTTTCCAATGATATTATTGAAATGCTGAAAAAAAGACGTTTTTTTAAATGTTTCATTCGTCACATATCATTTTGCAATTCATATAGATTGTGTGTGTTTAACCCTTGAACAGGAAATATTCATTCATTGCGTGAAACTGTTTATATTGTATAAGAGCGTTGTTCGATTTGTGCAATTAATTTAAAAAGTTGTGTTATTTTGGTGTGCGGCCCAGTTTCCGAATTTATGAAATTAAAAGCAAACTCCGCACATACAAACGTCAATTTAATTAAATATCAAAGGAGAAGAAATCTTCGTATTCATTTCAAGTGCAAAATGATATCCAACTAAATGGTGATCAGTTCAAATTCTATGGAACACTCAACAACATACACTGAAGCATATAGGATGGAGGTAGAACCGGTGCAGTACGCCTGCACAACAAAACCTATCACCCATAAACCCACGACGCGCAGCACAATATTTTACCGCATACCACTGCTCGTAACCGTTTATATCATCCTTAAAAGCTAGACTAATCGCAATGAATTGTATACTCGGCAATTGCCAGTAGGGTATGTTTACGGTGTGGGGGTACGGTGTCGCGACGCCAGCATGGGCGAGAGTTCTACCTCGTCCCCACAAATCACTAAGGTATCTGACAAGTACAACACCGAGGGAAAAGCACAAACACCGGACAAGCAAAAATAAAACGCACTATTCCTTTTATTTAGTTTTATTGTTATATTAAAGGAAAAACACAATTATTGGATACTGCACCAAATATAATATTCGACATGGCGGTTGCAAACACTGCACAACATTGACTTAAATTACTGAAGATGACCCGTATGTACAAGCAAAATAATAATGGTTGGTGTGTACTACTTGTACGACTTTTTACTTTTATAGCGCGCTTATTATCCCGTCTCCGCAGCCGGCGGAGAGCGGAAGTCGGCACAACCGTGCTAGTCTGCGGATGTAAAACGACTCATTGATATTTTATCGTTTGGGATGAGTTTTTGGTGATGTGGTGAAAAGGAAATGAAATTTCCTTTGACCAGTGACCAATGGAAGGCGAACTCTGGGACGCGGTGGTGTATGTGTGTGTTTGTACACATCACCGTGTTTATCGATCCGTTTAGCCAAGCATAAACTAAACCTGAAACGAGGAAGAAAAAAACAAAGGGGAAACGACCTAAAGCATCTTTCGGTAATGAGGGTCAGCTGTTTAAATAGCAGTCACTCATTAGATGCTTAAAGTGATTGCGATAATTCATACAATAGGGACTGTATATCGTCTCTCTGCCGACTGGGAGAATCGGATTCTTTTGTTTGCATATGTTTATGCTATCGAATCCGATCCGACGGCAAAACGTGACGTCGGTGATTGTTTGAAGATTCAAACAAAGAAATATTTCCACGAGAAGTGTGTGGGGGTTGAAAGTATATGCTTAAACACGGGCACTTGGTTCACTTCCTTCCCACTTGTAGTTCCGCTGCAATCCAATTCGCCAATTAACCTCTCCACAAAAATATATCCCAATGTCACGGGAAAAGTAAATGAAACGCACAGGAATGTTGCTTTGGTATTAATCCGTTTTTTTTTATATTGTTCTGTCTTTCTTAACCTAACTTAGAACTTATGATAAGTGTGATTAAATTGAATTTTATAACTTCTATAATAGTGGTGAAACACTTCTTTTTCGACACTGTGACCGCAGTCATTAAAATTTCGATTTTACGTATTACTTGACCATAGATTGTACATCGACTCCGAAGACGTGTGCTCCATTTGAGTGATGATCAGCGACAGATTTGGATTACAGAAATTAATGTTTGGGCCCGAGCGGCGACATGACCAACCGCGATGATTATTGAATAGCGACTGATGAATTAAGGGTGAAATTCTGTATTTCACTTTACACACAGGACAACCAAAAGAGACCACGGCTATGCTCTCTCAGCTTCGCTCGTTCAAGTGTGGTAACTTGAGTCAATTGGGTAATTGACGGACATGGAGAATGAGAGAACAGAAACATGATGTGCTGTGATAATGGAGTAGCTTTGGTTGTGTGTGTTGGTATCAAATGCAGCTACTGACATGACCTACTGATCCAGTGGTACGGCTATGGTGTAGTCAGAGCGCACTGAACCATGTAAAGGCAGAATTTCAGATCAGAGGAAAATTTAGGTGGTGGAATTCACCTGCAAAAAGAGATCATTGATCCCAAGCGAATGGATGATCTGATGAAAAGCCGAAGTGACGCCAAATTGGCTAGGGTAATTTATCATGACAACTAATTCGATATTTTGATAAATTCCCCAGCAGTTTCGCTATGATGCGACGGCGTCGTTTGCTTCGAGTTGTTGTTGCTACCCGAAATGACTTTGAAATTTCCGGTGGTAATCTCATGGGTTAATGCAAGAGTGTTGCCGTATGGCAAGAAAACACTGAGTGCAATTGTGCATTAACCGAATAGATTAATGACTTCCGGCCAGTCTTCTTTTATGGATTTATCTATTGCAGGTGAAATAGCCGACGGTAGGAATTGGGATTGGTTGACGCGCTGTTAGCGGTCGAAATAAAGCGGACATTGGGGTTGGAATTGTGTGTTGGTTCTCCATGTAATATAGAGAAACCCCACAAGTGCTTGCAACCGAATCAATAGTTGCAAGTCTTCGGAAAGTAATTTATATGGATACACAATGACGGTTGTGTAAACCATCTGTGTCAATTATGCATTGCATCTATGGCGATGGCAGGATCGAACTATAGTGTGAAAATCTACACTAATTGGAAATTATATTTTTGGGTCGCTAATGCAGAGATGCACTGATAATGTATGAATGCCCTTGTAGATGCAATTCTTTTTAGGAATTTTATGTAATGCTTGTATGCATAAATGTCCTTGGAAAAGGAAATATTTTCAGGTGCCAATGCAATTGCATTGGCGGGAGACAATAGGAGTTGAGTTGCGGATATGGAGGGTTTTTCAGGTAAGTGGGGCTGGAGTTAATTAATTAAATAATAAATTAAATGAATTATGTCATTAGATAAAAGCACATGCCGGTTTAGAGAAAACTCTGCACGTGATGAGACTTAGCGAAGTCCTACAATAAATCTCGGGAAAGGTCTCCATTCGCAACAGACATTATTTTTTGCAGTTGTTGATTATTCCGCATTGTAACATTAATACTCTATGTTTAGTTTTCTCTTTTAGTTTATCTGCTTTTGCTTTTCATTTGTTTTGCATTGAATCAAAAATGCAGTAATTACAGATTGAATTAAATTTAACAATTCGTACACGCCAATAACGACTTTTGCCAAGAGATGTGTATGCATTGGTTTAACGATGATTGTCGTGCGAAGATCGAACAATGTAAACGCCTCGGTGTGATCCAGAAAGATATGATGAAGTCAACGTAGAAAGATACGCAACAATTGGGAACGAGACTTTTCAAACCGAAAAACTGCGCATAGGAGGAGAATCGAATCGACACAATTTTAGAAAATGCCGGAGCAAAGAACATCAGGGTAATAAACGGCTGCCTAGTCACAAAAACAAACAATGCCGTGACAAGGCAGAAGCAGTACTTTGAAAACCTGCTTAACAAGAGCACCAATCAGCCATAAATACATATACCAGAAGTACACACGGCCGAGGCACAGATTTCAGAGCCCTCATTCAACGAGGTAGTAGAAGCAACAAAGCTCCCGGTGTCGACGGCATCCGACAGAGCTTATGAAGCATGGAGGAGAGGCAACCGCTCGGATCGTCCACCAGTCAATCAAAACAATATGAGATAAGGTAGCCACTCCGGAAGAATTGAAAACCACAATAGTCATCCCTATCTTCAAAAGAGGCAACAGATGTGAATATGAGAACTCCAGAGGAATATCATTGCCCCCCAACCAGATACAAAATACTAACAAATGCCATACTGAATCACACCATGTACGGAAGAAATACTGGTAGACTATCATTGCGGATTCCGTCGGAACCGGTCAACAAGCGACCAGATGCTCATAGTAAGGCAATTACTGGAAAAGAAGTGGGAATACGGAGGGACGGTTCGCCAACTGTTCGTTGACTTAAAAAAAAAACCCTACGACGCAGTCGCAAGGCAAAGACATACCATAGAACTGGGAATCCCAAAAAAATATTCCGCCGTCATTCAAAACTGCATGAACGATAATGAAGGGTGAGTTAGAATAGAAAATCATCTTTCAGAACCAATTGAAATCCGCGACAGACTAAAACAGAAGGGTAACCTCTCGCCATGTCTTTTCAACCTTGTGGTCGAGTATGTCATCAAAGAAGTACAAAACGACAATATCGCTTCAATTAAGAGTCGAATTAATCCGACTGCCGAGGATTGATATTTCCTTGGCTTCGTTGATGCAAGTGCTTTTCATCGACAGTGTATTAACCTTTGAGGTTCGCCTTTGACTACAGGAGAGGGCACTGAATTTTCCGCTCATCTAATTCCGGCAGTAAGAAGTCGTTTATCATGGCCTTGTAGCGTTCACCAGTAACCGTGACCGTATTGCCGATGGCGTCCTCAAAAAAAGACGGCCCAATCATTCCTCCCGCGTTTACGCTGCACCACACAACGGCTTTGAGTGGATGTAATCGCTCTTCGTGCATCACACGCGGATTTTCAGTACCACAGAAACGAAGATTTTGCTTATTGACGTAACCGCTTCAGTGGGAATGCGCCTTGTCGCTCATGATAATTTTCGACACGAAATCGTCCTCTTCGTTGATGAGATTAAGGATGGCTTGACAGTCATTCACCCGCGACTGACGGTCAGCAGGCATTAACTGATGCACTGTTTGCACTTTGTACGGGAACATGTGTAAGTCTTTTACTAAAATTCGAGTTCTAAAGTCCACTCGAAGTCTTTAATCACGACAGCGAATGTGCGATGATCACTCTTGTAATCAATCGTTTTTAGGAAGGTTCTGTTTCATCTGATTATGACCGACCAAGCAGTTTGGCACCGGTCATCGTTCCTTTGACGCTGTACATCGTATTTATCTTTGTACATTCAGGTGTTGCATATGGCTCCTGATTATGTTGTACAGACTATTGATTGTTGACAATGACCCTGATCTTTGTTAGATACTTTATGGTTATTGTCCTCGTAGTTCGGCGGCACAGTCATTATGTTATGCATATGTTATTAACGTTGAATTTTGATGAATACTCGACTGACTTGGATAACATTTTCACTTGCAAAATAGACGGTGACAGAGAAAAATTAAAAAAATCGCGGCTTACTGCTAATGTATTTATAATGTGTGTTTCCACCACCTACTCCTGTGTGAAATACTGCCGGCATCATTTGTTTTATGGCAGATAATTTCATTGTCTGCAGGCATATCACGTATTGCGACGATAGTGAAGAACGTGTGATTCGAACTGACACTATGACGCTTAGAATCACCAAAAAATTGAACCAATGCTCAACACATCAGGCCACTGCCGCGTGTACGAATTCGATTTCTAAACTCAATTACATTCAACTGATGTGGAATTGCTAAGATATTGCTTGGTATACGGCTGATGCATTTTCCTATTCGATTTTCTTTCGGTGTTCTTCACTATTTGCTTATATATTGTGTGTGTATCTGTTAGAAATGCCACACTACTCCCCCCTCAGTAACTTTGTTACGATCAACTTCGTGTGCGAACGACGGAGCGAGTAACGAGCGAGCGAGAGAACGTCGGAGCAGGCGAGTGTGTCGGTGCTCTATGCGGAAGTCGTGATCGAGTAGTAAAGTTCTGTTGACCTATGGGAGATTGTGTGTTGTGTGTATACAGATCACGTCGGGTTTTTGCGTTAGGCAAAAATATTGAAGTCAGTGATTTGAACATACGATGAAACGGGTGGGAAGAGAAGTAATGAAGCATCAAGCTACTTGCCGCGTGTACGAGCTCGATTTCTAAACTCGATTACATTCAACTGATGTGGAATTGCTGTGTTATTACTTGGTATACGGCTGATGCATCTTCTTATTCGATTTTCTTTCGGTGTTCTTCACTATTTGCTTGTATATTGTGGGTGTATCTGTTAGAAATGCCACGGGCATATCAAACGTCTTAGATGTGTGAACATAACAAGTCGTCCGTAATGGAATTCAAACGTAATAGTATGGTTGCGTTACAATTGTCTGGAAAGCCCTGCAACATATCAATCTGAACAAATCAAAACTATAGTGGTTACCTTACAGAATGGCCATACCACGATATGGACATTCTAATGACCACTAGAAGTCAAACATCACCATTTGTCAAAGATTGGATCGCGGTGGCGGTCGACGGCTGCTCACCGTTGACGGTTTTGTACCATGAAGTCAAGATGGATGGGAATATGGCACATAACGCAAAACCGGATTTGGAAGGTGTTCTAAGCCCATAGGCATCTAAACATTTCGGTTAAACGGAGTGGATGTGTGGCGATTTCAACAGACACGACACAACAAACATGCAAAACTATAGTGAAGAATCGACATTAAAGGTATAAATGTTTCAACAATACTGTGCAACTTTACACAAAGCACCCGTCAACCAAGAACAGACACAAAACAACGTTCCACACTTCCTTTCCATTGCACGATGGCCAGATGAAAGTCCGCATTGTGGATGTGCTGAAAAATGGGGTTCGTAAATGGAGGAAGATACCGCAGGCATTCAGGCGTCGACAGGACCATGGTCCACATCAAATGAGGCCAAATCGAAAACTTGAAATAAATTCTTAAATTATTTTTTTTATTTCTTTATTTTTTCGTTTACTTCAATAAAATTTGTTAAAAATTGTAAAGTTTTGGTTCAATTAGACTACCAAAGTTAATGTGCATATGTAAGTTTACTGATTCATCATCATCATTGGCACTACAACCGGGAACCGGTCTTGACCTTATTTAGCAAGTCTCTCCACCGTTATCCAGCCCTTATGCGAGACTTGTTAAATTGTCCATAATAATTTGTTTTTCCGAGCAAGGTTATTAGCCTTGCGCTAACCTTTCTCAGGATATCGCTGCATGCATTGGTTCACTACTTGGCGGTTGCCAATGTAGCTATCCAGGGGTGTCACGTTGAGACTGCATGTCAACTTGGATTGAACAGGGACAAGGATCGTCCTGACGTTCGCCGGGTTGAAAGCATGGATTCTAAAGATTGGCCAATAAAATCATTTTGTATTCCTATGTAGGAGATTCTGACTCCTGTGCTACAATGCCATTGTTTAGAAATAGGGTTAAATGGTCGATAACCACAAGTTGTGAAGGTTTAAATTTAGCCAGATGTGTAGATAAATTTCAGTTTTGAAGTATTAAACCCCATCATATCCTTGATTAATTATGTGATTCATTCTATAGTCAATCGAGACGAATGTGAACCACATTCAGGTGTTCCTCCGCAATCACAATCTTCACCCACTCAAAACCAATGTGCATTGGCACCTCTTTTCTCAATTCCGTTCGTCTCCTTCCACCCGCACTAAGCACTCACATTTATGACTATCGACCTCCTTCCTGTCCGTGTATTACAAACAAAAAGACAATGAACATCCGATTGAACTACAAAGTGGATTTGATTGAATCCGCGTTGAGAACTTCTATACGGAACTGAGAACTTTCAACTTATTTTCGAATCATATCGGTGCTGTAAAATTTTCGACGTAACAGTGGCTCATTACCGCATTTCATGTCCACAAAACGCAAGTTATCATGAGCTAAGAAAACAACGTTTGCGTTTGCCTGCCTACAATGTTCTTACTTTACGGTAATGTACCTCAATATGTATGTTCGAACTTTCAACAGAGCTTTATGATGGCACTATTGCAAACAAATAGTTGCACGGATGTTTTTAAGTCAGCGGGCCTTTTTGGTGAAAACAGCCTTTATCTACGTCACATCTTCCATTCTTTCCACCTCATTGACATCCCAAACAAATGCGACCAGCAAAATGATTTGTTTTGTGTTTCTCCTTTTTTGTTTCCTCTTTCCAAATCCCTATCGAGTCAGGGAATAAAATGTTTCGTTCCAGTCGGCTTGTATCTCTTCGGTGTGCTATAAAAGATATCCAAAGTCGTAAATTGAACGTTCTCCCCATAGCTCTTGGATAAAGGCGAAGCTGAACAGCTACTAGACATCCGGTGAAACACGTTAATTGCCATCGAGCAAGACAGAAATTAAAGTGGGTGCCGGAAGAGATGCTTCTTCCCTCCCTAGATCTCCGGATCAGTACAGAAAATGATGTTTTGAGTTCGTTTTTATCCCATCATGGGTCATTAGGCTGCTATTTTATTTGAAATGGGACTTTGTTGGTCATGTATTTGTGGGTGGGGAACCGGAAGTACGTTATTCGTGCAAGTTAAAAAAAAACTGAATATCAGAAAGGAGCTTACCGATGAGAATGCCAGATAGCCAGAGGAAGATGAAAAATAGGGAAGCCGTCGAACAAACTAGCGTACATAGTGAGAGTTGGACAGCAAAAGAAGAGGAAGAGGGGAAAAGTGACAATGTTCAAGGCTAAAACATTCACCCAACGAATTTAAAGGATGATTAGCTTTTAATCTTTTTGAATCACACTTGCTACAAAATACTGCTGACATATAATGTCAATCCCCAAGCATATTGTAGGTTATAATATACTAGTTCGCAGAGGGAGATGAAGACACACGTCAAGTATACGACAGGTTATATGTCCTAACTTGATCTATATTGCAAACTCTGAGTATTCATTTACACAAAATACTTCCGTGTGTACATTCCTTCTAAACAATTCCCTATATTTTACTTTGAAGTCGACACACAGCTCAACAAAGGCACCTCTCCATTTCGATACAGATATATAATATACATCCTAGCAATAATTGACGAGAGTGTAGACGTAACATAGTCGAACTATTAGCTATAGTCTATTAACTGTTTAAATCTAAGAAGATTTCTGTGGCAGGATAACAATAGATAACAAAGCTCTGATGTCCAAAAGGAAAAAACTTTTTGAAGACTTCCAATACTGAAAAGTTGATATATATCATGAACTATGACATTTGCTGTCAAGGGCCAAATGTTTTCGAACATTCCCTTTTTGAGGTCGTGTTAGGTTAAACTATCAAAAATGAAATTTCTAGCACTATGTCAAGAGAACAGATAACACATAACAGACCCTTTCTTCAAGTTGCGGAAAATGCTGTTCTATTATAGATTTTCTTGGCGACAAACAAACATTACCAACATATTTATGTAAAATAAACTAAAAGTGTTTCTGTAAGACACGCGACTCCGAAGAAACAGCAAAATCACTAGAGGTGTCCTAAACTTTTAGTTGGGAAATGTAGACTTGGCGTGAACTGTTGTGCTCGCATGTTAAACAAGTAACAAGAATATATAAGATACTGGAATGACGGATTAAATTAACTAGCCATGGTATTTATATACACTAAATCGGACGAATATAAGTATTTTCCCATCGAGTGATGCACTTCAGAATAACGAATGATGGTAATCCGACATGATGTAAAGAGTGAGAAGTGGTATATAATTAAGTTCATTTAATTATCACCCGCCCTATGAATAATTAACATCTCATGTCTTCACATGTATATCCTTCCCTTCCCTCCAAATCATCACTTTCCCATTACAATAGACTATTCCCGTATACAATAGTTAAATAATTTAAATAAAGTAAAACCCCTATTTTAAAACCACAATGACATTGCCCATAGCCATATTCTCTCTATTAGCCATAGTCTCCCTATCAACCATAGCCCCCTATTAGCCAATTCCGTTTCCTAGAAATAACAATTGTGGAAGCGGAACAAAAAGCAGTCGACGCGTGCGGTTGATTTAATTCGAAAACGAAAATAGAAAATTGTTAAATGAAAATTGTGAAATTTAAACTGTTAGAACTCTTTCAAATAAATAGAAGATTAAATGAAATAGGAAAATTGTGAAATTAAAACTGTTATCAGAACTCTTTCAAATAAAAAGAAGATTGTGGAATAAAATAACTTAATCTATTTTAAACAACAAAAAAAAGAAATCATCTACAAATCGTGTGGAGAGCTGGTTTTTGTTTTGTGTTAGTTTTACTCTCGGCCTCAGTGTACAGTTTGTGTTTGCTTCCATTAATGATAACAATTATTAAACGTTTGTATAAAACAGTGCAGTGCTCCAGAATCAAAGAATAACATTTGAAGTGAACATTTTGTTTGGGACCACTCGGGAGTTGTACAGAATTTTCTCAAGGAAAGGAGTTTCTGAAGAAAAACAATTTTAATAAACACAGAGAGCCACGTTAGGATCCAGAAAAAGACTCAAGATTAAACAAAGGGGGTACGTTTTGTGTATACCAAATAAAATACCAACCCTTGAATTAATTGTTAAAAAATCTTTAACAGAAGTTCATTCATAACCAATAACTATACTTGAGTTCTTCAAATCTCCAACTTACTCAACACCTGTCTGATCTGTGCCTTCTGATGTTTTATCGAAATGAACCAAATCAATGCGGCAATATTTTCTCAAGCAGCCAAATACCTAAATCATGTTTGTATCAAACCCGCACCAAAAATTTCCAAAAAAGGATTGATTTTCACTGGAAATGGTTTCACCGATGATTCATGGTGTCCAAAGAGTTGTTTTCAAGTTGTTTTGTTCCATGTACAAACGCGATAGCTGGGAAAGGTGCAGGACATAGGTGGGTCTCTTCTCTTGTTATGTGCCACCAGGACACTGGTTCACAATAGCCCAGCTTAAGAGGACTGATTACGCGGGACACCTGAAACTGTGCTTGTTTTCGAAGCGTCACCTTTAGAAAACAGAAACTCATCTTTCCTCCTTTCTTTGTCTTTATTAATGTCTCACTAAATAACCATCCATATAAACTAGCTTACGTTTAGGAACTCTTAACTAAATATAACAGAAAAGTCACTTTCGTTACAATGAAAGAATTAAAGAAACCGAAATGTGACTATACGTTCCGCTTAAAGAATAAGTAATCTTGGTGCACATTTGGGAACACTTAACCAGGTATAACATAAAAATCTCTTTCGCTCCAAATAACTAATTAAACACACTAAAATATAGCTTTACGCTTTACTTGTAAACTCCGCGCGGCATGGAAACGTTACTCTTATACCAACACCAATTGGTACAACCGACCGTACGTTGCAACGGCTGAAATTCGACTCGTTTATTTAAAGTGGAGGCACGACTTGCATCCACGGAATCCGTATCGCGATTAACTATATCAACCGAAGCGACAGAATACCAAAAAATTCCATCCATCGTTTCGGTGACCATATAAGGGATGATCCTGGATGATGATCACGGAGAGGATGTGCACACACACAGATGCGGTTACCTCGCACGCTCATGCTGTGCATGAGCAAGCGGACCGTGGATATAATAATTCCATAAAAGGAAATGTTTATCCGATCGGTACCGCGTAGGGGATCCATTCTGATCGGGCGCACGTTGCTGGCGTCCTCTGATATGACTTGCCATGCACGTGTGTGGGAAAAAATATTCTCTTTCTGTGTGCATGGACAAGTTTGAGGATTCATATCGGTTACGTAATGTCGTAACCGAATTGGGGTCTTAGGAATATGCTACGTTGCCCGCAGGCATGCCCCTGGGGGTAATGCTAAGTTGGATGTTGATGCCTGACGATCGGTTTACCGACCGATGTGCTTGTAGATCAACAAGAAAGGAAAGAAATAACTCTAGCATGTGTACAGCGGAATTCGTTCGGAGACATGTGCAATGAAATGGTTCGGGTCATGTTGGTTGCTTGGTGGTGCAACCAAATTGCTGATAAAGAACATGTCTGTTTGGTGCTGATGGATTTTGCATCAGCGAATATTATGGATTTGCTGCATTTCAGGTCTTTATAGTACAAACTAATGACTAATGACCTTGCCCGGAAAAAAACAAATCGCTATGGAAAATTTAACAAGCCCCAGGACTTGCTAAATAAGGCCACGACCGTGATGGTGATGATAGTACAAACTATGTTAAGGTAAGTACATGCTTTCCAGGTTTTTATGCTTTTTGTATGCCGTAGGGGGAAGTTGGATGTCGAGCCTGTAAAAGGCGAGCGGTGGCCTTATTGAAACCGCCACACATACACCCATAGTTATCTAACGAAGTCGCTAGTTATTAACCGTTTCATAGGAGCGGAACGAGTGTAGAGTGTGCGTAAGTTACTATGCAACTAAAATTTGCAATCTATACCAAATTGATCATGCGGCTCCGAATGGGCAACAACCGACTTTTTCCATTAGGACCACTTAAAATCCAAAGTTTGCAACAAGAGATTTCTTTAGATCAATTAAAAGTAAAAATGGCTGCGATAGAGCACACAATGCCAATATCTTAAATATTTGGCGTTAGATTTATAAAAGTGCTGGCAAAAATATAAAACAAATTTAGACCACATTAGAAATAAATGCCTAGGATCATACCTTAATAAAATGTTAATTTTGATTCATTATACCTTAGTGGATAAGTGAAGATTACTTATTTAAAAAAAAAAGAAAAAAAAAACTTTTCTGACACCCCGTATGAAATTTTGATCTGCGTTCCTTTTTGATCCACTTCGTTCACTTCGTACCAAAAGGAAAAAGTTAAAAGCAAAAAAAGAAAAAAGAAAAGAAAGAAGAGGTTACGGAAAAGGAAAGAGAAAAAACGGGAAAAAAACGAAGAGAAAAAAAAACATAAAGAAAAAGAAAAAGAAAGTTAAACAGCGAGGGAAAAACAAAAAAAGACGAATGTAGTGATCCTAAATCACTAGCCCCAGCCATTTCCCTATTATTATATAAGACACTTATCAAGCATACACTAATGCCCTATCCTATTCATAACTCCAGCCAATATCCCGAATTTACTCATATGCGCTACAAATTGAACCAAATGTTCGTTTGTCGCACATTGATTCAATTCCCAATAGTCCCAACATCATGCAATGCTTATATTCACACGCATTTCATGATTTTACCTTCCGGAAATTTGTTCAAACCAATTCGCATATCCTTCCTGGATCCCCGTTCCAATAGAAGCACACACAAAATCTTGTTTGTGCTTCTTGGAATGTTTAAACACTTTTTAGCAAATCTCTGTAGGTACAGAGTATAAAAGGTAATAAAAATATAGGAATTCAAATACTTTTTGGACAGGGTTGTGGGGGTTCTCTAATATCGGGCTGAGAACCAACCACAATTCCACCCCAATTTCACCCACAGTGCCACCCACAATGTCCACCCCAACTCCTTTAGTTAACCTGCAGCTACCTGCAAATATTCCGCTTAAAAAGGGCACCACATCATGCATTCAATGCATCTCCTGAACATCCCTGAAAAGAATTCATCATTTCATGCACCATATTGCATCATCCAAAATTCTCTGAAAACGAAACCTTAACAGACATGCAATAACATCGGGAAACTTATCGGCGCCCCTATCAGCCAGCATACAATGTCACACACGTGCGCAGCACATTTTTCGGACTTGTCGACAGTCACACCAATTTTTGTCCACCGACAAAAGCGGTTCACGCATTGCGCGTCTAGCCGCCAAAAATCGAATTCTCTAACATGTAAACATGCACACAAAGAATTCGACTCTGGCCACCGGCATCGATACCGTGCACAATCATCGTTGTGCAAGTATCGTATTTGCTTTTGGCACAAGCGCAGCTTGCATGCACACCATTCCGATGCCCTTGTCTCATTTCCTTTTTCTCGTTTTCGTTTGCCCATGACCTAGGCACATGGGGAAGCGAAATAATCCCGCCAGGATCGGCAGAGAGATCCTCTCCTATTGGTCGCCACAGAGAGAAACTTCACGTTTTTCTCTCAAACAAAAGCCCACCCTTAGCGGATGACCGACTCTGCAGGAGTCGGTTTCAACGAGTCGAAATTCAACCATCGTGGGATCAGTCGTGATCAGAACAAGAGTCGAGTTTCAGCCAATGGAGAGTGCGCATCGTTAATTGTGCGGAGTTTTATTCTCGGTAGTGTACGCATCAACAGGAGTCAGATTTCAATCACTGTGGAGTGCAAGTAGCTAATGAGTATACCTTTATACACAAATCAAATTATTTGAACCTTAATTCCGATCAGTTTAGCTTTTTTTACACAAATTAAATTATTTGAACATTGTGCAAGTGTGATGTAGTGTTTACCTAGTGATTAAGTACTTTAAGAAAAATTTCAAGACAATAAAGAACAGATTTCAAAACAACATGCTGGTGTTTCTTTTCCCATTTCGGCAACAATCCCCAGTGGTGTCCAGTGAAACGTTGGGGGCGTAATGAACCCGTGCCCGTGCCGGCACACCTAGCTATATTATCCCCACAGGGTAACACAAGAAGCTAGGCATAAGAGCACTCTTATAGTTGCTGGAGATTTTAAGGCTTAGGCAGTAGAATGGGGAATCATAAGGACCAACACTAGAGGCCAAGCACTACTCGAAGCCGTCGCAGTCCTAGATGTGTTGTTACTTAATGATGATGCTGATGACACCTTCATAAACGAGAGAGACCGGTCCAAAATCGACATCACATTTGCCACCTCCATGTTGGCAAGAAGTATGGAGAGGTGTGTTTTGGAGACCTACTGCCATAGTGACCATCGAGCCGTGATGTACGAAATTTTACCGCACAGGGGATTCATCACTGGCGAAGAAAGCCTAGAAAAATGGGTGGAAAGAGAAGGACCTCGATGCGGAACTGCTCGATTGTATACTGGAAGACCAAATCGAGCAGTTTGATACAGAGGCCGATGCGAACAGGCAGGCTGGATGTGGCTAACTACCGCATGCGATATTTCTATACCACGACAATGGCAACCAGCAGGGGCAAGTAAACCAGTATATTGGTGGAACCCAGAAATCGCCCATGTGCGGTCGGAGTGCAACAGGTTACAACGATTGCAACAAAGAGCAGAACCGTAACTCCTACCCATGGTTACGTGCGGAATTCGTCAACAAACAAAAGGACTTAAGGAATGTGAGCCGCAAGAGTAAATATGACGTGTTCTGCTCTAAAAGGGATGAATTAAATAATAACCCATGGGGTAGGGCTTACAGGATAGTCATGAAAAGACTACTCAACAATAGCTGTCAAAATCAAAAAGTAAAACTGACATGGTCAAAATCGTTGCTGTCCTCTTCCCGCACTGTGATGAGGTGTTGAGAGCCCAAGAGGAAAGGAACATTACTGAAAGAGAAATACCTTCTGTGACCACCGTAGGGGTGATCTTGGCTGCGAGGGTTAGAAGAAAAAAAGATCCCGCGACTGTATGGTATTCCTACCACTGTAGTGAAGACTGCTTTAAGAAAAAAGCCGGAAGTCTTCAGCAGTATCTTCACAACCTGCCTTCAAACAGGACAATTTCCTAAACGATGGAAAATACAGCGGGTTGTGCTTATACCAAAAGGACAAGAATCCAGAAGCGCCGAAGTCATTTCGCCCGTTGTGCATGCTGGACACAACAGGAAAACTGCTTGAGCGAGTAATTGTCACTCGTCTGGAACAATTCACTGATGGGACATCGGGGCTCTCTGAATGGCAGTATTGGTTCCGGAGAGATAGATCAATCGGTAAGGCACTATCTGTGGTGTGCGACATCGCTCTCAATGCGATAGCTGGAGCACGATGTCTCGGAGGTACGAACAAATATTGCGCCGTGGTGACACTAGACGTTAAAAATGAATTGCAGTCTGTGAACGGGAAATGGGATTCCAGAAGCATTGGGCGATCTACAAATCTCACTCTACTTGGACATAATATGGAGGCAGTTTTAATAAGCAGCCGCAAGAAAGTTTAGGACCTTGATTTGGAAATACAAAGACAAACAATCAGATCCAGTCCCTATATTAAATATATTGGTGTTATACTCGACAACAGGTTGACCTTCAAAGAACACCTGAGGAAAACGAGTGAAAAACGGCAAAAATACGCAACATTTTGGCGAGACTGCTACCCGATGTTGGTAGACCTCGTCCCCATATAAGAAAACGGATAACCAGTATCAACGCCTCCATTATAATGTATACAGCTCACATATGGGCAGGCGTCGCACAGTATAAGTCGTACATGAGGGGGAGTGAACTCAGCACATAGGCTGGCGTCCTTAAGAGTATGCTGCGGATTCCGACCGGTATACGAAGATGCCATAAATGTTTTGGCCGGGAGGCCACCTTTGAGATTGGAGGTAAAGAAAACGCTGCGTTCTATGATGTCTCACAAGAGAATCGCCGGAGAATGCCGTCACAATTAGAGCTCTCAAACCTAAGAGAATGGCAACGAACGTGGCATTCTTCCACCAAAGGAAGATGGACCCACACAATGATACCTGATGTAGGAACCTGGGCGAAAAGTAAAAAAGGGGCGAGCTGAATTACCACTTCACTCAGGTGATATAAGGACATGGATGCTTTCGGCAATTCTTTAACAAGTATGTGTACACATGGTAATCACCAATACTGCTTGTATTGCGAGGCAAAATAGAAAATTCGGAATATGTAGTCATAGCGTGCGTGAGATTCGAGAGCGAACGAATGATTTTGGAGACACATATGAGACGGACACTTACACCGGCATGAGTAGTAGAATACATGCTGAATACCAAACAGGCATGGTCCATAGCAAATGATATTCCATATGACATGATGCAGCAGTTGCGATGCGACGAGCGAAGTAACAGGTAAACTCCGTCCCATCCCGCGATGAAATTTCTAAAAGGAAGTCCTGCGGGGATCAACGGGAATATGTGCCTGACAGGAGGTGGTTTTAGTCGGTCAAATTCCGGCATGCCCCTGGACCGGTCAAGAGGTATCTTTTGAAGATTTTCACCTTCCTACCGAAACTGAAGAAAAAAAAAACCCTGTGAGTAGGGCGCTAGAATATACTCACAGCTAGGTCTGCTTGTCGTAAGAGGCGACTAAAGGTCGAGTGGGAGGCGGGGTCCCAACGCCCTGCCACCCGACGAAATACCACCTCTTCAAGTTATATGCTCCGTGAAATGGTCGGGAGAAATCCCTTGGCCATTTTTCGGAGCTTGGCTGATGGACCAGCTCTCGAAAAGGTTGGTTTAAGCGGTAGTCGGTCCCAAGGTGAGATACCACTCCGCCACGCTGTAGATTCCGCGATATCGTCGGGAGAAATTTTCGACTAAATTTCGCATGTACGGCTGATGGTCCGGACTGTGAAGGAGATATGCCATGTTGGTACCTTCTGGGATAAAGAATTCCGGAGGTAAACTAATTTCCCATTCGAATATCCGGGGGATTATGTCAGGCGGAACACCATGTAAATATTCTAATAAATAACCGAACTCTAAGAAATTCGTCATCGCGTACTCGGGTTCATGCTCGAGGCTTAGTCGACATTCGACAGACAACGGCATTTTGTAACATCAGGGGCATCGGTTTCACCACTACGAATTTAAACGTCGTCCACCAATATTTGCAAACAGCGATACCTGATATCCTTGCCCTAACTGAGACCCAGGTCGATTCGTGAACTGATTCGACATATCTTCGTTGCTCAGGATACGACTTGCATTCGTGATCCCATTTTAAGGGTGGAGTCTGCGTCTTCGCGCGGTCCGAGATGGCTTGCCAGAAGATGGAGGCGGTGGAATCTAATAACATGGACATCATGTGGTTGAGGGTCGTGCCGAGGGATTCGGTTAAATTTCTTTGTCGTCTTTACCGCTCTCCGAATGACGATCGATCAGCGACATTCTTCGAAAATTTTTCGCGTACCTTCGACTGCATACAGACCAACCTCCCAGCTTCTGAAATTGACGTTCTTGGCGATTTTAATGTACACAATTCCGGCTGCGTGGTGCATTCTAACAGAACCGACGAGGCTAGGAGGCTGGCGGAGATATTCGCTGTTAGCCAGAATTTGACTCTGGGAAACCCAGATCACTGCTTGCTATCTGTCGCGAAACCTCTTGCTTTTCAGGCGAACTACCAACCTAAGCACCTTTGCCATATACGGATGTATGAGGCTGCCAACTGGGAAGATTTGCGAGATTTCTGGACATCCTTTCCATGGTCGGAGGTGTGCTTTGGAGACTCCGATATTAATGCATGCGCGGAGTCGGTATTAGAGATTATTCTTCTGGGGATACAGATGTATATTCCGCATTCCATCAAACGAAGTTCGTCTGATAAACTTTGGTTTGATAAACAATGCGACCAGATTACAGCGGCAAAAAATAGAGCTTTTAAGCAATGGCGCTCCAATCCCACCGATGTTAACAGAACGAATTTTGTTAGAATCAGAAACGCGTGTAACCAGGCGATTGATACCGCGAAGAAAGCTCACAACAACAGGGTGATCAATAAGCTCCTTCGGTGCCCAACTGGTTCGCGCTCCTTCTGGTCAATGGCAAAAGCTGTCAGCGGTAACGTCGCATCCTCCTCCTTCCCTCCGTTGGTGACAGACAGCGGGACGTTAGTCACGAAATCAAAGGATAAAGCTAATGTGTTTGTGAATTAATTTTCCGCGAATTCAAACCTCGATGGAGCCACCTGTAATCCCGCCGGTACGGTCTTCAATGCGCGATGTGAGATTTCGTCCGCGCACTATTCGACGAAATCTACGCGAACTGGATTGTAGGAAGGCAACCGGCCCGGACGGAATACCAGCAATAGTCCTTAAGAACTGTGCTCCAGAACTATCGCCGGTTCTTAGTAGACTCTTCCGCTTATCTTATGCACGGAGGACCTTTTCTGCCTGCTGGAAAATCGCTCGAGTGCAGCCAATCCCAAAGACGGGCAAAAAGTGTCTCCCACAAAATTACCGTCCGATAGCATTACTGTCTATGTTATCTAAGGTAATGGAAAAAGTCATCAATACTGTATTAATTAAGTATTTGGAGAGCAACGGACTTCTGAATGATTGTCAATGCGGATTCCGTGGCAGGCGGTCCACGGGAGACCTTTTGACACTTGTAACGGGTATAGAGGGGCACGGTAAGTCAAGGGCACTCGCATTGGATATCTCCAAGGCTTTTGACCGCATCCGGTACGGGGCATTTCTGGGCAAACTTCGTTCATACTGACTTTCCCAACAGCTTTGCGACTGGACGAAGAGCTTCCTCGAGAATAGATCGATCCGGGTTGTTGTGGATGGCGAGTCTTCCGATCTGTGTCCTGTTAATTCCGATGTACCTCAAAGTTCCATTTTGCCTACAACCTTGTTTTTGCTTCGCGTAAATGATTTTTTAGGGATGAACGGATACCAAATTGTTCAGTTTTGGGGATGATAGTACGCTTGTTTTCTCGTTCTCGAGTGATCCACCGATTGGTGCACCAACGTCGTACCAGCTGACATTAGGCCAATCTCGTCGACTTAAATGCAAAGAAGATACAGTATACAATATTCACAAAGAAAAATGGATCATCAGTCCCACAGCTGATGATGAATGGCCAGGCCCTCGAATCTAGGGAAAGCTTGCAATTGCTCAGCGCCACGGTCTGTGGGAATGTATCGTGGCATAAACGCGTGTCTATCATCGCCAGGTCCGTCTCAGGAAAACTAGCTCGATTATTGCTCTTATGTTTGGAATTCCGGTCCTATGCATACCCTCAACCTACTTGAGAGTATACAGAGACGAGTGATCCGCCTGGTCGCGGACTCGGCGCTGACGTTGGGACTAGAGTCGATATTACATCGAAGGCGCGTAACTGTTCACTATCTGTCTGTTTTACAGATATTATCACGGGTACTGTTCTTCGGGGATCCGTTGTAGTATTCAACGCGATTCGGGTTATATGCGCTCTGTAGCGTTAAGCAAGGATAGTGAAGAAGGTGAATTGAACACACGATGAAACGATTGAAAAGCGAAGCAGTGAAGCATCAGACTACTGACCGTGTTTTGAATTTCATTTCCAAACTCGAGTATATTCCACTGGTGTGAATTATTTTTTATTTATCGCTTGGTATACGGTTCTGATGTATTTTTCTTATTCGATTTTTTCGTTCGGTGTTCTTCACTATTTTTGCTTGCTTGTGAATTGTGTGTATCTGTTAGAATCGCTACAGCTCCACAAGACAAGCCGACGGATCGCACCAATTTGAGACTCATCTAGCGATAGCGTGAACATCTCCGCATCAGAACTCGTTCCGTTGCAGAGCGGAGAAGCTGTGGAACTCACTCCCCACGCGAGTGTTCCCGGAGCGCTACAACCTCCAACTATACAAAAAGAACTGCAACAGTTATTTGGTGGCATCTCGGGGCACCGTGTTGGCGCTATGGGTTCGCGCGTCTCCTGAGAGAATTATATTTAAAAAAAAACAAAAAAAAGTATATATACACCCTCTCTCCCTCTCTCTCTCTCTCTCTATATATATATATATATATATATAGATATATATATATAGATATATATATATATGTATATATATATATATATATATATATATATATATGTATATATATTTATAAATAAAACTACAGTATACTACAGTACATTATATATACGCGTAGTACACACATAGCTCAATTCCAGGACATACCTTCAAAGTTAATACAAGAGAGAAAAGAAGCAAGGCATCTTTTGCAATGTCTCCATCATCACATCCATTACCGTGATTTATACAAATGCTACCGAATATTGAAGGAAGGCGATACGAAAAAATAAAACCATTGTCCTTGTTTCCAACCCTTGAGACTTCGTTTTTCCCTCATTCGCCCCATAAATCTACACAACCTAATTGACCAAATTAATGAATAAAACATGACCATTGACCATGGTCCTGTGGACAAAGAACAAACCTCTTTACAGGCTTTAACTTTTCCATTCAGTTTGAACTATGTAAATGATTACCGTCATCCTCAGGCAAACCACTAAGCATCTACCGTCCTGCCACCTGAGATGTGTTCAGATCCTTTACAAGATATGATTAGTTTTTTATTTCCATTTTTCTCTCCTTGTTTTCCTTATCTGTGGACAGATTGGTAAGGAAAAGGTCACGTTCGACCACTGCCCAAGAACAGCTCCATTCTTAATCAATAACGAAACAATAAGGACTGGAATAACATACTTTGCACATGGATGGTGTATACGTACGGGAATACATATACAAGATAATAAAGCAACATACCAACAATAACAATAACAACATCAGCTACGACAAAGACAACGGCAACGCATGCATCCTAAGGCGGACTGATTTTTCATTTAAATTCAAGGAAGGCAGTCCTCGACATTCCATACGACGACGAACAAAATAATGCTATTGTTCGGTTGGATAGTTGTGTTAGAGCATGTCCTTTCTCTCCTCGTGTGCTTTATAGGATAATAAATAATAGACGCAAACGTAAGAAAGAAAGACGAACAAGAGCTGTGTGAAAAGCGTGTAATGATATTATATCTGATGGAGTGATTGAAGGTGATGTTCGAATGCTGTATATTCAATTTACATTGTGTCCCTGCAAGATGAAAAATGTGGTCATAAGACTGCCGACAATCCCCCAGGACAAAGGGATTCCCAACCACTGTGGGTGGCAAGTGCTACATATTGTTCCCCATTCAGCAGATTTCAACGTTGTCAGATATCTTGACCACAAATTTTTAGGCAGTCAGTGTTACCGCTAGAAGACACATTTTCCCTGGTCTTTAACGGGCATCCCATAGAACCTTATTCTGATTATTATTACAAGGTTTTTTTATATACAACACACGCGCACAAAAGTGGTTTTGTGATATCCTTATATATCATATTGCGGGAAAATAGAGAGATAGAAGATAGAGAAGAGAGGCTTTAAACCGCCGCTTTAAAACTAAAAGAGTTATATCCTTCTGTGGAAAAACCACAGAAAAGACATTCATGGCGTTAGTTTTTGTTGTTGGCCACAATAAAAAAAAATTAATCGGTTAGTTTGGGTCACTCAAATGCCGCGGATGGTGTTTGGCGTCGTAACAACAGTGTCGAAAATAGTCCTTGTTTCACGCGAAGAGATTAAATAGTTTGGATGTTTTATAAATAAAACCGAATGAATAAAAACCCGTGGGTCTCTTATTTGTGTTGGCGGCATCCGATCAAAATGAATGATTTCGTTTAATAGTGGAGTCTGCGCCTTCATTCGGTCTGAATTAGGTGCCAAAAGTAAGAAACGTCGGAAACCAACAACTTAGATGGCAGTTGTATGAAAATCGTATTAAGAGATTACTCCAAATTTCGGTGTTGTAATTATCGTATCCCAGATCACGACCCGCGAGCGAAAACGAGTACGTAACCGCAATGAAGAAAAGAGCAGACAAGAAAATCGAAAAAATACATCACTGCCATAAACCAAAGGAATAACATAGCTTAAGTAGCGATTTCCTCATACACACACGGCCGTGGTCTCATGCGACTGTTATTTTGTTCTAACCATTCCATATGGATGGGTTGCAATCACATTCTTCACACCCTTGCAAAGTATTTTAACATGTATGTTTATATGTATCATGCTACAATACCATGTCACCTAAAATGTGTCTGTTTAAAGTCGATTGGTGATTGACTTGGTTATACATTAAAACTCTGTGGTGTATTTCACTTAATTATATGCCGGCCTTGGCAAGGTTCATCAAGTGTCCTAACATAATAGTTCGGCAGAATTCCGAAGAACCTAGTTCACTCGCACGCCGTTAGTCAGTAGACAGGGAAAAACAAAATGCACTAGTGAGGTTTGTGTCTTAATGTCCTTTTTTATTTTGGCTTAAATGTTATATTACAAGTTTCACAAATTTCATTCACAGGAAATCACATCGCTTCCACATACTCGATTTATTCGAAACAACCCGGGACTATTTTTCTATTCGTGGTTTCGTGCTTAACTTGACTCTCTATTTTAAAATTTAAGTAAAACGTTTTGCATGGTGCACTACTCGGTGTATCAAACTCGACTCCTTTACAACACTTTCCATCGACTAAACTACTCTTGTGCGCGGATCACCTTGTTGGCTCGTGACGCGAGCTCATGGGTGGTCGAACCGTGGGAATGAAAATTCCTGAAAAAGCATCTTCGGGATTAGGATGCATTTGGGATAATTACACAATGATGGTTGTGTTTACAACCATGTTAATTGTGTATTGCAATCCTAGGGAGTCATGGGTCGAATTCCAGTGTGAGTATTTACACTGGCATTGAATTCGGCTCTTGGCAGCTTATCTAGTATGGCAACCGAAATGTTTTCCTTTTAGAACAATGCTGAGATGCATTGATGTATGCGGTACTGGCGTACCGAATTTCTTCTAGGGAAATTTATATAACGCGTTAATTGCGTGAATGTCCTTGATGGGCAGATGCTTGATGTTGGATGCTATTTGCATAACCGAAAGGTAATGAAATCGGTGGGAGAATGCTTGGGGAAGTTATTGCGCTTGCATACGCAAAAATGACGAAATTAATGGGGCTTTAGGAGGGAAGATTTTGAGGTCGATTGAAAAGATAGCAGTGGCGTTGCTAGATACGCCACAACTCCTTATAATGGATTTTGGGCTCCTCGATAGTATAGTGGTTAGTATACCCGCCTGTCACCCGGGAGGCCGGGGTTCGAAGTAGAAACGCTTGAAATATCTGAAATCATGACATGAAGACCAAGCGCAACGTAGTTGCAATGGTATGAAACTACATGGCATAAGCAAGCATGGGACATCTGCACATCGATCTGGTAAAAACACCAACCAACGATCTGATATAGCAGAACAACTATCCAAAACATTATGCGGTTGTGCAAGCCTGCGACTAATTCCCAGAATTACCAAGCAGGCGCGCAAACAGATGAAACCTACAACGCATGCCCTTAAAAGGACACATCTCAACCAATACAAATACGAGAGATACAACGCATGCCCGTGTAGCTGCATCAAGTCGCACGTATGAGCAATACGAGCGACCCTTGATATGAATACGTACAATGTGCGAACCACACACAATGGCGCCCACCACTGTGCACATAACGAATAATGTACACACAGGTAGGGGTACGGGTGGCGACCAACATGGATGACGGCTCTTGCGATGGCTTGCACAGCCGGGGCAATGGTGTGATCACATCCGTGGCTGTGTGAGAGATTTCGTCAAAGAATTGATCTCCGCATGAATTGGTTCACAGAGAGATGGCCGTTGCTGTGTTGGTGTACCAAATCAACCCCTAAGGTATCGGAGACACTCAGAGAGAGTCAGTATGTTAGTTGCGGTCGAATAGCGCAGTTGATCTGTTAATACATTTGACACAGTGTAGTACTGAGCGTTGAATACAGTTAATACAGCGGTTTTGATCGGTTAATACATTTGACACAGTGTAGTATTGAGCGTTGAATACAGTTAATACAGCGGTTGTGATCTGTAAATACATTTAACGCAGTGCGCCATTGATCGTTGAATACCGTTAACACCGCGCAGTTTGATCGGTTGATACATTTGACACAGTGTAGTACTGAGCGTTGAATACATTAATACAGCGGTTTTGATCTATAAAAACATTAAATACTGTATATATTAAAGATAAAACATTAAATCCTGTAAGCGATTAAATATAATACATTTAATATGAAACATTGAATACTGTACTTATCGAATACAATACATTTAATACAAAACATTAATTACTGTATATATTAAAGTTAAAACATTAAATACTGTATATATTAAAGATAAAACATTAAATACTGTAAGCGATTAAATATAATACATTTAATATTAAAACCTTGAATACTGTCTGTCATTAAAATAATACATTTAATATAATACGCTAAATTTAATACATTATATACTGCTGACTATTAAAATTAATACTTGGAAGTACGCTTTCAAGGAGTACCATTGTTACGGATTTAAAGTGTTGTAATAAAAGAAAAAAAAGGAGGCACCGACTGTTTTTTTCTTCTTACGGAACTGAAGGACACGAGCTTGGACCAACTGTTGCGGAGTTGGGGAACGTCTTGGTGAACCTGTGTCGGGCCGACACACTATCAAGACCAAATTATCCCATAAGCCCCTGGCGCAAGACTAATGACCTAGCCCAGAAAAAATAAATCATTATTGAAAATATAACAAGCCTCAGGACTTGCTAAATAAGGCCAAGACCGGTTCCCGGTTGTAGTGCTGATGATGATGATGATGATGATGATAATGGATTTTCCTGTCTTCAATTCTCCACCGATATAATACAAACAATTTGAATCTCCTCTTCAAATATTCTATACATTCAAATTGAAATACTGTTTTACTGTCGTTTATAATCAGCTTAAGAGGCAATACAGTCGTAAATATTATACTTCAAATTCCCCATTCATAAATACTTTAACAAAACTGCCCTGAATATCTGCTTTCTTAAAGAATCCTGTCATAAGGAACCGAACCTAGAATACCTGCATTACTGGTTACAATGAAACGTTGCCACATTTAATACATCGTCAATTCTTAACTCACTTGCTGTGGTGGAGGGAATCAATTTCGGCTACATACATAATCTGCCAGGATATTAGATCACGTAGAGACGTCTCGATTTGTGATTCGTTATATTTTTAAAAGGACACCGGAATCAGAGCAAAGACGGAAAAAAGACAAAAAAGCAAACATCTTCGACAAGAAGAACAACTGTGCAAACGAAGGTTCCATTGCGGGAAGCTCGTTCGGGTCCTTGTTTACGTTTACCTTCAGCACTCCTGACGTGCCGAGCATTTATCACACAAAAAATATCCTTGATTAACGGAATAACAAGGTATTTGCGTTAGTTTGCACGTTTCAATCGTTCTCTACGTTTTATTTCTCCATTTCAATGCCGATTCTGTCCTTTGGCCTATTCATTGGCGAACATATGTGAATGGTGTTCCTTGTAGGACGACAAATAGCGTTCAGATTACACCCCGAAGCTGTTTTATTGGAAACCCTGTAACGAGTGCACTTGTTTTAGTTATTACTTATAAGACCTGATTGGTGGCCATAACTACAATCGTAATTTAACTCAATAACTGTCGAGTCGTTGGAAGGAAATATTAGAAATTGGAGGCTACACTGCGTGGCTGCGTGTTCAACCGTATTATGCTTGGTGTCATTTATCCATCTCTCTGAACCGGCTGTACTGAACCGGCGGCATGTAACCTACGTTCTCAGTTGACCTTTTTTTTAGCATTTTTTTGTTTGGGATGGTACTTTCCGACGAATTGTGTTGCAACGAGGAGAATTGAACAACAAAGGTAGTGTGCGTGAGGTGTGATGAGAAAAACTCATGTTTTATTTATGTGTTTATCACATTTTCCCCAAAGCAATATTGAAGTGAGAAATTAATAGCATCGAAAACGATTTAAAAATAAGGCATTTTCTTGGACCTTCTAGTGTATCTATTTTCGACATGTAGGTGGAAAAATAAACATTTCCGAAATGAGTGTTCCGCTCCGGAAGTAGAATTTCGCAACATCTAGGAATGAGGAAACGGCTATAAAATCGATCTTAAAGATGTTTGTGCCAGACAATTTATAACTAGACGACGTCTCTAGATGCCACACCGGAGCAGACAATACGACAGTTGATTCCAAGGATGGAGCGGGCACAGAACAGCAAAGACACCACTCCGATATAGTTTGATTTATTTTATTGTTCCTTTTTATTTTCTTTTTAGTTAAAACACCAACCGATCTTATTTACTGTTCCTTTTTATTTTCTTTGGTTAAAACACCAATCGATTATTCACACTTCAATTTCCTATCGCCTTGGTCGAGTAACTTCACTAATTTTATTTTGCATTTTTAAATTTGAACAGATCGACTGACTCCGGTTACGTTAATTGTAATAGGTCAAGCCGTTTTACACCATTTAATCGAATTGAGACTTTCACTAGAAACGTCCTTGATAATTTAACACACTTGAGCACTCTTTCGCGTAACCGCAGAGACTTTTATTGACTGCCTAGTGGGATTACTGTTAATCGACTTTTCACCCGTACAGCTTGGTAGCTAAAATCTGACTACACGATGCAACTCACATCCATCAGATTCAATGACCGCGAATTGCATCGATAGGGGAGGATTCTATATGTGTCCGTATAGGACAAGTACGATGCCCTGCGATGAAAACGATGATCGGTGGACACCTCATTAAACAGACGTGCGATCATCGGGGGCTGCGGCGATGTACCATACATCGTTGATGATGTATGCCAGGGATCGAAATAGATTTTTGTTTCAAAGTAAACAAAAACGCTATTTCACAGATCAAATGGTGGCACACATGATGTACATGATGTGCCTATGATACAAAGGGGTCGTCATGGTATTTGCTTAAGATTCTTTGGAAACACCGATGTAGGCAATATCTAATCTAGCCGTATGGCTTCGGTGCACAAGGAGGAAAAATATTTTGTTGACATAAGTCAGCAGAAAGCTGGTCGACGGCGGCAAAGGGTCAGGCTGGATGGCTGTATGTTTAGATTAATATGCCGGATGTAAAACGAACCCAGTGAGATACTGTATGTATAATTTAGGTTTTCAGGCGGTCATCATAGGCATGGCATAGGTAAGATTACCTAAACAATGATCATATCCATACCCAAATTCATGATCGGTTGATAGCCGATAACGCGGAATTTTCGCAACTGTCGCGGACCTGCGGCGGTTTATACAAACCCCACTGATTAATCCTCAACCTCAGAACCCCTGAATAACAAACGACCTACCCTAACCCTACATAAAGGTATTACCAGGTGTAGTCAGGAAGTATCGTATACCTACCAAAAGGAACCAATAAGCATACCTGATACACCACCATGGAAACATTTCCAATAGTCATTCAAAATAAGAAAAACCTCCGGCACTGTATGCAACGGGCAAATTAGTTTCATACACATGAAACTAACTGAACTCAGAAATTCGTGGGACACCTGCAGCACGCCCAAAGAAATATTCAGTCGCAGAAGTTTGCGACACATTCATGGAAATAGCAAGCGGCCCAAGCCAACAGAGGCGCAAATGAATGTCTATAAATGGACATTCCGTAAACGCCCAAATACATATTGGTTTCCGCTCATGATACGAATTCGTATCCGCGGCCGTACCCACACAGCGATGGAGACTACTGCCTACGGAGCGGTCATGGTAATAATGGAAGCGTGAAGAAGCAACGAAAACCCAGCACACATCCAGGAAAGTGGAGTGGCCACCAGCATTGCGTTACGCACAGCCATCGCTGCGCCAGCAACATCACCGTGGTGTGTTCCCTTCGATGCCGCACAAAGGCCAAGGCAGCTGTGATTTCACACCCTTGGCTGTGTGCAACGTGCCAGGAGGATGCGATGATCCTCACATCAAGATCAAATGCTCGGCGGGCGTTGTGTCGTTGTGTGGGTGTAAAAGATCAACCCCTATGGATAGTGCACATCCATGGGAGTTGTTTCAGCCATTATAGATCGGCCGAGAATTCGAAAAGGGTGAATAGTGAAAGTCAAAAGTTTGGTGGCGGTTGATTGAGTGAATTCTATAAAACGAATTAATATGTACTTGTTTAGAATACAAACTATTTGTTTGAATCCTGTAAATCGAATTAATGTCTACTTGCTTTTAATGAGAACTGATAGTGTGAACCTTGTAAAACGAATTAATGTGTACTTGTTTGTAATAAGAACTGATTGTGTAAAAATTGTAAAACGAATTAATGTCAACCATGAGCACTTGTTTTCTTTGAGTAAGAGCAAATATGGTATGAATCAGTTTTAGTTACCCACAAATAGACTTAAACAAAAGTGAATTAGTTAAGTTTTGTTTTGCTTTTGAGTAATTAAGACAATAAAAACTCAATAAAGAGAAGAACGGCGTGTCGTGTTTCTTAATTTTGAGTTCTACAACCGGCAACCCTCTGTTAAGTACAACCGATTCCGTACCACGTAGACTTAATAAAAAGACTAAAAACCCCATAGACCTAAGGTTATAGGCGCGATATACAATTGTGAACTGTGGAAAGAGTATCGGCTACAGCTATGTCAACAATACGCCGGCCAGCGTTTGTTTATCGTAATTGAAGGCAGGCTGAGCCGATAGGAGATGAACTGGTTCATGAAATATGAACCAGAAAAGATCAGGATTTATGGATGCCGTCGGGTAAGTTTTCCTTTCAGGTATGATGCCGCAGGGGAGGTTACGCTGCCCCTAATTGCAGGTAAGTACCATGGCTTTGTATGGTAAGAGGAAGTGGTTAATTTAAAGAGGATAGGCGGTTCTTTGGGAATGTATTAGAGAACCGCTGCAAATCCATAGGGTCAAGTCAGCCCACAGATATGGCATTAAGTAACTGTTAGAGTTCTTGTGGTTCTCTATACTACATGGAGAACCAGCCCACTATTCCAGCCGTATTTCAACCGCTAACAGCGCGTCACCTCAACCCCAATTCACCCTACAAGCTATTTCACCTGAAAATCATGTTTCCCAAAAGGACGCATAGCTAAATTCATTATTCTATGCAGACAATGCATAATTGAGTTTAGCTACCTTTTGTCATACGGCAACGCCATTTCGCTAACCCATGAGATTTCCACCGGAAATCGCATTTCATGTCGGTCGGCAACGGCATAGTCTGACTAAACGACGCAGTTGCACAATCACGCAACCTCTGGGGAAATTATCGAAGTATTTAATTTAGTTCCCACGGTCAGAATTCCCTAGCCGATTCGGCGTCTTATTCAGACACTCTATTCGCTGGGGATCAATGATCTCTTTTTACATGTGAATATCTACAAACCATTTTCCTCTCCTTCCCATTTTTATCTTCCCCGGGTTCATTGCACTCTGAGATCACCGCACTAGGTCAGTGGGTCATTCTCAGAGTCTGCATTGGTACAAGCACAAAAGCCAGGCCCACCCCGAAGTTATTGCGCTCTCTCTTTTGTTCTCTTCATCCTCCGCATGCCCAGCGACTGTCGAATGAATGCGCAAGTATTTAATCACCTCGCTGAGACATGAAACTTAATGGATTCATGGGAGAACGCGATGAGGATTGGCTAACCTCCGTGTAAATAAGAAATCCCAATTTCCATCCCTAATTGGGATCAGTCGCGATCCAATCTCCATCGGTGTCGGTCACGCCGCACCGAGTCAGATTTCACCTCTCGAGCCGTACAGCCGATTAACATCTACCAAACGGTGCACACCAGTCGATTACTATCACTCGTGGAGAGAAGTCAATCAACACCGCCGTCGGTCACGCCGCAATTTTCGAATGTCATTCATTGGGAAGACCACAGCGTCGAGCGTAAAGAGTGGAGTAATTTCCGTGAGCGGGTAAAGTCTAGTAACCAGTGAAGCAAACTGAGGAGTCAATTAAAATCTCTGCGCGAGTGCGAACAAGTCCTCTTTGTTAATTAATTCTTAATTACACATAAATACTTTGTGAAACGAGTATCAAATAGAAACTATTTTAAGTCAAATCTTCTGTGAAAATTAAAAAAGATAAAAATAAACTTATATCAATCAATATCCTGTGCGTTTTAATTTATTCTTTATTCTTCTCGGGTGAATAATTTCCTACGGAACAATCGGTGAGAGAGTGGGGAGGAAGTGAACCAAGTGCCCGTGTATTGGCACAACAACTTCTACCCCCACATTCTCTCTGAACAATTACAGGTTGTAATGCGTCGGAAATACGTGTGCGGGAAGGGAGTTCCACAGCTTTCCCGTTCTCTAGCGAATTTTTGTACAGACATGTGCGGGCCATCAAAAAGAACAGCAAAATGGTGGAATTGGTCGTGTAAAACAGACAGACAGCCCCTACGCAGTCCCGATATCAGCGCTGCGTCCTCAACCGGGTAGATCGCCCGTCTCTGTATGCTCCCGAGTGTGTCGAGGGTATGTTTATGAGTAGAACTCCAAACATTGGAACATTCAAGCGCGGGTCTAATTTGATATTGGTACAGGAGAAGATGTTGGGCCGAAGTAAAATATTGTTTGGCTGTTAAAAGATAACTCGATTTTCTAGAGAGGGACTCGGTGGTGTTCGACACGTGTTCATGCCACGATACAGACCGTGACCCTGAATAAATCTATGTTTTCCCTAGATTCATGGATTTGGCCATTCATCATCAGCTGTGGAACCGATAATGAATTTTTCCTTGTGAATGTTGAATATTGCCCTTCGTTGCATTGAAGATGAAGAAATTGGCCTTTCCCTATTCTAGGACCCTTCTCAGATCCCGATTCAGAGAGTCGAGCTGGTTACATTTCAGCTGGATCTGCAGACACGTCTTCTACAACAACCACCATCGATCGATTTTCGAAGAAGCTCTTAGACTTATCGAACTCCGAGATATTGGGATGGTCTGTATGGATGAAATTTTTGTAGGAACGACCCGTGCCAGACGAGGTTAAAAGTCTTGGAGATATCCAATACGACGGATCTTGATTCACCACGTTCTTCAGTTACAGATATCCAAATATCAGTTACAAGGGTCAAAAGGTCTCCCGTTGACCGCCTGCTACGGAATCCGTATTGACGATCATTTAGAAATCGGATGCATTTAACCAACTAGGCATTCATGACATTTTTCAGCTTGGATAACATACGACGGTGAATCAAATATAAACAATAATTTTACTTGTTTGCTTTGCATCAAGTTGCGAGCTAGATAATTTTGTGAGTGCCTGTTGTTTGCTTTATGAAGAGTAAGGGTTAGCGGTCGCGGTCGACTTTGTAGTCAGTACCCCCATGAGCGGGCAAGATGTCTGTTGCGCAACGGATTCTTATAAAAAGTTTAACAAATGAAGGCGTTAAACCCTCGGACATTTTTTCTCGATTGAAGGCACAGCTTTGTGATGATACACTGTCTCAGAATCGTGTGTATACGTGGGCAACAGAATTTAAAAGTGGGCCAGAACGTATAGTAAGTCATGATCGACACCCAAGGACAAGTCGTACAGACGGCAGCATCTGTGCCGTTCGAGAGCTTATTGAAAGTGATTGTCGCTTAACTGTTGGAGAAATCTCATCAGAAGTAGGTATAAACTAAAAAAGACGAGGTATGCCCATTCAAGATGGCATCCCTCTTCATGACAACACTAGGCCTGACACCGCGTCCTTGACAAGGTATACATTGGAAGAATTGGGTTGGGAAACCCCTCGAACACCCACCTTAGAGCCTAGATTTGAATCACTGTGACAATTTTTTGTTCGCGCCCTTGAAGGAATCACTTGGAGGAAAAAAATTCGCCCTAAATATTTTTACGAACAAGGGATATTAAAGCTTCCAAATCAGTGGCAAATCGACTCAACCATCACCTGAACGAATTGTATCAATATTACAGGCGATGGAAAATTCGACTTAATCCATCCAAAGCAGTAGCTCTAATTCTGAGTAGTAAACACTCCCAACCTACTTCTCGATAATCACAGAATATTCGAATAAAACTAGGGGGTACTACGATTAGACCACAGGATAGGATGAAATATCTTGGGGTCACTTATACCCCAAAAATGAATTTCATCAAACATGTGACCAACATTTTTCAAAGGGGCTTCGGTCGGTCTAAGCAACTCCACAACATATTGAAGTGGAGCAACAAAGTTGACACCAAAGTTAAGCTTCTCTGCTATAAGCAGCTAATCCGATCTGGAATATCATACGCCTTTCCCAAATGGTCCTGCATATCTTCGGCCCAAATGGAAAGACTTTGAGTTTACCCGAACTCGCACCTATACGAGGGTGCCTCAATTACCCCTATCGAGGAGTACTTGCTGAAATTAGTATATAAGTACCTCGAAAGCATTCAGAACAGCGAGAACCCACTTGTACGGGAGTCTTGCGTTCTTGACCCTTCTCTCTCGATTTCTTCGGATCAGACCACCACAAGCACAAAGCACCCATCCCAACAACTTTCCCCTCTATAAAAGAGGAATCCTGGGCTCATCCCATAGGGTCTACGGCTAACAAACCACACACACACACACACACACACACACACACCCACACACACACACACACGCGCGCGCACACACACACGGACGCACAGTATAAGACGGCACAAACATACACACACACCGACCAAAGCGCAGATCATCAGACGCCAAAGTCGTTATCTGCGTTCACTACCGCACTCATGACCTACCGGTCTTGTATGATTTGTTTCCCACCATCCCTCCATCCAAGTATTTAGAGAATACCTAAACTAACACTGTCCACACTATCCTTAGATACGTACTTCCCCTTTCTTTTCAGATATCTCGAGACCGAGCCCAACATCCTCACGGATGTGGGTGATTCTAGTTATCGCAAGATGACCAGAAGCTAGAGACAAGATGAAACATCAGTCCTTGTCTTGCTAAAGTCGGCCTTTCGCCCCTCAATGTATTTATTTTTTTATTTATTTATTTTTTTAAGTTGACGACAGTACAACCAGCGTAATTTATCGACTGTAAAGTGAATATATGTTAATTTTGTCAAAAAAGAGAAGTAATCGTATAGTGAAGAACTGGCCACTAAAGAAGGACCTGTGTTACAATTTAAAAACTGTAAAATTAGTATATATACATTTTGTCAAGACAAAGAAGTAATCGTATAGTGAAGTAATTGTGCGATTGTTTGAGTTCGTTAAAATAAAAGGATTGTTTAAGTTTACCAAAATAATTCTTCGAGAACGAGGACTGACTTTTTTTTGTGTGGATGGGGATGTCGGTTGCATGGTCTAAGGTTGGTTAAAGAAGGCAGTGCTTACCAACGAACTGAATCTGTATTAGAGTCAACTGCGGAGAAGATAACACCAATCATCGGCATCCCAGCCTCCACCTACTGGAAGAAAATTGGCGCTCTCCACGACACCACAGCCATCACCGCGGGGCGCACCCAGGGAGGTTTGTGGGGGCACGAAGTAGGGGGTACCGGCGTACGGCACAGGGTTCACTCCGGTGCTCATCTCTCTGCCACCGTACTGTTCACAACGAAGAGAATAAAGGGGGGCAAACATCCGGGACACTGCGGGGCGGCGGGGAAGCGAAGCCGCGGGAAATAAAACACACTGGTATAGTCATTCACAAATTTTTTAATTGTTCACTAGGTTCTAGTAAATGATTTCCGGTCCGCCGGACTTTAAGAGACACGACTAAATGCTTTTGGTTTAAGGGGCCAAGAACCCGACACACCACTAAATGGTTTTCGCTTAGGAATCAAGGGGCCCGGCCGCACTCGACAGAGACGCGATAGACTTAATTGTATACTCGGGGGTTTGCACCCCTAAAGTGCACGTTACGAGGGGCTGAGTCTTGAGCCGATGTGCGCGCGCCGATGGTAGAATGACGACTGACTAAATCTATTCATCGCGTCGTGGCGGCTGAGTCATAGCTGAAATAAACTCGCTGCCACTTACGAGGAATTTCGAGAAGAGTTGCTATGCTTGCTTAGGGAATTCAGTTCCAGCGAATCCTCGCCGTACAAGCTAAGTTGGATTCGTTGGTTGTGTATACCGGGAAATTGTTTTTGGCGACATAGCTAAGTATGATCAAAGGCCTTGGTTGTTGTGATCGTTTCGTGGAAAATTGGCTACCGCTTGTTCGCAAGCGAGAAGTATAATTTAAGGAGGAAATGAACCGAAATGGTTTTCGGGGGAAATTGGAATTGGTTGGGTGCAAGCGAGGAAAATCATTTAGATAAGATATTAACCGAAGTAATTTCGGGGAAATGTATGCGGGTCGGTATAGTTGGTGGTGATGGTTAATGTTCGTTGTAGGTTTGAATATGCGTTTTATTACAGCATATGAATTTCGGGGAAATTAAGATTGCTTGGTCGCAAGGAAGGAATATGGTTTAGATAAAGAATTGACCGAAGCAATTTTGGGAAAATGTATGCGGGGATGATTTAGAATATATTCTGTCGAATTGTATTCTGTTGCGGGTTTGGAGTGTGTTTTATTGCGAAGTTTGGAATGTGTGCTATTGCGGATTTTGCATGGGTAATTGGGTGCGCTTGCAGGTTTTGCATGGTTGCGAATGTATGTATTGCAGGTTTGTGCAGTTGGGTTAAGGTGACGCGCTGTTGGCGGTCAAGATTGGTTGGCATTGTGGGTTGGTTCTCCATGTGGTATACAGAACTCCACAGGTTTCCCTGGTCGAATTGGTTGGGCCCACCGGAGAAATGTGAGTACAAAAACATTGTAGAGATAGAAATATTCGAATTGGCAATGAAAATATGAGAAGAATTGGAGGAAAAAATCACAACAGCTACTATAAGCAAACAGATTTTAACAGATTGGAAGGGGCTTCCTCCACCAATATTTATAGTCCGAATTTATTCACTAGTGTATTTGAAGTTTAATAAACATTCTAAACGAATAAAACTGATTAACAATGTCTTCTCACAAGTACATAAAAAGGAATTACCCTCCCAACTAGCGCATTTCTTCATTTTCAGCTTGGGCAACAGGGCGAGTTTTAAAGAGAATTCGTTGTATGGGGTTCTGCTTGCACGCGAGTAGCGGAGGAGCTGATATGATATCAGGAAGCATTACGTTGGCTACGAAATGAAGTCCTATCATATATTTTCTTACAATTTTTATTTTTAACTCTAAATAAGAGCATCGATGAAACATTTTTTGTCAATTTAAATATTATAGAAAACTTTAAAAGTCAAACAAACATTACTAATAAATACTAGAACATAATTTCATGAGCGTTAACGAAATAAGAGAAGGAAAAAAGAGTCTGGTTTCATAATTAATATCTTCGTTGTGTTTATTCCCAGACAGACAGAAGTTATTTGCTGATACTGTGGCGGTTTCAATAACGCTACCGCTCGCCTTTTCCAGGTACAACACCCAACTTCCCCCTAGGGCATTCAAAAACGATATAAAACAAGTATTGTGGCAGTTCCACTGAACGCCACTACTTCCCTTACAACCTATGATGAAGAAACAGTTTTCTAAAACACACAAAAACATGTACTTACCTTCCATAGTTGTACCAATATCTTCAGAAATGCTTTAGAACTATAATTGCGCTAGTGCAAAATCCATCAGCAACAAATAAGTGTTTTTCCACAAGGGCGTGGTCGCATTAAACGCATGATGTGCCTTAAAAGCAATTTGGTTGCACCATCAAGCAACCAACATTAACCAAACCACATCAGTGAGATATCTCCTAACGAGTCGGCCGCACAGGAGCAGGAGATGTTTCTTATTTTCCTTTTTATCCGTGCCCACATCGGTCGGTCACCCGATCGACAAATACATAATGGCATACGGCTGACCGCCCAAGAAGGTCGAGTCCTCAAAAATAGAAAATTACCAGCGAGAATTCGACTGCTTGGAGATGCCGCCAAGATGTGCACGATCAGCATAATTGCTGTACACAGTTGCTGATCGTGTAAACACAAAATATCTACGTCGAGATATTTGCATCAGCTGCTACCATGCCAGCTAATGTGCCCCTTGTGGATTCGGTGATCCACGGTCCGCATACTCGTGGACACACGCCATGAGCAGCAGAAACGATCATCATGTGTGTGTTTCACTCCTTTTTGCTGGACCAATGCAAGGAAAATCATCCCTTGTCGGGCACCGAAGCAGTGTACGAAATTTGCTGTGCTGTGGTCTTCGGTGAATGAGTATGCAATCGCTATACGGATTCCGTGGAGGCAAGTCCTGCCTCCACGTTAAATAATTCGAGTCGAATATTATCAACAGTCGGTGGACGAGTTCCCGGAGTGTTTCGGTCAAAATAAAAATTAAATCAGTTTAGTTGTTGGAAATTAAATTCTTTAAAGTAAAGTCAGTTTATTTCGTTGCAATTAAACACTGTACATTTGTTGAAAGTAAATCCGTGTAAACTTAAATCCTGTACACGCAGTGTAAAGCAAGAGCATCCTTCTTAACTTCAATTTCGATTGACAGTAAAATTAAAGTTAAAGCCTTGTGAAATTAAATCCTGAACTTTACGATAAAAATAAGTTTTATAACCAGTTTATTTGTTTAAACTTAAACTCTGTACATATTGTCAAAGTTAAAGCCTTGTGAAATTAAATCCTGAACCTTATGATAAAAATAGGTTTCATAATCAGTTTATTTGTTTCTATCGGCACTTGAACGCAAGCCCTTAAGTTAGTGTAATGTAAGTTATGTTATTGTTGAACAGACATACTACCAATAAATAACATTGACTTTGAATGACTATGGCATTTTAATTGGGGAAAAAATCGCATTATTTTGAGGCAATTACGGAGCATGCCGGTGGATAACAACAGTGCGACGTATTAGGCGTTGCAATCCAAACCATTCGTTGGGAAACTTGGTGAATCTGTTCCCTTGAGGTACCATACCTAAGAGACACGGAAACCACAATGCGTCTTAATAAAATTAACAATTTAATATATAATTTGGAGAAGCACCTAAAATTGTATTACAAACACAATTTTAACAACGAAGCCGCTGTTTATTAAAACAAAACCAAAAAAAAATAATTAATATGTAAGAAAACCATTGCGACAAAGGGTTATCTCGAATGCCTTTGAGAAAAATACATTTTTTAATTCGGTATTATTCTGCATGTCAATATATAAATGCGCTGCACGCTAATTGCCGATAATTCTGACATAACGATCGAGGATGGGAATTGAATAAAACATTTTGGACTACGACACGACCTCGACTTCCCTGTTTGACCGGTAAAATTGGACTCTAGTTGGCTGTTGCACGGAACATACAACCAGTTGCAACGGGGTTGGATTTCCACTGATGTGGTGAGGAGCAAATCAGATTTTTCTCTCTGGTGACGACCAATGAACAATCGATTTGGGTTTTATTAGAAGTATTTCCATTGTGACGGTACAGATCTGCTTGAATGTCCATTCACTGGAAGCCAGGACAAACGAAAATGCGAAAGGTGCTCAGAAGAGAATCCAAACCTGCAGCTGGTCAAATAGATGATCGTGTACGGAGGCTGCCTGCATTGCGATCATAAACAATAGAGGATCAATTTTTCTGTTGATGTTAAGTCAACAGAACTTCGCTGACGATGGCAACGGCTATGATGGATGGGTGCATGTTTGTTTTGGGAAACGAAACGTAGGGCATGACCATTGATATAACTGTTTGGATAAACAACTATGGGTCGTGTCCTATCCGATGATCGTTTATCGGTTGGGCGACCGATTATGATGAATTTGGCGTGAAGATGTGCAAGCGTACACTTACCCAGCTTGTCTTTGGACCAACGGAATTGCATCACAGATTGGATGCGAAGAAGGGAGCTCGACCAGGTCAGCTGTGCAAACGAATGGTAGTTCAATAGCGTCCGAAAAAGGTTGCCATGTTTATACTAGCGATTCGTTTATGTTAGGGAATGTTGTCGTGCAGGTCAGAATAGCTTCTTCTGTTTATACGTCGTGTATACTTAAGCGTTCTGTTTGATAGCCAGCGTGTGGATCGTGACTGTTCGTTGTTTAGACAGCAAATCGTTAGACATGACCGATACGATAATCGTTCCTCGATAAGGCGACGGATCATGCAATCAGTCATGCAGCTATATAAGCATGCGACTTGCTACGGCTTGATGATGGTCTTGCCATGAGTTGTTTCGTTTTTTTCAGGAAATGGATGGTGATTGAAAGGTAGCTTAACGCTGCTATGTAAGAGGCTATGATCGGTAATGTATTGCAGGTTGGGAAAGGGGAGTTGGGTTAGGACGATGGGTGGTTCTTCGAGCGAGCCTTAAAGAAGCCCCACAGGTCTTTGCCGGTTGTAGTCCCTTGCATTGGAATTAGTGAACACAATTCTTCGGTGACATTAAATTTAGTGTCAATACGACGTAAAAATATAGCCAGTTGTGCTGTATCGCTAATATCACAACTCTCATCAAGCCAAAGAACAGTATTCGAATTTTGCAATGCGTTCACGAAGCGTTGTTGCTATGCTCTCGGACAAGTCTTCAATTCTCCTTGCAATGGTGAATCTTGATAAACTAATGTTTGAAATAATATTCATTTTATCAGGAAATGCAATTTCTGCAACAGCAGTCAGACATTCTTTTATCATCTCTCCATCCGCAAAGGGTTTCATTTTTTTTTTTTACTACTGACGACTGACAACAAAACTAGCCTTTACTGCCGTATTTGATAAAATAGCTTGATTTTTAAAAATAGCCCGTTGTTTTCCCACGGTTTTCTCCATTTTATTAAACTTATCTATCCTTAGTTGTCCTGTTAAGTTTTTATGTTGTTGTTCATGTTTTGTATCGTAATGCCTTTTTATGTTATATTCTTTTAATGTCGACACAGTCTCTAAAGGAAGTGAAGAAGTAATCAAATTTCCACTTTTCTTAGAAATGCCTGTGCTCAGCCGCAACCTTTCGTTTTTTTGTTTGCTTTTCCGACATGCTAGTATGGGTTAAAAATTTGAAAGTTAAAAAAATAATAAAACTTAATTTTTAATGAAAAAACTCTAATATTACCTTTTTGACAATAATATTGCACTCACGCCTCTCAAGAATCACAAGAATTGCTAAAATGGCTAGTTAACAGGTTACCAGTCTGACTGATTATGTGACAGAAGCAAACACAAACAAGCACAGATGCGGCGCGTTCGTATTGCATGTTTGAACAAGTCGCTGACAAGTAAGTAACTCGTTACAAAAAATTGCTTCTGTTTAGCATGTACTACCATTTTATTATAATTAATTTTATAATAATATATTGATAGGGGAAAGTCGATAAAATAAATTCAATTTTAGAAATGCTTAGCCGGCCGCAAAAACATGTTTAACGGGCCGCAAGCGGCCGGTGGGTCCCCTTTGCTCATCCCTGCTCTATACCAAGGACAAAGCACTATATATATATATATTGTGCTACAGTAACTTCAGTTGTAGACCTTCTTTACGAGTATTGCTTTTTCTTTCCTAACCTTCATTACATCATCATTTTAATGCGATTTGTATAATATTTAATTTACTCTTTGGTAACTTTATGGTGCTAGTACTTGTTTAGAAAGACATTTTGTTCTAACTATGAAATGACGTTCTATACAAGTAGTTCCGATTTTCATTTTATTTAAGGACGAAATATAGTATGTCGACGAAAAGCAAGCACGCTTTAACCAGACGTGTCCTCGAAAAAATAATAGAAGAGTTTTACAATTTCCGATATACACAATTGGCCTGCGAAGGTATGTTAAAATCAAGTCTCGTCCTCAGTAGACTCAAGCCAAAGAGTCCTATGGAACCAGATTGGAAAATATTTTATTATTATGTTTTATCCCTCTTTGTCCGCCATGATAGGCGCGCAGCGAGTATTATTTTGCCATGTCTCTTCAACAAATTATAGTTCATTGTTAGTTTCAACTTTTCGAGCGAATGAAAGCAACAAAATAAATAACAAATACAAAAAAGAAGAGATTTTTATATGCGCAGCACAGGGTGGAACCAAACGTCGCAAATCCAAAAAAAGAACAGCTGAAAAAATAAATAAAAAAGAGTCTTATCCAGGCTTAACTTGTGGGGTTCAAATTTAAATAACGTCCACGAAATCGGTGACGAGGTTTTGGTTTTCATATATCTATATGTATGGTTTTCATATCTCTATGTATATATGCATATATATATATATATATATATATATATATATATATATATAACGGATAAAGAAAAACATCCCAATTGTGGGAGAAGTCGTCAGTTTCGCAGCGTCGTCATCGACCATTACCGTGCGAGTTTGTGTTTGACTTTCAATCAAAACTTTTATAGTACAAACGAATTATCCTGCAACGAGTCATACCACACACAAGGACGACTTCACATCACTTTGCGGTGCTTCTATCGGATATGAGGCATTTTGGTATGGCTACCGGGGACGGGAAATGAAGAAAAGGATCAGACTTGATTGTAAATACTTCCCATAACCCAAGAGAACATATTTCTACAAAGCCACTGATGTGCCAAACTGCTAATCTAGTGCCACTGTTGTGCACGTGTATGGCTTTCTCCGGCTGAGGGTGTTTGCATGTACGTTTGAACGTTTTTGAGGACATACGAATCCAAGATACCTACTATATCTAAGCAAAGTCCAACTGCACTGCAACAATTTGCCATCCTTTCCTTTCGAATTCGAGTGCCGGAAACGGCAATTCCTGATAATAATATTGACTTACTGAATTGCTCAACTCCTGTGCTGACTTGTGGAATATGCTTTTGTGAAATGTTTACTGTGTATATGCGAACAAGCATTCTATTGACAATTTACAAAGTTTCATTTATATCATCTCGAACAAAAGCCATCCAATGAGCGAACGATTCTATAAGTATGCGCCAACAACCCTGTCGTTTACATTCTATTCCAGAAAACTTTACCTTCACAGAACGCCGCCGTTGAGAGTATTTTCAAATCCCGAAATGCATTTTTCCAAAGGTTGAGTGGAAAGAGAAAGAAAAAAAATCAAAACCCAGCCTGCGAACAAGAAATTGTAATTTAAATCCTCGCATTAGAAAGTTGGATCTGGACAATAGTTGAACTTCATTTTGTATTCCCTTTGAACAACGGTGATAAGTTTGGAATCGATAGAAAAATTTTCGTCGCCTCGAATCACAATTTAAAAATAATTTTTAAAACTCCTCGGAAAGCGTTTGTTTGCGAGAAAACTTTGGGAATGAAATAGCAAAACATTCGTCCTTATTTGCGGGCGTTTCTGTTTCCGAAATCAGAATAATGAAATGCAAACTAGCAAGTCTTGTGGGATAACGATGGGTAACTTCCTGAGTCTTTCTCACCTTACGAAGAGTTTTGGTTTTCCTTTAAAATTAAATGCAGCAGCATTTGGAAATATCTCATGGGAGTGTTTGTTGATAAAATCGTTGAGAGGGTGTGCCGCTCTTGGAGGAATTCCTTTTTAAGTCAGGAATTTGCTACATCAACTGAGGCCTGGGAATTGTTTACTTAGAAAATTAGTGGTAAAACTTCTAGGAATTTCAGTTTAGTGTTTACGACAGAAGATTTCGCGAACAGTTGTACATCAACTTTTACCGCGATTCACAAATTCTAAAGTGTATTTGACAGATATATACGATATGTAGTGAGCGCTAGATAAAAATATTTGATATACATATTTAGACAAACGGAAAGAAAAAAGGCAGAGTTAGAATGAAGGAGCTGCTACAATGGGTGGGGGGGGGGGGGGGGGGGGTGACATGAAAATGCATATTGGCTAGCAGACACAGAGAACTCTAGAAAAAAAATACTGGCTCCGAGTAACATGGAGCGGGGCGCATACAACCGAAATAAGTTTTTCTTTTTACTTGTATGGTCGCTAGCTGTCAGAGAAGACGAACCAATGCTACTTAGTACTCCCCCCCCCCGCGCCTTATTGAAGCGAGGAATTAAACGAAATGCGTGAAAGACGTGGGGAAGGTGTGGATACAGGGTGTTGTATTCCAGAATACTACCCTTATTAAATTTAACACTGAATCTCCTAACACATCCAAAAAAAACTTCACTTAACATATATTACATTCTCACTTAATACATACCATTCATAAACATTCACAATATTACCAGTTACAGCACACTTAATAACCTGCACCTTTTGATTTATTGAAAACATAGCAACTTGGATTTTCGTCCAAATGAATGTGAAAAGTCATAGAGAAAAAATTCAGTGGATAACTTCTATTTGCCTTGAATACTTCGAGGCGTTTACTTCTACTCTAGAGAAAATAGATTTAATAATAATTTTTAATATAATATTCACTCCAAGATACAATAACCAGAGATTTGTGTTTATAAAAATATTTTGCAACGAGATCAAATAAAAGCCCGACATAAAATAAAACTGATATGGACATTTTTAAATAGCCGGCTGCAAATAAAAATCTAAGAAGAAGGAAAGGCACCAAGCGAGAGTTAAGTAATATATCTTTAGTGACAGTTCGACATAGCCATCTGCATAATATTCCCGTGATAAGTTTCAACCAGAAGACGAAATGTAGAACAGGACCAGCATTTTTCAAGAAGAAAAGGAATAATAAAAGGTCCCCGCTCTTCCCTCAACCGAGGAAGCACGGCGCCGGACTACAACAAGGGTAAGGTGGGAGAAAACCGGAAATTCCCAGACAACACCCACTCTAACACGCACCAAAGTAGTCACGACTACAACTCAACGCCAGAACCCACAGATCTACAAGGTCAATCATAGGTGGCAGGAAGCCTCAAGGAAAAAATCCAGAGGCCGCGGAGGCATGCCTGACAAAGCCGGCAAACGCGGCAAACCCCGCCCACAATGCCGTCGGCCCAATGAAGGCCATACCAGCTCTGTTTCCGCTGGTTCCGGGTCCCCGAAGACCACAAAGCAGAGCAGAGTAGACGCGACCAAGGGCGGCAAGCGCCAAATGCCCCTGTAACTCTTTTATTTTACACTGTACAATATATATATATATATATATATATATATATATATATATATATATATATATATATATATATATATATATATATATATATATGTAATTTGGTACTCACTTGGCTGTTGTGTGGAGTTACTTGGTGCCCTTGAATTTGATGGTCCTTTTAAACTTGGCTCCTCAATGTCGTTTCCACACCTTTGGAAATGAAATACCATAACTCACACTCTGTGTTAATATACATTTATTTTATAATAGTTTTTCTACTTTGTTCATTATTTTACACGAGAGTTCCTTTTTTGCACCGCACAAGAAGACTTTGTCGCACCACGAATTGTTTTTATTCCACACAACAACCGTTTCAACCAGACGACAACTACTGACTACTCCCTCAGTCCAACCCAACAACAGGTACTCTCTCCATGATCGCCCATTGTCGATCGCACACTCATCCTTATTTTCTCATTTCCCCGCCCATTAAGGTGAATAAACTCTACTCAATAGTCAATAAACCCAGGGAGAATGGGAAAATTGCAACGGAGAGCATGGCGATTTAGGGGTTGCTTTCGTTTCGCCTACAACGAGATGACACCGTTTCATGCTTGGATTGCTCTCAGAGTGCAGAACCAAAAATGCACTTCGAGAAGGGGATATGGAGAGGGTTGAAAAGTACTCGTATACTCACGCATACTTTGCACCTGACATCGATTTTGTTCCCACGCGAATGGTTGTGTACTGAAATACGGGAAGGGGGGATTTCGCTTGGGATCTCCTTTTGCATGGGAGTGTGCAAAGGGGATTGGGGATAGACGAAACTGTTTCGCTGTGTAGAAAGCAAAAGCTGTTCTCAGCTTTCGTCAACTAAAGTCCGGATTGTCCAACTCCCTTTGGTAATTAACCGTAGAAACACTAGGCCCATAATCGTGGACACCGGCGCTAAGATCAGCCTCTTAAAGCTGAAAGCACTCCATCGGACACATGTTGTGGATGTTTAAAAATCCAAGTCGAGGGGATGCTGCCATGGGAATTTCAAGTTGCACCATAAAATGCCCTGTAGCTTCCAATTAATGGACTCCTTGTCGAGCATTTGTTTTCCGCGAACTCAAACCTCGATCCCGGTCTTTTGGAGACACCTGTGATCGCGCAGGTGTGGTCTTCCATGTGGGATGTGAGATTTCACCCGCGTACTATTCCACGCATTCTACGTGACCTGGGCTGTAGGAAGGCAACCGGCCAGGACGGAATATCACCAATAGTCCTTAAGAACTGTGCTCCAGAACTATCACTGGTTCTTGACAGACTCTTTCGCTTCTCATAAGCACGGAGGACCTTTCCTACCGGCTGGGAAATCGCTTGAGTTCAGTCAATCCAAAAGAGGGGAAAAATGCGTCTCCCACAAAACTACTGACCAATAGCATTACTATCTATGTTATCTAAGGTGATGGAAAAAGTCATCAATACGGAGTTAATTAAGTATTTGGAGTGCAATGGACTTCTGAATGATCGCCAATACGGATTCCGTGGCAGGTACACGGGAGACCTTTTGACACTTATAACCGATATATGGACATCTGCGATTGAACATCATGATGAATCAAGGGCAGTCGCATTGGATATCTCCAAGGCTTTTGACCGCGTCTGGCACGGGGCATTGCTTAGCAAACTCTGTTCATATGGGCTTTCCCAACAGCTTTGCGACTGGACGAAAAGCTTCCTTGAGAATCCATCGATCCGGGTTGTTGTGGACGGCGAGTGTTCGGATCTGTATCCTGTTAATTCGGGGGTGCCCCAAGGTTCTATTTTGGCTCCAACTTTGTTTTTGCTTAACATAAATGATTTATTGGAGACAACGGTTAACAACGTGTTCAGTTGTTAACCGTTGTCTGTGGGAATGTATGGTGGCATAAACTCGTGTCAAACATCGCCAGGGCTGCCTCAGGAAAACTGAGCTATCTTTTTAGAGCCAAGAAATATTTAACTGCGGCTCAACTTCTTCTCCTGTATAAATCCCAAATTATTCATATCACTAATCATGCTTGGAGCTCGGCTCCTAAATATACACTCGACCTACTTTTGGGCATACAGAGACGAGTCGGGGACTCGGCGCTGACGTCGGAACTATAGCCCCTATCACATCGAAGGCGCGTAGCCGAACTCTGTCTCTTTTACCGAAATTATTACGGCTACTGTTCTTCGGAAGATTCGTGCTATTGTTCCACGCAATTCAGTTTAAATGCGCTCCACAAGACAATCCGACGGATCGTACCAGTTTGCGGTTCATCTCCCGACGGCACGGACATCCCTGCATCAGAACTCTTTCCGTTACAGAGCGGGGAAGTTGTGGAACTCCCTTCCCGCGCGTGTGTTCCCGGAGCGTTACACCCTGCAATTGCTCAAAAAGTACTGTAACAGTTGTTTGTTGGCATCTAGGGGCGCCGTGTTGGCACTATAGGTTCGCCTCTCCCGAGAGAAGTGTATTAAAAATAAAAACTAATAAAAGACAGTGTGTCATTAACTCCAAGCTCCCGAGTGCTAAACCATATCAAACTCTTCTGATGTGTTGCATATAACTAGCGACGAGTTCGCTTTCGGTGAGGCACTCACCTTTCCGGTCAGGTATGTCATCATCTGTCATCATCGTTGGCCCCGTATGTGAGGGAGGACGATTCCGGAGACGCTACAAACATGAGTTTTATGCAATCTACCTCGAAGCTAATGTTGTAAGAAAAATCAAGCTCGGTAGACTCCGGTGGGCGGGACACCTAGCTCGAATGAGCGAAGGGCAGCCTCCCCGGAATGTCATTTGTGGCAGAATGTATGGAAGGAGACAGCGCGGCAGACCATATCTGCGATGGAGGGATGGCATAGACCAGGGCGCCCAGAGCCTGGCAGTGTGAAACTGGATGACATCGGTTTGAAATCGGGACCGGTGGAGAGACTTGCTAAATAAGGCCAAGACCAGATCGTCGTTGTAGTGCCGATGATGATGATAATGTCATCATCTGTCCTGTAGATTTGGACACTGACAGTCTTGAGTCGAAATAGATCTTCTCTTTCCAGGGGGTAAGTAAATTGTCGGTGTTTAAGTGATACCTTTCGAAAGAATAGAAGTTAGTGCTGCAATATATTCGCTTACTTCCACCTATTTTAGAATAATCCAGTGGAATGGGACAGATGGAAGTCTTTCGCAGAAAAACACTTCAAAAGTATCCTATGGAAGCCATCCAGATCCGCGAACTTGTTAATGTTCATCGCTTTGAGTTCCCAGGTATCGGTAGAAGTTCGAAAGTGAATTTGACTGATGCTTTGTTGCTTGTGTTCAAGTAGAGAGAGCGAGAGAGAGAGAGAGAGAGAGAGAGAGAGAGAGAGAGAGAGAGATAGAGAGAGAGAGGGAAAGTGAGCACTGAGGGCTGGATGGGCTGGAATTAGATGGGCTATGATGTTGATCATCATCATCATCGGCACTACAACCGGGATCCGGGCTTAGCCTTATTTACCAAGTCTCTCCACCGGTATCCAGTCCTCATCCGAGACTTGTTAAATTGTCCATAATAATTTGTTTTTCCGAGCAAGGTTATTAGCCTTGCGCCAAATTATGTTGGTAATCCTCCTTTATGATGCAATATGATTGATGACGCGGTAGCGATTTTGATATTCCTCACATATGCCCAAATTTGTCCACTATCTGTGGCACAATGGAATATTTCTTATAACATTTTTATCATCATCATCATCATCATCGGCACTACAACCGGGAACCGGTCTTGGCCTTATTTAGCAAGTCCTGAGGCTTGTTAAATTTTCCATAATGATTTGTTTTTTCCGGGCAAGGTCATTAGTCTTGCGCCATAACATTTTTATATCCGGGCTAATTTTGAATGGACACATTGCATCGTTCCTGGTCTTCGGGTTTTATTTTTTCTGTATTATTCAATTTATATAATCAGAAGTTTGACACCTTGTGCGCAGAATCGAACGACGTATTGATGTCTCATTTCACTTTGTCTTGAATAAAGGCCCTCAGACCAAGTATGCGTTATTTATAGTCCCAACTTCGTAATTGAAGAAAAATAATTACCATTTCAATTTCTAAAAAGGTCACTTGGGCTTTCTCGTAGAGTCATATTACTCGTTTCAGAGCTTTTTGACAGTGCTGTTGGTCAACAGGAATTTAGATGATGAAACAACAACAATGAATTGAAATTACGATTCGAATACGAAGTGAGGAACAGATTCAGTATGATAGCAGAGTGACTGTCTAAATCTGATACCGTGTTGGATGATGTATGAGCTGGAATAAGGCATTTGACTACGTTAAGAGCTGCCCATATTGCTTTCCATTGTTGCCTGTCCAGAAAAGCAAGGTAATTAACAAATATAAACATTGAAATTACTCACAATAAAGACTTTAGGGCGATTAAAGATTGTTTCAATAAAATCAGATGAAGCGTCGAATTCATTTAAACATACATATCTACCCATATTCGGGCTTCTGTACGAAATGCTGGAGATGAAATATGTACACTCATCTCAAATTCAGGTGCGAATAGATTCATAAACACTCTTTGCGGTGAGAAGCGCGGTGTCTTTTTGGTGGCCAAGACTCTTTAAAGAGGATAATATAAAAGTGTACACACTTTCCGCCTCAATATCGAAGTGGACCCTTTTTATAACAGCTCTACAGAATAATTTGTGATTTTAAATTTCATTTCGAAAACTTTTTCCATCATATTTTTCACCTTTAGGCACGATGTCTGGAGTATATGAGTAGAAAGTAGAAAATAAAATAAAATAAAGTAAATGAATGAAAAGCACAGACCCAATTTAGGGTTCAGCCATTTTTTTAATTTTATGAGAATGTTAATTTGATTTTTATCCAAAAAGGTTCAGGAAACGGTATAAAAGGTCAGTCGCAAGTCGGGGAGTTCTACCATGGAAAGATGCAAATAAATCTGTCCTCTTTTAGTTCGAAGGTAATAAAAAATTCGGATGGTAATTGGGACGGTGGATTGTTTCTTATTGTGACCCAGCGTTTTGTTGGTCAACCTGAACATAATTTATCCATCAAATCTTGACAAGTTTTATGCGTTCGCTGAATGGCATAAGATCTTTTTCAAACACAATACGAGTTTGAAACGATGCCATAATTCTTCAATAGTCCTTTGTCATTATGGGGTTGTAGGTTCAGCGCATTACCACTTGATGAGTATATTCGCTGCGGGTATTATGAAACAACTCAATTTTCATGAGTAACGTAATGAATACCGCTAACTAGTCGACAGATAAATTTCAAGCTCACAGGCGACTTAGTTTAGTCCTTAGAACACTGGGGGAGCGTAACATATTTGTCTCTGTTGTCTGTAGTACATGGGCTGAATAATACCGGAAATTTACAGTTGGTGGCGCCACTAGAAAATTAACTCATTTCGAGAGGCCCATCAGTCACTAGTTTATGTATGAAGTTTCATGACATTTCCTCCATTTGTTTACAAGCTATAGTCGTTTGAGTGACGCTACTTTTGCCTTCGTAAAAAATGGATAAAACAGGAATATCACATCCTGATCAAACATTGATTTTTGACTGGAAAAACTTCTGAAAAATCATTGCAATGATCAAAAATATTTTTTCCTACATCTGCTCCTTCGGGAACAACAGTTTATCGGTGTTGTAGTGAATTTAAAATGGGTCACACAAGCACCGAAGAGGCACCTCTCTCTGGAAGGCCAAAAGAGACTAGAAATGCGCAAATCGTAAAGCATCGAATCGTTATGAGTAATCGTAAAGTGAAGTTGCGCGAGTTAGCTGAGGCCGTGGGCATCTCAAAAGATCGGGCGGGATACATTTTGCACAATGTTTTGGAGATAAAAAAGCTATTGGCGCGATGGGTGCCGCGTTTGCTAACCGCCGACAGCAGCGCATTGATGATTCAACGGCCGATTTGACGTTGTTGCAGCGTGTTGCAATTTATTGTTGCAAACAATAAAAATATAAATTATTAATTAGAACGTACCCACTTTTGGTCTCCGCCCTGACTGGTTCCAGGCGTAAGCAGTCCTTAAATTTTTTACTGGGATTTGTCCTTGGGTGATTTGACGAACACCGTGAATGTTTTAACACACGTTTTTAGTTTTACAGTAGTTCTATTTTATTTTTAAAGTATATAATGAAATTTAACACATTTAATTTACTTTTAATCCGATAAGAATGGGTGGGTGATTTGACGAACACCATGAATGTTTTAGCGCACGTTTTTAGTTTTACAATAGTTTTATTTTATTTTAAAAGCACATAATATAATTTAACACATTTAACAATTTTTTTTGATTCACCAATTAATCGCACGAGCCTTCACCGTCAACCCACCACGTCGCACCCAGGTTTTTCAATCACAACTGAGAGAGAATCAACCGCCATTCCTGCCCTTATATACGAGGACAGAAATTTGCCCGTCACCTTCTCGTTTATCGATTCGTCGAAATTGGTTCGGCTCTAGCAAACCTGACCCCTTTCAGCGAATTCAGGCATTAGGTACATAAGGTAACGGCAAATTTGTTGGGAAGGGTCGACGTACCTGGTTGTGTGTGAAATATATTCAAAGGCCCTCGTTAAGAGAATTTTGTAATTCATTGTGATTTAAGAATTACGAAAATGAGAGATGGGGGATGAAAAGGGTGGAAAATGTTCGTTTGTAATACAATGGAAAATTTTGACCTTGAGGACTGTTTTTGGGATAGGATTGTATTTTGTTAGAAGAAAATATTTGAATTAGAAAATGTGCTATTGAAGTGTAGGACAATGTTGTTTTTGAATATGATATGAGTATTTTATGCGACAAGGGCGCGAATTTACGTATTGATTTAGATGGAAAGGGGAGGCGATAATTAACATTGTTAATTATGTAACAAGCGTTATCGAGCGGAGTCTTATCGACCTTTTGTGACGATAGATGAATCGTGTGTCCATTACCATACGCCGGAGTCCAATCGGCAATCTGCAGAGTGGCTGGAAAACCACGAAAGCCGACCAGTAATGTCAAAAGACCAACGCTCGGACGGGAAGAATATGGCCTCCGTTATTTGGGATGCGTATGTCATAATCGTTATCGATTACCTCCTGAGGGGAAAAACTGTCACAGGAGAGTATTATGCGGCATTATTGGACAAACTGAACGACGAATTTAAAAAAGCGACCCCATATGGCGAAGAAAAAAGTTGTGTACCATCACGATAACGTCGCACACATGTAACACTTTAATTGTATCACTTTTATGTTGGTAATATATATTGATTGAGATATAATTGATATTTTAAGGGACTTACATGGTTATCCTTTGTGGGGAGTTGCCAGTTGTCCTGGTGGCTGTTGGATGAGAGTTACCGGTGGTCCTTCACAGGTTGATATCCCCCGATAATAAGAAAATAGTTTTTGGGTAAGCACTTACACCACCGAAAGGAAAAGAACGCTTGTTGTTTTTATTTCTTGATTGGATGTTTTTATTTAATATATTTATGTATACATATTTTTTTTTCTATACACTAAATTCTAAATGCTATTTTATCTTATTTTATTTTATTTTAACATTTTCTACACGCAACTCTCAAAGTATGCCCCGATCGACAACGATTCACTGACTGACTACAAAACTCAACTCATACTCAAACTCACCCTTTGATCCAACCAACAGGTACTTTTCTTTTTTCTCGTCCATTCTCGATAGCACCCTCGCTCTCATCTTCTCATTGCCACGCCCATTGAGGTCAATAATCTCTTGCGAATTTACCCGACGGCCAATGAACTAGGAGAATGAGAAAACGCAACGACGAGCATGACGATTATAGGGTTGTTCGGCTTTCGCTTGCAACGAAAGCGAAACCAAGTAGGTGACAGCATGACCCCGTTTCATGTTTTGTTTGCTCTCAGCGTGCAGATCCAAAATGCACATCGAGAGGGGAAGCGGCGTCGGTTGAAAAGTATTATGTTCGTACTTTTCACCAGACGCTGAGGTTTTTGATCCGCAGCGAGTGACCGTGTCTAGCGGGGTCAACGACCGCGGCTGATACTTGGGATATTATCGGCGTGTGTGGTGGAGATAGACCAAAGGAATGCGACAACTCAAGCTGTTGCTTTATGTAAGAGCAGCGTGTCTTACCCAAGCTTTGCCGTTGCTAATCGGGCATGACATTCTTGACTTCCCATAGGAAATCTCGTGGGATATATCCAAGAATGTTGTCCCTTCATGCCAGCACATAATGCGAATCACTTTAATGATTCGCCGGGGTGTTTTTTAATTTTGAATATTAATGCGAATCAATTTAATGATTCGCGGGAGTGTTTTTATTCTGATTTTAATGCGAATCAATTTAATGATTATTCTGTAACACACATCCTTGAAAGCGATGACCAAATTAGACCAATTACAAATTGAATTGGTTTCTCACCCACCGTATTCTCCAGACTTGACCCCCCGCGACTATTATCTATTCCCACATCTTTAGCGGTGGCCCCAGGGAAAGATATTCCGATCGAACAAGGATGTCATCACGGAAACCGAGGCGTATTTCTAAGGTTTAGACGTTTCGTACTACAGAAGGGGCATCGAAATGTTGTAAAATCGCTATACAATGTGTATCGCACCCGAAGATAACTATGTTGAGGAATAAATATAACGTTGCCATAAAAACGGTTGTTGTCATTAAAAATCCCGGGACTTTTCAGGTTATGTAGTAAGAGGGAATGCTATATTCATTTGCCGCAAGTTGCGCCTCTGAAAGATATTGTATCGCGTTCTGCAAGCACATATGCGTTATTTTTCAGCCTACCCTCATACTTCAATCTCGACCGTCTTTGTTGATGGTTTAGGATTTCGCACAATTTAAAAATCTGATCATTTTGGTTAACGGTTTTATATTCACTTGGGGGGATGGGTGCGAACATACAGGGCAAAGTCTCTGATTGCTTTCAACCCGGCGAAGGCCAGGACGATCCTTGTCCCTGTTCAATCCATGTTGACATGCAGTCTCCACGTGACACCCCTGGATAGCTACTTTGGCACCCGCCAAGTAGTGAACCAATGCATGCAGCGACATCCTGAGAAAGGTTGGCGCAAGGCTAATAACCAGGCCCGTAAAAATGAATTATTATGGCAAATTTAACAAGCCTCGGATATGGACCGGATACACGACGACGACCACCGAAACGAAAATGGCTAAACGATTTGAGACTTTCCTCATGGAACATACGCTCACTATACAGAGCTCGAGCTGCACAGCAGCTAGCCGATGCCCTGTCTGAATATAAGGCTAACATAACAGCATTGCAGGAAATAAGATGGACGGGGAGTGGTGTTATTCAAAGAAAAGAGTATGACATTTATTACAGCTGTCACGCAAAACACCATGTGCTCGGGTTTCTAATCAGCCAAAAACTGAAGCCTGCCATCATTGGCTTTAATGCAATAAATGAAAGGATATGCACTCTTCGCGTGCGAGGCAAATTTAAGAACATAAGCCTCATAAACGTTCACGGACCTACAGAGGAGTCCCCTGACGACGAAAAAGAAGAATACTATGAGAACGTCGAACGGGCCCCCAATGCCTGCCCAAGATACGATGTGAAAATCGTTCTTGGGGATCTCAATGCAAAAATAGGTCGGGAGCCGGTTTTCAGGCACTAGACAGGCTCCCATAATTTGCATGAGAACACTAATGACAATGGACTACGAGTCATCGAATTGGCAGCATCGAAAAACCTGGTCGTTGCGAGTACCAGGTTTCCGCGTAAAGATATCCACAAATCCACCTGGGTATCACCTGATGGAGCCACTCGCAACCAAATTGACCACGTGCTGATAGATCGCCGCCACTCCACGACCCTGATGACGGTACGAACGTACCGAGGTGCCAACGTCGACTCGGATCACTATCTTATTGGTACAGTTTTCCGAGCGCGGATTGCCTTACGGAGACGTATTGCATCCGCGGATCAGGTTCGAATCGACACGGCTGCCTTACGCAATGAGAATACCAGCAACACCTTTGGTCATGCGTTAAGACTCGCCCTCGTAGATTTCGACGGAGGGAGAGTAAATCCTGGGGCCAGAACGCCGGGCGTAGAAGAGAAATGGACACGCCTTAAGAATACTGTCATTAGTACTGCCAACTCCGCGTTAGGCAGTAGTCGTAGAGATCGGAGCGACTGGTTTGATGATGAGTGCAAACTAGCGACTGAGCGTAAGAATGCTGCATACCGGGCAATGCAGCAGTCTCATAGGACCCGGCTGCACGAGGAGAAATACAAAGAGCACAGAAGATCTGAAAAAAGACTTCAAGGACAAAAGAAAAGTGCCTGGCAAAAAAATCTTGTCTGTGAAATAGAGAAAAGTAGAGAGCGAGGTCCGCATCAGGCGCGGAAGTTGTAGCAAATAATCCGCAGCGTGATGCGGTACACACCAAGCTGCACTTACTGCAAGGATAAAGAGGGTAACCTGATCACCGATCCTGAAGGCATTCTGGAGCGATGGGAAGTCCACTTCAATGAATTGCTAAATGGTCAGCTCACAGAAGAATTGGAGGCTCCACCAATGCAAGACCAAGACCAAATGCTGCCGCCACCAAGCATTGAGGAAACATTAAAAGCCATTAGACAGCTAAAATCAAATAAAGCCCCTAGAGCTGATGGCATACCAGCTGAGCTGATCAAACAAGGAGGGACAGCGTTACATCACGCAATTCATGAGAGCGTGGTGCACGTATGGGAGCAAGAGGAGATGCCGGAAGATTGTCGTCGCGGTATAATTTGCCCTATACATAAGAAAGGAGATATCACACTGTGTAGCAACTATAGGGGTACAACATTGCTTAGTACGGCCTATAAGATACTCTCCACTATCCTACAAGACCGGATAGCCCCATACGCTAAAGCCATCATTGGTCAATATCAATGTGGCTTCATCCCAGGCAAATCAGCAATTGATCAGATATTCACCCTTAGGCAGGCGATGGAAAAATGTCAGGAATTTAAGATTCCATTATATCATCTGTTAATAGACTTTAAGGACGCCTACGACAGCATAGCCAGGGTAGAACTATATAATGCCCTGAGAGAATTCGGCATTCCAAACAAATTGATACTACTTTGTAGGTTGACCATGACCAACGTACCTAGTCACGTAAAAATAGCGGGATTGCTGTCCAAACCAATAAACATCTTTAATGGACTCCGACAAAGGGACGGCTTGCCTGCCTCCTCTTCAACCTGGCGTTGGAGAAAGCAGTCTGTGACTCTGGCGTTACAACAAGAGGGACCATTGTCACCAAGTCCAGCCAGATATTTGCCTATGCAGATGACATCGACATCATCGGTAGAACTGAATCGGCGGTACAGGAATCCTTCACCCAGATCGAGCAGGCGGCACAAAAATTGGGAATACACATTAATGAGGGAAAAACTAAGTACATGGTGGCAACTTCTGCGAAGAGAAGACCTAATGTTGGTCAAACAATCAGGGTAGTGGAGCACGAATTTGAAGTAGTGCAATCCTTTAACTACCTTGGGTCAATAGTATCAGCCGATAACAATATGGAAGAAGAAATACACGAACGGCTGATGAAATCCAACAAAGCCTACCATGGTCTATCAAGGCTCTTTAAATCCCGAAATTTATCCAGAACATCCAATCTACTACTGTACAAGACCATGGTCTTACCAGTACTCATGTATGGATCCGAGACCTGGGTGCTTAATAAAAGGCACTCTGAACTCTTGGCCGCGTTCGAGAGAAAGGTCTTAAGGAGAATTGTTGGCCCCGTATGTGAGGGAGGACGATTCCGGAGACGCTACAAACATGAGTTGTACGCAATCTACCTTGAAGCTAATATTGTAAGAAAAATCAAGCTCGGTAGACTCCGGTGGGCGGGGCACCTATCTCGAATGAGCGAAGAGAAGCTTGCCCGGAAAGTCCTTTGTGGCAGGATGTATGGAAGGAGACAGCGCGGCAGACCTTGTCTGCGATGGAGGGATGGCGTAGACCAGAGAGCCCAGAGCCTGGGAGTGCCAAACTGGATGACATCGGCTCGAAATCGGGACCGGTGGAGAGATTTGTTATATAAGGCCAAGACCGGATCCCGGTTGTAGTGCCGATGATGATGATGATTTATATTCACACAAACACCGATCGGTAGCAAATAGAGCATAGAATTACTTTATACATTACTATACACTTGCGTTGAGTTTACCGAGAAAAAGTTCAATTCCGGTATAGACTTAAATTGATAGCATGGTCGAAACTGATAGGCTCATTACTTATATTTGTGTTAAAACAACACTGAAATATTTAAAAAGGAAGGGTAGTATTGATATAAAGGTCAAAAGCGTTTAACAAAGTGTGGTAGGGCGATTGTCAAAGTTGTTTTAATATGGAGTAGTTAACAATACACCGAAAGGATAAGAAATTGCCTCACTGTAACACTACCTCAACTTGTTCAAACTAGGTGGTTCTAAATGGTATCAAATTTGATGGCGATCAAATTAATTATGGTGTTCCCGGGGCTACGTACGCTTACCCACTCTAGAAATAATTACAAGATGGCAGAATCCCGACACTCGTGCAGGCATCCACCAGTTGACTTAAACTGCAGTTAATAGCGTAAGTTCCAACTAGTTCCTGTCCTAGTCCGTTCTGTTAGAAAGCACTAACCAGTTGAAGTTGTACATTAAATTCGCCAAGATCGACGATTTCCGAAGCTGAGTGGTTGATTTGTATCCAGTAGACGGTGTGTGAAATTAGTTCGAAAAGTATCGCTGGTCGATTATCATTTAATGCGCGGCAGAGACATCAAAGAAATTTGGCCGAGTCTCTCAAGGCAAATTTCATTCAAATGATGTGTTTTGGCAAACATTTAAAATGGAATGTTCCATGTAATTCGTATCCCGGGTAACGAACGTATTTCGAGTGGGTTGGCGAATCGAGTCTCAGTCAGTGACAGAATATCGGGCTTCGATGTTTGTGAAGTCGATGCCTTTGATGTCATAAAATGCCGTTACTAGTCAAACGTCGCCAGCGTTTCGCGGGCGGACCTGATTACGTGGAGACGAGATGTTCACAGTGCGGTTATTTATCGAAACATGGATATACTGAAACCCCAACCCAACCCCTACGCCCCGGACCCTTATCGGACACTATTCCACCACCGAAATTCTTCACCACACAAGGTACCATCATCATCATCATCATCATCGGCACTACAACCAGGAACCGGTCTTGGCCTTATTTAGCAAGTCCTGGGGCTTGTTAAATTTTCCATAATGATTTATTTTTTCTGGGCAAGGTCATTAGTCTTGCGCCAGGGGCTCCCCGACGGGGAATCGAACCCCGGTCTCCCGGGTGACAGGCGGGTATACTAACCACTATACTATCGAGGAGGTACCATCATAGCTTATTTTAAATTCAGCCCGGGCCATCAACAAAACGTCCGAAACATATTCGAAGATTTCTTCCGACCATTTCACGTAACGTATAGCGTGACGAGGTGATACCTCACATTAGGACCAACTTGCTACCTAAACCAAACTTTTCCCGGACTGGTTCATCAGCCAATCTCCGAAAGATGGCGAAGCCTGTTTTTTCTCTTTTTCGAACCTCTGTTGCGCCCCCCAGGTATCGATACTCGCAATTGATTTATAATCTTTGGAGGGGTTCTGGTGTTTTGAGTAGCGTAATATTCGTCACGAAGGGGATGTGATCTAGATTTCGGCACGGATTTAATGGGACACTTACTACAAGGGCTTAACACATGTAGTGCTTGCTTTCGATTATTTATCGCCGGGCCAAACTTGCATCCTTTTCTGAGGCGGTATTGCTTTTCTGTGTCGCCATTTCAATGGAACAGGATTTTCACGTCGATCTTTGCAACATTCCTGGCCTAAGATGCAATTTCTCTTCTGTGTCTGTCCACGTCTGTAACCAGAAGCCAGAAATCCTTCCACTGAGCGAGCCTCAGGTAATAACTGATACAGATATTTCTGATTTTAGAATACCCGGTTGTAACTTACTGCCTTTGTTCTTTCCACATTGTGGTCTAGCCACATACATACGAAGTGATATTGCTTATCAGCTTCTGCCATGCCATTGGCTCTGCTCTAATCCAGAATTTAATCTCCCGTGGTTAAAACTTCACGTTCGTATGCATATCATACATTAGTGCTTTCTTTGCAGAAGCCCAAACTTGGATAGAAACGCATCCTTTAACGAATTTGATGCTCTATATGATTCTACCGATAAAATCTAGACCGTATATCGGCACACTGAAATCGTTATTGCCGGTGATTTCAATGTGCACAACTGCCAGTGGCTTCGCCACTCCAGACACATAACACCTGCATGTCACTACTTTACTGAGTCAAGTGATTTAGCTTCAATGAGCCAACACAGGTACCAGATATAGATGGTTATTCCACCAACACACGGGACCTGTTTCTCACCTCCCACCCAAATACACTATTGAAGTTTCTTCGCCCTTGGGTACTTCAGACCACTGTGTCGTGTCAGATAAATTTCCTCTAACCAAGAGCCACGCTAACGAATAAACCCTCAAAAGAACAGTAAGGTTCTATGAGAAAGTCAACTGGGAAGGTCTGAATGACTTTTGGGGAAGTTAAATTGGTCGTTATTTTTCCTCAATAACAATGTTAACTCTATAGCGGACACATTGACAGACACGATTTTATTTGGCATTTGAACCTTTATTTCACACACAGTAAAGAGTATCAAACCCAAGAGAAATATGTGGTTCGATACCGCGAGCAGAGAAGCCATTAAGGCTAAAGAGTTGAGCTTCCGGTTATATAAATCAAACAATACTGAGGAAATCCGGAAAAGATTTAAGAGAGCTATAAATGACTGCAATGGGTATATTCAACGCGCCAAGTTCTTACATGGCCAGAGAATGAGACAAAAAATACTACACTCTCTCACGGGTAGTAGAAACTTCTGGGCATTTGTGAAGAACATCCAAAACTCGGTCTCCTCATCCATTCCTTCGCTTATAGTCGATGACAGACTAGTCACCAGTGCAATAGAGAAAGCGACTCTACTTGCTGCACGTTTTGCAGCCAACTCGACGCTTCCAGATACCAGATCAGTTCCACCTCAACTTGAGCATAAGCAGCACACCATGAGTCAGATTCACTTCCGAACGCAAACTCTTGCCCGCGCACTCAAGGAGCTAAACGCAAACAAATCCGCTGGTCCGGGTGGCATTCCCTCAAATCTCTTGAAGAGATGTTCCCCTTCACTCGCTAAACCACTGCGGAAATTCTTCCATCTGTCTATTTTTAGTGGCCGTTTCCCAAATAGATGGAAGTCAGCGAACGTTCAGCCAATTCCCAAAAAGGGCGACAAATCGTCCCTTTCTTCTTATCGCCCAATATTGTTACGGGCCGACCTTGAGTCCAGGTCCCCCCAACATCCACTAATCCCCTTTCGTTAGTTTCCCTTCTTTACCTTTAAATGGAGACCAACTCGCCAAGTAGTTAATTTGCATAAACTACTTTATGCAAATTCTACTTGGCAGAGAAAATAATAAAAATCGGCGTTGGCGTCAGATAATAAATTAAAACGTCAACGGCAAAAAAAAAAAATAAGTCATTCGACGTTCAACTACGCACGAGGTCACACAACGATCTATCAAATTCCTTCTAGTACATCATTAAACAGTGACCGATAAGGTGAGCACAACTACGGATGAACAGGGGAGCAACCAATCAACGCCCCCTGCACCCAGTCGCCGAAGAACCAACAGCTGACAAACAGCTTCTCCAGCGACCGCTCAACGGTCTCCAAAGTAAGTCCCTTTTTACATACAATTAAATATATTAAATATGTAACAGTAAATATATTCAAATTGCTTGTTAATAATAACATAACAATTTTGGCGCAGCCGGTTACCACCAGCTGAGGTTGTATCAAATCCGTCGGGGATACAATCCAGAGCCCCGAGGCTCTAAGGTCCCTACGCCGACTAGCGGAACTAGCGGCTAGGTTAAAGGAAAATAAGCCGTATAACAGAAATAAAAACATAAATAAAAATATTGTTTCTCTTTTTCCCCGTTTCGTTTTCCAATTACAGGAAAGAGGAAGAACTCAACGTTGGGAAGAAAATTTAGAAAACCTTTACCCAAATATTTTTCGTTGTTTTAGTGTTCTCGTTTCAGGTTTTTATCTTCTTCTTTCTTTTTATTTATCCTAGATTGGGTCCTTG